>VZSR01003371.1:5318502-5708647 GCA_013398615.1 Brachypodius melanocephalos
AAAAAAAAAAAAAAAAGCTGCAGTTTCTAGGGACTTCAAAAAGATATGCTCCAAAATCTATTTGTCTGTATATTGACTATTATTTCCAATTGCCAAGGAACTACATGTACATTTCTGCTTTCTCAGAAGCACGTTGTGTGTGCTGTTGACAGGAGGCACTTGGGCTCCAAAATACTGCCAAATAGCCTTGTCAAATGGAGACTTTTTCCCTCTCTTTTCTTCTTCTCTTCTCTCTTTCTGTCCCTCTCCCTGCTTCTCTCTCTCTCCTGTCCTCTCTGCTCCTCTTCCTCTTGTAGAGAGGATATGGGGTGAGGGGCTGTGCTGTGCAAAGGGATGAACTTCAGGCCGTGGATTCAGCTGTGCCTTTGTATTTCTGACATTTTAACTGCTGAAGGAGCCAGTGCCATGGCAATGACCTTAACAAGGTGACAGGGCCCACGGTGTCACTCACACAGGAGTGACCATTACCTGCAAAAGGATATGAGAAGGTGGCAGCACTCCTGCAGAAAAGCCAGACGTGGGGAGATCAGTCCAGGTTCCTAAAGACATGTTTTGTTGACAGGGGCCTTAGCATTTAATTACTATAACATTCTGAATTAATACAATTATGCTTAAATAATTTAAATGCAAAGTTACAAACTTTTTTGAGTTGTGTTTAGCAAATGTTACTGGGAAAGGCAAGGAGTTAAAGTTGGTATTTTGGCTCAGGAAGTGTAATATGAAAGGGAAAGGTAGATGGCCTTTTCTTTGCCTGGATTTTGTGCCTCTGGTTGTAACATTCTGGTTCAGGAATGTCTATTAATATTAAATAATTCACTTGGGTGACTTTAGTAGGTGGAAACCAGAACCGATTTCAAAGGACTCTGAAGGAGGCCCTTCATAAAGGAAACAAATAATTACACATTGTTTTTTATTTTGTTGTTTTTACCTTATTTGTGTCCAAGAAACTTTTAAATAGGCCTTCTTTGTTTGTCCACACTGGAGCAATATAACCAGGGAATTTGGCAGAGACCCAGACCCTGGCAGCAGCTGCCAATAAAAGTTTGCTGAGCAAGTACAAAAAATAAAATCACACAATATCATTTTTAACTTTGATTAAGTTGTGCTGAATTGCTCCAAGGGAGGTAATGGCAGGCTCCAAGGGGTTGGGACCAGCCTGGGATGTGAAGGATGTTTATCTTGCAAGTGTTTGCTTTGGGCTGTGTATGTAGTTCCCACTGCTGGGGAAACACTTTGTCAAAAGCCCACTATTAAAGGAGTTTGGGGAATAAACATTGCAACAATGGGAACAAATAAAATCCTTTATACTGTAACGTGCATAGCGAGCCACTGTCAAATATAAAAGCTGAATATGCTTTAAAATCCTCTGAGCCATGCAGCAAGGGGGCTGCCTTGGGTTTGGCAGTGAGTGGCTGAGCACTGCCAGGGCAGTGATGCTGGGGCTGACGTGTGCCATGAGGAGTACATGGTGATGATTCTGTGGCTGTGCCTGCCTGAGGCCAGCCTGTTATCAGCCCCACAGAGGTGTATCAAGCTCTGAGGGATGCCCCCAGCCTCTCAGAAATGGCTTAAGAAAAATTAGCAAGATGGCATGATCAGAGGTGTTTTGAAAAATCAAAAGGGTTTTAATTAAAGTGAAAATAAACTATACAGAACAAAAGAATAAAAGCTGTGCACGGTCCCTTGCACCTGCTAAGACACCCTGAAAAAGCCCCAAGAGACTCCCTGCTCTCTCTTAAGTATTCAGTGATCTAGGAGGGGTTTTTGGCTTGCTGTCCAATAAAAAATAATTACATCTTTTG
Source organism: Brachypodius melanocephalos (assembly GCA_013398615.1). Taxonomy (NCBI): domain Eukaryota; kingdom Metazoa; phylum Chordata; class Aves; order Passeriformes; family Pycnonotidae; genus Brachypodius; species Brachypodius melanocephalos. The sequence goes on from VZSR01003371.1 coordinate 5,320,305, forward strand.
AGGAACAGCTAAAGGATCCAACAGGTGCTTTTGTCCTGGCACTGGGCCAGGTATGGTGAGAAAAGCATAGATGTTTCTGGTTCTTCTTCCTTGTAATTTCAAGGGTGGAACTCAAACTCTTTCCTAATAGGGAAACCCCTGTTCAATTGTGGGGGTGCACCATGGTGAGGGCATGGCCACGCTCCTGCTGCAGGATGAGCACAGCAGGGCTGCTGCTCAGCCTGGGAAACGTGGGGAACGTGCTGTTTTGGGATTGTGTGCTGTGAAATGTGGGGTCTGGGACACCTCCTGGAGAAGACATCTCTGGGGAGAGGAGGAGGGGACCTGAGGAGCAGCTCCTGGGACACTGGGCTGCTTGTGTGGAACGGGCTCACGACTGGAGTTTGGCACGGTGAGGAGTCGTGATGGATCCACATTCATGAAGCCAAAGAATTGGATCCATTCATGGGTTCATCCCTCACCTGAGTCCCTGGGGGCTGCTGGCTGGGCTGTCCCTATGCCATTTCCCCACTCTGGTCCTTGGTTGCTTGGCACTGTTTCAGTAGTTTAGGGCTGGCCCCTGCTTAACACATCCTTAGCTGGGTCTGGACTGTCTCTGTGACATCTCTTTGAGATTTACCTCTGAGGATATGTTCAGAGAGCTGTCAGCCTTCAGGTGCTTCACATTTACTTTTTCTTTAGGGTGCAGGCTCTTCTCTCAGTGCCTGGGATGCCAGGGACATCAGCTCAGCCTGTCCTGCTCTGCTCCATGGGAGAGGCAGCACATCTTCAGAGCCACAGTTCAGGACAGCCTCTCCCTTGACCTGTCCTGTCCTGGAGTAAAAGCATCTTCACATGGAGGGGAGAGGACTGGAGGGGAAAGTCCTCTAATCCTGTCTAATTCCACCCAGCTGCCCTTATACTGGAGGGTTCCAAAGAGCCACAAAATCTGCTTTTTCCTTGCCTGACTTCTGGTGAGTAAGACTAGCTGGGGACATAAAGTACAACTCTTTCACCCTGCTTTGGTGTCCAAAATGTAAGTACATTTTTACTTTTCTACATCCCTGCACTGCCCTGCAAAAGATGATTTCCCCATCCCCAACCTCCCTTCACCTGGAGCTGTGTCCTTGCTCAGCTCCAGTGTTTGTTGATCACATCCTCTCCCTGGACAATTCTAATGGCCTTCCTGTTTGCAGGCCTAGCTTTTTTGCCTGCAGTCATTCCTCCTGAAAATCCTGAGTCCCATAGAGAGCTCTCTCTCGAGTCAGGAAGCATTTGTTCTTCCTGGTTTGTATGCAGATGCCAAAGTTCTCAGCTGTGGAGCAGAAATCCCTATTCTGTCCTCCATTCCTTGGTTTCAAGTGAAAAAAAAACTCCACAAAAACCCAAGCCCCAACAACAAAAAACGAACTCCAAAGAATTGTGGTTTTTTTCATTCTTCCCATTGATGGAGTTTCAGCAAATGACTCTTTAGCTTTGGATTTCTGGGGACATAATTCTCCAGTGCCTCAATTCACATGCTTTTTATCACAGTGAGGCAGTAAAATTCATTGCATTTTTGTCTGCTCCCCTTTATCCCATCTTCAGCCCGTTGTGCTTGCTTTCCATTGGTCTGAAAGCTGTTTGGTTTGTTTTTTCCTCTAGAAATCCATCACCTCCAGAAGCTCTGGCTCTGGTTTTCTCTGTTGCCAACACATTGCTCCAGAGCCCCTCTGGTCTGACCCACATCAGTCTGTCTCACAGACACACAGGCTGATGCAGCTGGGAGAATTCAGGGGATTCCCAGTGTCCACACAAATGGGGTGAGGGCTGCCAGCAAAGCCATCAGTGGATGCACAGCTCCAGGACAGCCTGTGGTGCCTCCACTGAACCTGGCCAGGGGAGCAGAGGAACTGGGTGAGTAGTTCATGGCTCAGTGGAGATCCTCTGCTCCTGTGCCCAGCAGCAGCTTCTGTAAAACCTCCACCCAGGAATTGTTTGGACACGACCTGGCAGGAGGGTCCAGGATGCTCCTGTGGGCAGCCTGGCTGGACATCTGCCAGCCAAAGGGTGAAGGACACACCTGATGGGAAAAATTCATCCCAAGGCATTGAATGCAAAATTCTTCTTGTGTGAGAGCACCAAGGAGAGACATTTACTCTCATTGGTTTTCTTTACAAAAAGCCACAGGTTTTCTTTGGCTGCTTCTTTAGCACATTTGAAAACACAAGAAACCATTTCTTAGGGAGCAGCCAGTGAGGCCCTCCAACTTCCAGTGCATTTCCATTGACTTTCACATATTTTTGTCATATTTCTCTTGGCCTGTGCTATAATTTAGGCACTCGCTTCTATGCCTCTTTGGTAAAGGTTTATATGGAACTAAAATCCCATGCTGCTTTGCTTGTAGGCTTGAGCCTGGCTAAATTTTTTTAGGATCTTCAGCTCTTTTGAGGGTTTTTTTTAATGCTGCATAGTACCATTGGTTAAAAGCACAGCTTTTGCAGTAAATTAAATGCAAGCCTATTTGTATTCCTGGTGTTTTCTCTTGCAGAAATGCCAATAGTCAAGAGGAAAGCTTCAGCAGCAAAGGCTTATGCAACAATATTGTTGTATGCTGGTGTTGGAAATGGCCTCCAGTTGTGCTAGGAGAGGTTCAGATTCAGTATTAAGAAAAAATTCTTCCCTGGAAGGGTGGTCAAGCATTGAAATGGGCTGCTTAGAGAAGTGTTGGAGTTACCATCCCTGGAAGTGTCCAAAAATGTGTGGATGTGGCACCTGGGGGCATGGTTTAGTGGTGGACTTGGTAGTGTCGAGTTACTGGTTTGGAGACCTTTTCCAGTCTTAATGTTCTTCCTTACTGTGCTTTTTTTTGTGTTTTTTTTTTGTTTTGTTTAGTTTTGTTTTGTTTTGGGGGGGTTGTTTGTTTGTTTGTTTTTGTTGTTGTTTCTTGTTTTGTTTTGGGGGGGTTTGTGTGTTTTTTCTTTTGTTTTGTTTTTTTTTGGGGGGGTTGTTTGTTTTGTTTGTTTTGTGGGTTTTATTGTTTTCTTGTTTAGTATTTCTGTCCTATTGTGATGCCTTATGACAAAGGGAGAGCTGATGCTCTTTGTCAGGTGCTGAGAACCCCACCTCTGCACTTGACTGCAGGGCTTGCAGCTTGAGGAGCAAAGCCCCACACCAAGAGCATGTTGATCTAGAGAGAGCTGGAATCAGTGTGTGGCTGTGAAGCTGAACACAAATGTGCAAGACTGAGGAGCTGGTGTGTTTACCCACCTGCCATCCCCTTCTACAGCACTGGCTGACAAAGCTTGAAAGGATATTTATACTGGAGCCAGCTCCCATTAAGAGAATTGAACTTCTACTCTCTTCCCCCTGAATCTGGTATCAAAACACATCAGCAGAATAAATATAACAACTATAAAACATACTATTTGCTTCTGACCCTTTTTGTATTTACTTTACAGCATGTTTGCCCAGTTAAACCACTGGCCACTCACTCCAGCCATGCCTGTGGCCAGGCAAGCTCCTGAAGCCATGGTGAGAGGTGAGTTCCTTCTGCTTAATAGTTTTTTTAGCAGCTGAAGTTTTTATTTGGTGAGATATTCAGAATCAGATGCTCTTCAGCCCGTGGTGAAGCTGAAGGATGGAGAAACCTGCTAACCTCCAGCAGTGATTTGTGCATCTTCCCACAGCCATGTGGGGGCTGCTGGGCCAGGAGCTTACAGCTGGAGACCCTTCCTGCTGCTAAAAACCCTCTGTGGGCTCATGTCCTCACCCAGAATTTGGCATATTCCCCCTCCTCTGACATCTCTCCCAGAGGGTCCTTTCACACTCACAGAGGATGAGGGGGGTTTACTCTTGGTGGATGGAGCTCTTTAAAAGTGGGGATATGTGGTTGACATGAGTTTGGATCAAAACCCCAGAAGGGCTGAGGAGGACTCAAAGCATTTTTTGCATGGGTTTTTGCATTCTTATGCTTTAAGGCAGGGCTGACTTCCATAATTGTCTGAAATATCCCCAGAAGGAGTTCTTGAAGGAGGTTAGACTGGTGGTGGTAAATCCAGAGCCATCCCAGCACCATTATCCTCTGCCCTTTTCCCTCTCACACCCCTGTGTGCCATGTACCTGCACCGGTGGCACTGAGGAGCACTGTCCCTGGGGCCTTGGGGACTCTCTGGTCCCACCTGGATGTTTCAGCCAGCCACAAGGTTTCTGCAAGAGAAACAAAGCCAGTCTCTGCCTGTATCTGTATACCATGAAACTGCAGAGCAAATTTTCACGTGCATGTGTAGATAATCAGAAATACCAGGATATTCAGAATAATCAGAAATCAGTATATTTTCATACGCTGACATCAGCAGTGCAATAATTTCCCTGGCTCTCTTGCAGGGCAGAAGGCCTGCAAAAATCTGACTTAGGTGGTTCATGTGCAGCAGCCTCTTCATGTCCCAGTGTTATTACAGCTCACCCTTAAAGAAGAAGATTAGCACTCCACTTAACAGCTCTTTTTATGACAACACACCATAAGTTAAATTCAGTATAGAAGGAAGTGTATGCATTCCTGGACCTAGTCTCTGAGCCTTTCTGTTAGGAACAGGGCTATATTGCAGATTAAGATGCTATAATAGCTCTGGGCTCTGCCACAATTAAATCATGTTCATGTTTGAGCTGTCACCCGAGACAGATTCACTTTCTCCTGAATAAAGACACAGAAAGAAATGAGAATAGGCTATAATGGGGAAATTGGCCAAATGTCTTAATTTCCAGGCATTCATTTTGGGGTGGATGAAGGTTTGATGAAGTATCTGTGACAAACACAGAAAGCCATGAAGAAGCTGCCATATGTGGGGGAGGGGAAGGAGGGATTTGGAGGAGCCTCTTAGCTGTGGCATTTTGGAGCAGTCACAGACAGCTTTGGATGCTGCTCGTGTGCCAGTGAGGTCAGCATCTGATCTTGGGATTGAGACCTCAGGCAGCCAAAGGCTGAAGATGATCCAAGGCTTTTGGGACCTACAGAAGGTTTAATGGAAAGACAGTAGAAAAATGGGAAATAGTGAACCATTAAAATAATTTCCAAGGGCTATCACAGCTTCTCTGTCATTGGAAATATCTCCAGCTCAAGAACTAATCAGCTAATCCAGATTCTGGTATCATCCACTGACATAAAGCAGATGAGACTTGGGTGGGTTGAGTGGTCTCCAGTGGGGTACACTCTCACTCTGGAGAATGGTAACCATAATCCTAAATAAAATAGAGAGGAGGAAAAACCTCCTGGCAGGAGGATGGCCTGATAAGAGAAGGCAGACTGGAAAACCAGGTTACATTAGGTAGCCAAAGCCTGGGAATAATTCCTACAAAGTAGTGGACTGAGTGTCAGGTGCTGGTGTGGCGTTTGGAACCCACTGCTGCAGGACACTGTGGGGGCTGGGAACTTATTCTGAGGCAGAAAATGAGCAGACCTTAGAATCAGGTGGGGAAGATCCAAAACCTAGTTTCTCACCTCTCCTCTTGCCCTCAAGAGAGAGTTCTGTAAGACATTTAACCTTCATAACTGTGCCTGTAGATCATCCTCTCCTGAGACACGAGGGATGGTCTTTGACACGGCTTTGCTTGTACTGGATTCACTGGGGGCAGATGCAAGGCAAGGCTGAGGGCCATGTGTAACCCTGTGGGTGTGAGAGAATGCTTCAGTTCTTTCAGACTTCATTAAGCCTCCTAAAAAGAAAAGAAAGAGCTAAAGATGTTTAAACCGCATTGTGAAGCCATTCTGGGCTGGGATAACTGGAATGGGATAACAGGTAACACCCTGGGAGTGGAGTGGTAAGGAATCAGCATATACACATATCTATATCATTTATATTTATCTGTATCTATATCATCTATATCTATATCTAATCTATCTATATCTATATCTATATCTATATCTATATCACATATATCGATATCTAATCTACGTATATCTATATCTATGTCCATATCTATGTCTATATCTATACCATCTATATCTATCTATATTTATCTATATCTATCCATATCTATATCTATCTATCTATATCTATATCTATATCTATATCTGTATCTCTATCTCTATCTCTATCTCTATCTCTATCTATCTCTATCTCTATCTCTATCTCTATCTCTATCTCTATCTCTCTATCTCTATCTCTATCTCTATCTCTATCTCTATCTCTATCTCTATCTCTATCTCTATATCTATATCTATATCTATATCTATATCTATATCTATATCTGTATCTGTATCTATATCTATATCTATATCTATATCTATATCATCCATATCCACTGATACGTAGGGCTTGTAGTTACAGACAAGAATGTGGTCACTGTACACGGGCATTGAAATGCCAATTACACATCCCTGCAGCATTGTTCAGTCAAGGAGAAATGAAAGCAGAATTGTATTTCTGCCTCTTGTTAAAAACGCACATTTTCAGACCCTGGGTCCTATCCTGATCTCAATTATTTTGAGTGGCCTCTACACTGTAAGTGAGGTGGTTTGGTTTATGCTGTGATGTTGAAATGAGGATCTGTGCTGTTAGCTGGCTTTTTATTTCAATCTAAATATCAAAGTGACTGAAAGGATGGTTGATCTTTAAAATAGTAACTGTTCTCATTAATTGTTCCAAGTGCAGTTCAAACTGGGTTGTAGAATTCATAATTTAAAGGAATATGTGTATTTTAGTCCATCCCAGATTCAGCTGCAATTAGCATTCCCATTAATATGCTGATTTTTTCCCCATACAGTCCTTTGTTACTTGGAGAGTGAGGCAGTGAACAAGATCAAAGACACGTGGCCCTGGCACTTCAGCATCTCCTGGGAAATCTCTGCTCCCTCCTGCCGGGAATTTTTGCACTTGTGGCTTTGGGACTTGTGTGTTGCTGCTCCTGGGTACCCAAAACTGCGGTGTCCTACTGCATCTAACCACCTACCCTAAAGTGATTAAAACAATTCCTCAGGAGGGGCAAAGCTTTCCATCCACATTACCTGTTGGAAAACCAGCTCCTGGCCCATGCTGCTTTGATGTGCCCCAGCATCTTGTGGGAGGCCAAGGCCACCTATGGGACTGTAGACAGGGTATTTTCCCACCTAGGATTCCAGTATGGATGTAGCCACAAGGTGCAATCTATTCTCCAGGAGCTCTGTCTGCTGAATACTGGTGGGGTCTGGCTCAGCTGCTGCCAGTACAGCAGGTCCTGCTCTCTGCAGAGGAGAGAGAAATCTGTCTGTTCTCTTGTGTTCACTATTCCGTGGCTCCTGTAGCAGCAAAACAAAACACAGATTTATTGCAAAAACAGGGAGGTTAGGTTAGGACAGTTTGTTCCTTTTTTTTTTTTTTTTTGTGCACCCAGCTCTTCTTCCCACATTCCTGTGTGTACCACAGTGCAGATGTGCACAGCTGCTCTGACCCCCTCTGTGGTGGCTTTAGCACTGGGGCCATGCAGGACCATCCTTTCCTGTACAAACCTCAGTGTCTGGCTAACCCAGATTTGAGGAAATGGCATTTCCAGGTCATTTTGGGGAAGGCACACACTATCCCATGCTCATGTCTGGGGTACCAGGTTCCTTGTCCATCTAAGTCCTTCAGGAGCCAGCCCAGGGGGTTTGAAGTGATGGCATGAGGCAGGGTTTTCCCCCATACCAGAAGATGGAGGTGAGAAGGGTTTTTTTTGTTTTTGCTCTCCTCTGTGAGCATGGGGCATGCTCTGCTTGCCAGCATTATCTCAGAGCTTTGTCTTACAAATCACTTCCTATTGAATTTCTGAATATTCTGAGCTGGAAGGCACCCACAAGGATCATCGAGCCCAACTCTTACGTGAATGGCCCAGAGACCTGGGTTTCTCCAGCTCTCTTCCACTGGCACATCAGAGTGATTTCCCAAGGCGGTCTGCTGCAGGATGAGAGTTGGCCCCTTAAGTGGCCCTTGGAGGGACTGTAGAACACCACTGCATGCCCAGGTGCGTGGAGAAACTGTGCCATCTGAACTGAGTGGTGTTTTTAGGACACTGGAGGCAGTGACCCTCTTTGCTTGCCTTTGGAAAAGTAGCAGTGACCCCACAGTTGGCTGGGAAACCGAGCAGTGGCCACAGGCTGCAGCCCTGGCTCTGTCACCAGCTGCTTTTACAACTCTGCCCAAGTTTCTTCCCCCGTTTTACATCATGGCAGCAGCATACGAGGATCATACATCCCTGAAGAGCTTTTTTTCTCCAAATACACAACAGTGCTACCTGAGAACAAGATTACAGCTACAAATCACCCCCGCTTTTGCCTCCAACAGCACAAAGCCCACCTCCCCGCTTTTAGTGCAATGCCCCAGCTGTATATGACTGTGCATTAGCTTTACCAGCCCCAGAGGTGCTGTTCAGTCTGCCGCATTCTCTTTTCCACCCTAACACCTGCACATTATTTTTGTCTCCTGTTTTTCCCAGCTGTGGCTGGAAGCTGTTCCCGCGGGCGGATGTCGGAGGAGGCTCTAGATGGTGCTGCTGTCTCGGGAAAGCAAGGCTGGGATCTTTATGCACCGATAATAAAAGCTCCAATGAAAGCAGTGTAAAATGAGCGAGTTCAGAGGGACTGAGAAGAGCGGGGCTGCTCAGAGCTGCGGGAGCACCTTGCCGGGTAAATCCTGAGCTCCAGGGCCAAACACTGATCACTCAAAAACGAGACTGTGGAGTGATAATCATGGACCACTGTGGGATTCATCAGGGCATTCTCCTTCGGCTGTCCCCTGCAGACCTGCCTGAGGTGAAGCAGGATAGTGCTTTGTCCATGCCAGTACTCCCTAGGCACAGGCTGGGGGCTCTGGGGGGAGATGTAGCTCACCTCAGGAGTTCAGGAATAGCTGAACTTCACAGAAACATCTTCCTAATCCCCTTCCACTGCTTTAAACTCTGAGGAATTTTGTTCCATCCAAACATCTTATTTTTTGTTTGTTTAATGCCCGGCTCTTGTGACTAGCTAATCTTGTTAGCCATAAGTGGAAGCCATTCTCTTTTGGATTCCTGCTAGGTTTGTTGTGTATTGGAAGAAAATCACAAGGAGTTGAAGTATCATGGCATAATGAATTACCACCACTGAGCTGTGGCCACTGGCCATTCGTGAGCTCTTAACCCTCTGCACAGCAAAGCTCAGCAGCAGTTTTAGCCCAAATCTAACCTGCATTTACAGAAGGGTAGGATGTCCCCAGCACCAGACTGTCTCAGTGCCATCCAGCGTGCTAAGGAGCAAGCCATGATCTGTTTATTCCCAGAGTTCTGGTAATGCCCTGTAGCAATGAGTTTCACAGGTCAGTTGGACAGTATTTAAAGTATTTCCTGATGTTGGTAACATGTCTGTGCCTGGCCAGGTGCCTCCAGCTTTCCTGTAACCTTCTAGCCCACGCAAAAGAGAGCCAAGGTGGCCACATAGAAGTTGGACTTGGCTGCTGTGACCTGCCAGGAGGTTTTCAGCCCCAACATACATGCCTAGCACTGCATACCCTCACCCCTTTCTGTGTGGAGATGGTTGAGGAGCAGCTCTCTGAGCCCTTCATCTGTCCTGTGCACAGTGCTGGGGTTTGTACCACTGCAGCAACAGGTTTGGAGGGTTCAGATTGGGCATTTTTTGTCACATGGCTCAAGGAATGCTAGGTAATGCTTCAGCTTTGGGGCTGAGTCTTTACTTCAGAGCTGGCAGCACTGCACAAGTCCTGAATAACACCTTCATCAGACCCTTCAAATAAATCAGGAAAGCCAGCCTGCCTCAACTCCATTTCAGCCTTGCAAAGACTTTTTCTTCTGTGCCTTCGCTCTCTCAAAGAAAGTTTATATCAGAATACTGCTGAAATTCAAGATCCCTCATCTGCCTCCCCCCACAAAAAACCAGAGGCACAAAAGAGGCATTAAAGACACTGAACATGCAAATAATCGAATGTTTTCATATGTGGAAGAATGGTTGCTTTTAGTAACTCATCCCAGAACACGACGGCATTAGAGGTTTTGGAATGAGCGCCTCCCAACAGCATCAATAAGGGGAAAAGGTCCAAAAAGTAAGCTAAACAGTGCTGCTGCCTGAATATAGCCTTTCATTCAGCTCTCCCCACACTGTTTCAGGCCCATTTTGAAGGGTTTTTTTTGATAAATGATGGAATTTGTATTTTTTGGCTCCTGGTCAAGAGTTTATATTTTCATTCTATAATTTCCTTAAACATTTAATTTCCTACATTAGCTGACAGTCTCTTGCATCTGTTGGAAAATTAGTTCTGGTGCTTCTGTGCCTGTGCTGGGAATTTATTTTTAATTTTTTTTGTTGTTGAAGATACAGAGAGAAGAAACCCACCTGTGAGTAGATGCTGTTGCACACTGACCTCCACGTTTGTGGGTGATATAGGAAGACATTAAGGATAAAGAGATATTTGAGTCAAAGGGCTCCACTTTTAAAGTTGTTAGAGAATGTTCTGTTCTGCTTGGCTGTAATATTGTGGCCATCTCCTACAGATCTGTACCCATTGCTAATAAAAGCACAGGAAACAGAGTTTTCTTACAAATGCTGCCATTAACCTGTGCAAGTTGCTGCTTTGAGGTATTGCTGCCACCATCAATCAAAAGGGAGCATTTCTGTGAGGTGTCCCCATTCCTCCTCCATCTATGCTGTTCTTCCTTCCCAGTGCTGCCTCTGCAAGCAAGGTGCTCCCCATTCCAAATTCACCTTTCCTAAAGTGATGGAGCCAGCACATCTGAAAAGCGGCAATCCCAAAAAACAATATGAGAAAATATTTTTTCTAGTGCCCTTTAGGTCTCCAGAGCAAGAATTCATTTAGCATGGAGAATCAAAGATGGTGCTCAGCACCATTGGAGGAGAGGCAGTGGCAAGGTCTAGGAGCAGACACAGGAAATAACTGCCTAGAAAACAAGTTAGTTATGGATAGAGTAAAAAAAATGTGAGAGGCAAAATTACCCTGAAAAAGCGTAGCTAAGGAGCAGACCACAAGAGTGATTTTACCTGATCTGTCAGCCAGCATGGTGCCCCTCTCTGCATGGCTGGGTACCAAAGGACATCCATCCCCCCTAAAGCTGGGGCCAGCACTCAGCAGACAAGGTGGCTCAGGATGCAGTTGTCCCTGTCTGTAAGTATGTTTGGACATTTTTTTCTTGCAGTTTGTGATGGCACTTTGCATCTGGAAATTCTGATTCCTACAGTCCTGAGCAATCATATACTTTGAGAAATGTCATTTGACTCTCTGGTGTCTTCTTCTAATAAACTGAGATGAGTTTTTTTGAGACAAAACCCCTGAACCTGATGCCACAAGTACATTTTTTGTGCTACTCTAGGAGTCAGAAGTAGTCAATTTGATTTCTCTGTCACCAGCAAATGATTCCCCACATAGAGTGACTCCTCATTAGTTCCTACTGGGCAGCTGTCAGGTGGATTTGAACATGCAAAATGTCAGGATCTGTCACAGCTTATCTAACTTGTGCATTATTAAGGTTGCTGGAAAGTTGCAAATTTATGATTTCCTTGATGCTGGGCTAGAAAGAAAGCCATGTGCTTCAGCTTTCTCCAGCACACAGGACTCAGGGTTCTTGGCACTGAGGCAAGAAAAAGGGTTGAAGCCCTGGGCTGAAGGAGGATCAGACCATCTGAATGGCAGATGATACAGCAGTGGGACCATCAATAAATTACCCCATCAATAATTCAGGTGCTTTCTGACCAGGTTACATTATTTCTAGGATTTAGGTCTGGTCAGATGAGTCTGGTCTTATGAACACCCCTGGTTCTCGTAGCAGCCTGAGCTTAATAATCTCTGAGGAAATCTGAACTGGTTTGAATAGCATGGTATTATGAGAGATAAAGGCCTCCTCCCAATCAATATCAGCTGATACTTGCTCCAACAGACATCTTGCCCAGTCTTTTCATAAGTAAAAAAGTGGAAGATTTTATGACCTTAAAATTTGTCATATCTTAGCGGAAATGATCTGAGGGAACACATAACAAATTCTCTTTGTTCATTAAGCCCACAACATGCACGGTGTGTTTGTGCCCACCTTTGTCCCTGTCTGCCCATGAGACCCTGGCCCACGGAGAGACCTGCAGGGGATCTGAGAGAAAGCAATGGGCAAGCCAGCCTGCCCAAAAGGGGCTCATGCCTGGAGACATCTCTCCTGCACAGTTCTACGATGCAGATCCTGTCCCTCTGTACTTACACCATCAAAAGATTCACCAAGTGCTCACAGATTTTTTGATCTGAGTGAGGGCTTCACAGTCCATTCCTTTTGATGGCTGGGTTTCATCTCCTTCCTTTCTGCACAGTGTGCTAGTTGTCTCCTCCATCCCCTTCTTGTTCATCAGGCTGGGATATTAGAAGAGCTGTGTGTGGTCCTGGCCAGCTACTGATCCACGCTTGCTCCAGGAGAAATTGAGGTTTGAAAGAAAAAGTGTGTGTGTGGAGTGGGACTTATTTTTCTTGATACCAAAAATGTCTGGAAAAATGAAGTTAGGCAAAGAAATGCCTGCAAAAGCCACACATCACCTGAATTCCCAGAAAGGCAATGGTTGGGGAGCACAAAACAATATGTGAGAAAGTATCAGAAGTGGAAAATGTACAATAACTCTTTTTAGGCCAGACATGTTTGAAAAATTAAAGCTCACAATCAGTTCTGCCATTCTTTTCTGCCCAGTGAGGTAAAACCTGATGCTGAGACTGACCAGCAGAAAAAGGCACAAGGGCTCCTGAACTGCTGGGAATTTTTGTTATTCTGTGTTGAGAAGGAGGTTTTCCCCCTTTCCTCCAAAGATGACTTTCTTCCTGATGGCTCTACTTGCTGCTCTGCTCCCTGACCTTGATCTCCTCTAGAAAATTCTGTGGGGCAGGGCTGGGACAATCACCACAAGAGCAGGACAGATTCAGCGGGAGAGCCTGATGGCTTGAAGATGGTGATGGAGGGAATGGATGGACAGATCCAGCCCCCAGAATGGATCCAGGCCAAGGACACGCTGATATGGACAGACATTCTCAACACAGCCTCACTCTCCTGCCCATCTGTGTCACAGGGGAGACAACAGGGGTGCAGTCCTGCTGTGCAGATTGAGGTGGGGATGTCCCTGGAGTGCTGACAGGCCAATAAACCAATACAGCTGGCTAAGAATTGTCCATCATTTGTGCTAAAAAATAAACAAGGCCAACAAGGCTGAAATGAAACATTTGGGCTCGGCTGTGTTGAGCATTTATTGTATGCTCAGCCCGCCCAGGATGGAGATGTGATGGCCCCTTCTCCTACACAGACCAAGCCACTAGGAATGTCTGGATTAGGAATTCTGTGCTGCACTGCTGCTTTCTGCCTTCCTGGATTTCTGTGTGGTGCCATGGGACCTGGTGATGAACGTTGGGTGGGAAGTCCTGGGTGTTCTGAGCTGGTCAAAAAAGCAGCCTGGTACCATAAGGCACTTGCATGGAGATGGCTGGGCAGCTCAGCCAGGTGCAAGTTCAAGTCTGAAACACGTCAAAATGACATAAAAAACACTGCTTCCCAGAACACTTCATCCTATGAAAATGCTTTGATATTTCAACATTTTGTCCCCAGTCATAATGGAAACAAATACTAAAATATTGGAAATTCCTGTGGGATGAAATTCCTGTGAAGTTCGTTTTTGCACTTAGTGAAAGTAAGTACAAAAATGCCTTGTGGGTGGTTTTTTGTTTTTGCTCCCTTAATTAAAGTTTCCTGATTTTTCCACAGTGTCAGGGATGGTTTAAAGAGCTTTCTCCCTTCAAGAGTCATTGCACACAAACAGGCCTTGAGATTTCCCCATGCTGAGGAGGGAGATGTACTTGGAAATCCAGATTATTAGTGAGCATAGTCCAAGCGTGGGGAACAAAACCTCCTCCTTGTGTGGTTATGGGCACCTCTTTGCAGAGTACTGATTGTTGCTCACTGGTTTGCTCACTGCTTTGAATCAACGTGATACTGTCAGGAAGAAACAAAGATATGCATTTTTAATTCATTTTCTCCTTGGCATATAAAAAATGCGGTGCTTTGTTGGCAACCTTTTTGGTTTATTTTTGATAAGAGCGTGGGAGGTCAGGAAACATTCGGATCTCAATCCTTGCACAGGGGCAGAATTCACATTCAATGAGGTCTCAGGGAAGGTGCTCACCAGCCCTGGCACTCATCTGTGGGCTTCTTCCCTCTCCTCCCTGATGCCCAGCTCCAGTATCATGGCTGGTAAGGTTATTGCTACCTTGTTTGGCAAGAGATTAACACCAGGCTGAGGCTTTACAAGCAGCTGGCATTTTTGGCAGGTTTAGTCCGTCTGCCTCCTGAGATTCCCGGTTTGAGGTCCAAACTTTAATTTTTGTTCTGCCTCAATGTCCACAAATATTAGTAATTTGAGATGTGACCTTTTGCTCCAGCATATGCCTTTCCCATCAGCCAAGGACCCTTAACCTCTCAAACTCAGCAGCAAGAAGCTCCTTTTACAACATTCAGCAAATAGCATGTGTGTAACAGGGCCGTGCTACCTCCAGCTCTCAATATCCCACACAAACTTCTGCATCTTTGCTATGTTTGGAGTGTGCAGGTGTTCCTCTGAAGGGGTTAAGCCTGGGGGTGTCTGTGGTATGAGGGTGGGTTGATGCTACCTCGTTTCCCTGCTTTTGCCACCCTTCCAGGATGAGAGTTATCCTGTGCCAGTGAGTGTTTCCCAGCTCGAAGCCAAGGGAGCAATTTGGGATGGCTGGCACTCAGCACAAGAGGGCTGTCATCTTGAGCACAGACTATTCCCCAGCATTTCCAGCACATTAGAAACCTGTTTATTATGTTTGTCCTTGGAAAGGAAAATGTTACATATAAGAACTAAGTCCCAGGTTCATAACAGTGGCAAGGTCTAAGCACAGTATTTACAATGTGGTGAGCGCAGGGAGACACAGAGGGACATGAATTTAAGGATCTTTGTGTGTTTGGTGGGGCTGTGGCCCCACACCACAACAAGTCCAGAGAGGTGACATTTCTTGTACACACAGATTCTCTTGAAAATTGCCATGCTTCCTGTGTATCTAATCTGGGACCCATGGGTTACCAGTGTGGTAAATCTGAGTAAGTGGTTTTGGGTGCATGCCCTCTGAAGGGACTGGGGTGGCTCCAGAAGGCACAGCTGCTTGTGAGCCCTTCTCTGCAGGCTGAGAGGGAACAGCCTCTCCTCAAGTGGCTGAGGCTGCTGAGGAACTGAGCAGTGCAACAGCTTATTTAGGGGAAAAGCTGGGAAAATGATCTGTCCAAGTCAAGGAGACAAGGCAGAGAGTCTCTTTTGGTGGGGCAGCACCTGCTGCAAGCCAGGGTCTCTGCTGGTGGCTCAGGGTGATGCCTTCCATGCAGGTCTCCACAGCATCCTCTGTCCCCAGCAAACTGCAGTCTGCTTTCCTGAAGTGGTCAGAGCAGTGTCCCCTCAGGACATGGTGTCAACAGGTGACAAAGCTGCTTGGCTGCAGACAAGGCATTTGTCTCTGCAGAAGAGCAAACACAGTTTTCACAAATGCCACTGTGTGCAGGGGAGGTGCTGGCTTGGGAACTGCACATGACACAGGAGCAGTGAAAGTTTGACAACTGACATGAAGCCTCAGCTCTTTTATTAGCCAGAACAGCAAATTCAGTAGAAATGGCCCCTCCTTCCAGCCACTTCAGCTTACTAGAATAATCCTTTCCATCTACACCAGGGACGAGTTTATACCTGTCTGTTCCAATCCCTTTGGTTCTCAGGACCCTTTAACTATAGGAAATGTCAGAAAATATACAGAGTCATGTGGGATTATTTCACTGCATGGCAAAATAGCATGAGGCACAGACTTACCAAACTGTTAAAACTTTTTTCAGCCTTGACCCCCATTAAAATTCACCATATGGTGTTATTTTAATAGAACATGTGCTACAGTGCCTAAGCAGCCACACTGTCAATATTATGGTATGAAAGTACCTTAATGCTGAAATAAGCACAAAATTAACTAAAACTTCTACATGGAATAATTAAACTTCTCCAAAATCCCCTGTGCATGGGGAGATTTCATCCTCAGCTCAGGTGTGGTAGGGCCAGGAGGGTGGATCTGGTGAATGAGTGATCCTGAGGAACTTGTGTCTGCTGACAGCAGTTTCACACACACACTGAGCCCATTGCCGCCATGATGCAGACAGTGAGAAAAGTGGTTGTGCCAAGTCCCTTTTAAGTCACTTCCCTTTTTTCCCTACATTTTTTCTATTCAGTACCCAAGAACTAGTTGCTCTTTTGTGCAAAAAGCAGTATCTAAGATGATAAGACTCTAATCTTGATTTACTTCTGGACAGTTAATGTTAACTAATGGTTCAGAGAAGGGAGATATTTCAGAGGAGATTAATGGAAGTCACACAGATGTGCTACTGGAGTTTTGATTTTGTATTTTTCTTGAGGCTGCTATAATTTGAGTTTCAGTGTGCTCCCCAGGCACAAAAACAGTAAATAGTTAAAGCATCAGAACAACATAACAAGAATAAGAGGAATGGAGAGGTGGCTTCTTAGCTGGATGCAAGTGATGAGATATTGGTATGCTGAGCATGAAAAATTTGTCGACAAATTCAAAGAGCCCAGGGGTGGGGGATGACTGACATGGCCAGCACAGCCTTGGGAACACACTTCAAAAGGTGAATGTGTGGGATGCTGCCAGGCAGGGTGAGAGGAGACAAGTAGTAGCAGCTATTGCTGTCTGTGTGATTTTCCTGAGGGAACCAGATGGTTGGGAGATGAAGGGTGAGTCCCCAAAGTCTTGCTCACACAAGCCTTCCCCAGGACAGCCCCTCTGCTCCCCCCATGCTCACGGGCACTGGGTGTGCATGTCAAAGGTTGTGCTCAAATGCTTTGCCCTGACAATGTGTTTTCCTCCCCTGTGTATGGACAAGCTCAGCTGGACAAGGTTTGGAGCTGTATAAATTCACTAAAATAAATAAGAATGGAGAAAGCAAAGCTGTTGTTCATGGCTGTGAAAGAAACTTTGAAAAAAGTCTTTTAATATAGCTATTCCTCCCTCAGGCATTGAGGAATTTGCTCCCTGTTTCTTTAGCTCCCCAGCGTGCTGTGGTGTGTGATTCAGAGCAAACCTGCTCCTCCATCTGCACCTCACCCTACTCCAGCCTGACAGACTGAGCAGTCCATAGGGTGATGGAAACAACTCCAGAGGAGGCTCTTCCACCTGGGCAGCTGCTCCTGCTGCACTCTGCATCATTCCTTGTATTAGATTTGGCTTTGGAAATCCACCCACTGCCTCTTGGAGGTTTTGCTGACTATCCACATGCATCCTTCAGCTGGAGACCCTTCCCAAATATCTCACAGATCCCCCTGTGGAGCCTCCATGTGAATCCACACCTAGAGCATGCCTGCCCCTGCAGTCAGTGTGCACCCCTGATTCTCCCTCATCTTCTCCTGCTGGTGGGCTTTAAGCTATTGGGACCCATCCTGTGGGAGCTGAAGTGAAGTTATTCTTTTTTCACAGTGCAAAGGGCTTTGCAAATGCAGAATACATCAGAGAATGAGCAGAGGTCAGCTGACACTGAGCTGGGTGAATCAGTCACCATTTTTCTTTGTGGTTTGTGTTTCTTTTTATCACAGAGAAGGTGAGTTTTGTTCCTGAAGTAGGGGGAGACTCTCTAGTACTGCTGGTATTTGCTTAACTACCTTCCTGCGAGTGTAAGTCTTCCGTCTTTCTTTCTCTCTATGGGAGTAAAACATCCAGCAAATCCCCTTTTCAAACCAGGGATCAGGTATATCAACAGGCACAAGATGAATTTCGCATTGAGTTTGGATCTCCTCCTCTGCAGGGGTCTCTGGGTCTGCTAAACTTTCACACTTGATGGCTGAGGTCTGCTTGTGATTAAAGGGGAAAATGAAAAGCAGACTGAGGTGAAAGGTGCAGATTGCTCTGCTTTACTGCCCTGGGAGTGAAGTGGGTTGGTATGCAGGCCACTGTAGAGAAGCTCAAAAATTTCTTTCTTATTTCAAAGACTGAAGGGAGCATCACATCTCCCAAACAGGGTTGGTGAAGGGCCACGTTCCTACTGCCCAGTCTCAGGATGCTGCTGTAGCAGCTTCTCTGTAGAGGGAGCTGGGGCAGAAAAGCTGGGTAATAAGGGCCCCAAATTGCCCATCACTCTCTCAGTATTGGCCAGGGGGATAGACAGACACCTGCTGGGGCAGCGAACCCAATCTGTACCCTGTCCAAACTCCTTTCATGGGTGGAAGTGTCAAAGGAAGAGTGAAGCAAAGGAATCAATAAAGTAGTGAGTGATGCTGCCCAGGGTCCTGTCACTCCTTCCAGAGGAGATATCTGAGACATTGTGGAAAGGTGTGACATCTTGCTGATTGTAGCAGTCCTGGCAGGGAAAAAACTGGCTGATGCCATTGTCCAGGGTGATGGAGTGGGAGGAGCAGACACCAGAGAGATACTCTGGTACCTGATGAAACAACTGAAGTGGCAACATCTGTAAACAGAGGTCAAAACTGGTTCCATCCTTCACTTACTCCTTTCCAAACCCTCCTAGTTCGCTTCTCCCAGCCTGGCTGTATGCTGGGGTCAAGCTGGAAGTTATGCTTTGGACTCAGTGACTGCTGACTTCAACCCAAGAGCTGAGTGAACCCACCCCATCTGACCAACACGGTCACAGCCTCACAGTCCTGGGGCCACAGTCATCATTTCAAGCCTTATTGCATTCCTGAAGGAGCATTCCCAGCTTGGAGGATGAAGCAGAGGCCAAAATACAAGGGTGATGTTGAGAAGTTTGGATTACACAAGCAAAGCAAACTTCGCCTTGACTTTTGTGCTGGGATCAATCACCAAAACAGAGGAATGTTTTTGTGTGAGTTAGAAATCATAATCAAACCTGCCTAGACAGGCATACAGCCCTTACTTCTGTCTCCCTCGATATAGATGGGCCTGATGATGACATGGATGTCTCTCTGTATCTTGGGAGTGGGGTTTTAAGCAGGCTAAACCCCTGTGTTTCACAGGCTCTCTGAAAGGCACAGCCTGAGAGATCCTGCTCTGGCAATCAGACAGACGCTGTGCTCGCGTCAGTAAATGAAGTGGTGAGAAATTATTAAAAGGGTTAGCTGCTGGTCTAAAAACTCTCTGCTGGGGCAGCCAAAATACTTTGCTGGTTCCTAAGCTTCCTCTTGTATTGTCTGTGATTTCATAATTTGGGGGTTCAGAGTTCACAGGGGAGTTGAACCGGTGAAGCAGCAAAAGGGCAGATTTCTGAACAAGACCTGTGGAAGAAGATAAAATTAGGAATGCTATCAAATGTCATTTGCTGTCATTATCCATGGAGTCAAATCATAGAATAGACTGAGAAGGGCCAGGCCAGGATTCTTCCAGGTACCTGCAAGAGGCACAGCTGAACGGAGCAGCCCCTCCTCCCACCCCTTGCTCCACCCTATTTATAGAGGGCTAAACAGGTATCTGACCTTTCTGAGGCCCTGAAATATTTCCCAAAAGGGTATTCTGGCTGGGAAAAGTCCCAGGCCTCATAGAAGAGGCTTCAGGGCCTCTCCTGCCCACTTCTCCTCCTTCCTGCCAGCAATCTCTTGTTTGAGGTCCTGGGATATATTTGCTCAGGACTTTGCCCCATAGCTCAGTGATATTCCTCTGAAGCCTTTTACTTCTGAGCCAATCTATATTCTTGTTCTTTTAGGCAATATAAAACTAAAGGTGCTGTTTCCTCATGTTTCCACAGTGGTTTCTGCCAGAATAAAGAGAAGTAAAATTTGCCCTGTTGTTTGAGTGTTTGCTCCCAGCCTGAGATTCTGGATCTGCATTCCCTTGAGGGCAAGTGGAGACATTTAGATCCCATGTTTAGTTTAACTTGTGGATACAAAAAAGAAATTAAATATATATATGTAATAATAATAATAAAAATCAGATCTAGGCTGGCTGGCACTCCAGAATTCAGGACTATGAAGACCTCAGGGTTTGGTTTCCTAATTATATATTGTCTATATATGAAGCTAAGACAGGAAGCAATGAGCAGAAATTAGAGTGTTGCCCTGATCTTTCTAGCCTTCTGATGGTTTTTTGCATTCTTTAGTGGAGTTCTCACAGATTTTCATGTAAACAATGTATATTTTTGGAACTACTCTTCTTTTGTTTACATTTTTCTCCTTGAGGAAGAGACAAATTGATGGACTGTGATTTTGACCAGTGTGGTTGGAGAGGTGGCAACCCTATCCTCCAATCCATTGTTCTTGCCCAAAAATCTATATAAATGGAGTCAGAAAATAAACTTCCTTCCTTTGCCTCTGAACTCGACTCGAGTGCCATCTCATTCTTTTCGTGTCCTATAGCAACATTAGAGGAGAAAAACATTTTAGACATCAGGAATAGTAGAAAGGCAGTGAAGCATTGACAGCATTAGCTGTGGGATCTGGCATGGAGATCTCTGGGAACAGATTAAATCTTGTCTTCATAGAACTGTTGAATGCTTTGCGTTGGTAGGGACCTTTAAATGTCATCTCTTCCAAACCCCCTGCAATGAGCAGGGGTACCTTCAACTGGATCATATTGCCCAGAACCCTCTTCAACCTGATGTTGATTGTTTTCGGGAATGGGTCATCAGATAGCTCCGTGGGAAACACATTTCAGCGTTTCACTGCCCTCATCATAAAAAATTTCAACCCCATGTCCAGTCTAAATCTGCCCTCTGTCAGATTAAAACAATAACCTCTTGTGCCACTGCAACAAGCCATGCTAAAACTTCTGTCCCCACCTTTCTTATAAGCTCCTTTAAAGTACTGGAAGGCCACAATAAGGGCTCCTTGGAGCCTCCTCTGCTCCAGGCTGGACAACCCCAATCCTTTCAGCCTTTCCTTATAGGAGAGGTGCTCCAGCTCTCTGATAGTTTTCCTGGTATTCTGTGGACTTTTTCTAGCAGGTACCTTTTATGTTGGGGACCCCAGAGCTGATGCAGCACTGCAGGTGGGATCTCACCAGAGCAGAGCAGAGCAGAGCAGAGCAGAGGGGCAGAATCCCCTCCCTCATCTGCTGCCCTGGGGCTTTGGATGCAGCCCAGGACATATTTGGCTTTCTGGGCTCCAGTGCACATTGCTGGGTCATGTCCAGCATCTCCTCCACCAGCACCCAAGTCCTTCTCCACAGAGCTGCTGTCTTGGAACAGCAGAAGGTGGTACATGAGTCTTGGGATTGTTTTCAGCCCTTTTCAATGTTTTTTTTACCAAGGTTTTCCCTAGTTTCAGCTGGGTGCAATCTTTTCTCTACATCTGGTCCCAGTGATTCTCTTATTGTCTCTTGTCATAATGTAGGCTGAGGAAGGTGGAAATATCTCCATAGGTAATCTGTAATCCTGAGTTCCTTTGGGATTACCAAAATGATGTAAGTACAGCTCTGTTTTATTATCTTCTGTGCCTAACACCTAAGTGTTCCTCTGTACCCTTTGTTTGGAGTTCATTCATTCCACACATCCCTTGTTCCCAACCAACTTCTTGATTCTTGAGTTTCATTTGCAGTGCTCAAGGAGATCTGCTGCCTTTGCAGACTTGCACAGTTTTCTTCATCAGCCATTTGACTTCCTCTGGATTTATTTTATGGGCATAAACAAAGGTTATTTTGCAGTTCTTTTAAGTGTGCTAACCATAAGTGGGGAGAACAACACACACAGATGCAATAGAGAGTAGAATGAAAAACCTCTCATTGAATTGTCAGGACTCCAGTGGCTTTTAATACCAAAGCTCTGCTTGTCTGAACTTAGAGCCATTACCAGATCAAGATGTGAGGAGAAGACACATTTTCCATGTTGATCAGAACTGATGAACAGCTGCTGGACAGGCAATATTTCTGAGTCTTTACCTGGCTGGGCAACATTGTTTTCCAGTTTGAGAGAGGTTTTTATGAGTCTGTGAGTAATTTGATGTCTACCAGCACAATTTATGTTAGTGTTATCAATTGTAGCTACCCAAATGACATTTTAAGTGCTGAGACAACGTGAGATCCTCAGTGAGATATTGACAGGCATGGAAAGCTGAAGGAGAAAATCTCTCTACTCTCAGGAAAAAAAACAGTAGGATTGATCCTGATCTGCCTGAAGTCCACTCGTTACTGATTTCAAACGATCTGGTGTCCATACAAGCCTTTCTTTAGGCCCATAGGACCTTCCTACAAACCTACATTTGTTCTACAAAAGGGTCTACAAACATTCATTAGTTAGTACAGGACTACAACAAATCCCCAAGTGTCCAGGAATAGACTTTGCAAGACAATAATTACTTGACAATTCCCAAGTAATGGCATCTGGAATTTCCTCTTTATGCTGGAAAATAAATTGTTTAATTAAAAGGAAGAGTGGAATTAAAATGATAGAGATGAAAAGACTCTTCAGTAGGTCAGACTGTAATTGGTTTCTTAGCTCAGTGTGGTTCAATGAACTCTCCTGCACTCGGTGGCTCAGTTATCACTGAGTATCTAGGGCAGTTTTTCAACATTTCCTAGCTAGTGTAGTGAAAAGGTTTAAAACAGAAATATCTAGAAATATCAGAAACTTTCTGTTTAGCTTTTCCTACTCAGAATCAGGAAGGAAGTATAAAGAAGAAGAAGACAAACTCTGGCATTTTGGTGTATCTCTTGGAATGATGATGTTTAGACATTTTCTTAATCTTATCAGGCCACCCAGAATTGTTCTGTCTGTTTGTGTTCTCTCACACGATTACAGAAAACAGCCAGAACAGTGGAAATTCCGAGATGATCCTGCCAGGGCAGTCACAGGAGGAGCTGGCTGTCGAAGACCATCCTGCACTTCCTCACTGCCTGGCTTCTGGTGTTCACCTCCAAATTCAGGTGGGGTTTGAAGGCAATCCTCATTCCCTAGAAGCTCACACAGGGGAAGATTTTGGCTTTCTCTGACTTCAGTGGGAGACCTGTGGAACCACTGTTGGGAGCACGACTCTGGTGCTCCACCCACATCCAGGACCCTGTCACAAAATGTGGCAATTCTGTGTTTCCCTGAATTGTATCTCCATCAAAGTATGAAAAGCATAATGAGAAATCCTCAGGTATTTCTAGACATGCCAGTTTTTTCTCACTGGGCTGAAGATCTGTCAGCAGAGAGAAAAATTCATGCCTGCATGCAGTAGAGTGTCCCAGCCAGCAGTGCCTCATAGCTTTCACCAAGGTGTCTCTGTGCTGGAAGTTTGAGAGGTGATAGTCAAGGTGTCAAAAGAAGAGACAAGCTCATAGAGTGAAAAGAAACTTTTTAGATTCCTTTATCTAGATAGAAATACTTCATCATTTGGACACACGGGGCAAATCTGAAGGACTTTAATTCCCCCCACACATGTCAGGTCAGCTGCACAAGAAGAGCCCTGCGCCCTGCAAGCTGATGTTTAATTCCAGCTTTACCTGTCAGAAGTTTGCCCATGTCAGACTTGAACTGATCACCAGGGGCCCGTGCTCCCAGCAGGGAATTAAAGCAGGCAGAGACCTTGGGGAAAGCCTGCTGTGAGACAGGAAGAATAGCAGCATTCATTGCTTTGAGGGAACCTGGCAGGACAGGCAGCTCCCCCTGTATCTTGGCACTTCTGCTTCTGATCCAGGGACCCTGAAGAACTGAAGGGAAAAGAAAGACAGGAGAAGAAAAAAAAAAAAAACCCAACCAAAAACCCCAAACCTCTATTATTCAGACTTTTAAAAACCTCCATCAAAGGGTTGGTTTGTGTTTTGGACATGTCTCAATGTAGGTTGTCATTAGTGACTGGCTAGCTATATTTGAATAGATGCAAGTGACAATCCAGAGCCTTTTCCCAGCCTTTTTTTTTCACTCCGGTATGTAGCACAAAAAGGTTCATTGCAGCCTAAAATACATCTGCAGATGGTGCGTGCTCTCCTTGGCTCCAGCTGGGGCTCAGAGTGAAACACCACAAAATGCCTATTGTTACCAGCACTTTCTGCCCTGCTATGGTAAGAAACCCTGTTTGGTCTCAGCAGATTTGGATCCCAGCTCCTGGCCCTAATGTGAACTTTTTGGATGGCACACTAGCCTCTCTGAGGTTTGCCAGTTTCTGATTATAGGCTGGTTCTTGGGAACAAGAAACAGACCAGTTGTCATCCTGCCCCAAATGTGGGCTGCATCTCAGGACCCCTGGGGTCAGCAGATCAGCAGCAGTGGATCTTGGAGAACGAAAACCACAATAACTCTGCTGAAGGCCTTGAAAGGTGAGTAAAGTTCATTGCCCTTCCACTTCCAGTAAGTCTGGAATTTGGATCTTGATCCACAGAGGCATTTAGGTCCCTGACTCCCAGCAGTTTCCTTGCCATGGTGCAGGTTAGGAGCTGAGTCCCCAAATTACTGGTGGCTGTGAACCCAGTCTCTCAGATGTCTCTAACATTACTTTTGCTATTGTTGTATATTGAGATCCTGACTGGAATCTGGGCTCCTTGAAATAGAGACAGGGACACACAGGCTGGGATTTAGGTGGCCAAGTGTTGAAGTTTATGGTGTGGGTGCCACATCAGAGCTGTAGACAAAGGAAACAGAACAGAAAATACAGTTTCTGTAGAGTGGGACATCATGAAATAGTCACCTAAAGCTGATCTGCTGAGAAAGTCTCTCTCTCTTCATCAGCTGCAAGGGAAGTTGGAGTTACATCTATGTTATTGGTATCTCAATTTGGATAGGAGTTGTCCTATTCAGAATGGAAGGCAATTCCTTCTCCAAAGAGGTCATAAGCCAGGCAGCTTGAGCTGGGCTGTGAAAAGCAGAGGCAGAGAGTGTTAGTTAAGGCGCAGCCAGCAGAGCCAGGAGTTGGCACAGGCTGTCACAGTCGAAGGTGTTAGCCACTTCTGAAATCTTGGTCCATCTGATTTTCTCTCTGATCCTCTTCCCCTCTCTCCTCTTGCTGTCTAGCTCAGTTTTTTTGATTACAAAAGTGCAAACTCTTCTTTCTTGCAGCCTTTGCCCAAAAATCTAGCAAGACACTTTATTTTCCAACACCTTTGGAGCAGATCAAAGAGTTTTAGAAACCTAGTTCTCCAGTGGCAGCAAATAGGAACATTTCACCTGACCTCAAAAAGTTTTTAGATCAGCTGAGGCTGAAGCGTTTTATCTTCTGTGATGTACTTCAGAGAAAGATGGCAAAACATGAAAATGTTTGCTGAGTTTTGTTTTATGGATTATAGGAGGCTTTTTGTTAATTTCTGAGTTGTCTGGGGTAGACCCTAAGCCATCAGTCTTTACATGTTCTGCTCAGATGATGTCAGAGCAGATGGTGAGGGAATATTTTCACTTCAGCCTCCCCATGTGTGTTCAGGCACTTCAGGGCTGAGCCCAGCCCAGGCCTGTGGCCGTTCCTGTAGTACACATGCAAGATAATAGCACGTTTTCTTTTCTCACATCAAATGCTGGGTGTGTTTCCACCCTTTAGATAAACTTTATAGTGTTTCTATTTCCCTTTCCACCATGGTACTGATTATCCCAGAAATAGATAGGCACTGGAAAACTGTTCTCTGGATCTGAACTATTTCTGCATTGCATCTGGCATTGTGACTGGATCCATTTTTGGGAATGTGGTAATTCTGTGTTTGCCCTTGTGCCAAATTTTCTATCTTTAAGTATTTTTTCCCCTACAGGCATGGATTGAATTTTTTTAATTTCAAATGCTTCTTATATGAATTGTTCTGTTTACATCTTCAACTTTCCATTGTGCATCTTCCTTCTTCTCTTTTTTGTAAACTTCTGCTCTGTCACCCACCCTGGTGTCACAGCAGTGACTAACAGCTGAACCTTCTGCAGTTAAAACACAGCAACAGAGGGACACCGTGTTCTGAAGGAAAAAAAAAGAAGACAAAGGCTCTCTTTAAGCTTAGCCCTGCCTGAAGAGAAGCTCAAACCCTGTTGATGCTCACCTGTTGATTGGACTGGGATTTCAGCACTCTGCAGTTATTCTGCAAGGATGTGAAACCTCCCCTGGAGGGATTTGATACAGAAAACTTTGGTGTCCTTTTGGGAAGAGCAGTGTTTCAGTGTTGGGTTTTCTACCCAGATGAGTGTGGGATGGGGTTAGCTAATGCCTGTGGAGATGATGGCATAGATGTTTCACTTTTATTGTTTCAGGGAAGATGTGTCTGTGGTTAGGACAGAGCCAAACACCAGACAAGACAAGACACAACCAAAATGAGTGCCCAGTGGCCAGAATGGGCTGGGAATGGGATCACAAAGGGGCAACACAAAATGCCACCAGAGCCCTGGACTGCAGGGATGTACTGTCCCTTCCCTGCACAGCAGGGATCACCAGAGCACCACACTGCCTGCACTGCTCACCCAGACTCAGCCTAACAGTGCTGCAGATTTATTTTGGAATTGTTTTCCCCAGTTTGGTATTTCTCAGGGTTTCAAGAAAACTGGGGAAAAAATGTTCCAAGATGCAAGAGATGTGACATGGTCCATGGGGAGGGGAGCTGGGTCTCTGTGCTGCTCTCCAGTTGCTGCACAAAAGGGATATCAGGCAGAAAAGAGCTCCAGCCTGAGGCAGGGAGAGTGACTCCTCTGAAGAGATAACACCATCACAAACACACAGCCTGCAGTCTTTGGAACAGGCCAGGCTGCTCTAGATTTTCCTACTGAGATGTCTTCCTTCTCTAGAACATAAAACAAAAAAAGGAACAACCCAAACAACAAAGGACAACCCTTTGCCATATTCCCAAATGATCTACCAAAGTTCAGGAAACTGGATCAAGAGGGGAACGATGCTGAGTTGTGTCTGCCACTGCTTTGGCACCATAAATGACCTGGATCCACACAGTTTGGTGTGGAGCAGGGAATCCCACAGGACTCTGGGGAAATGACACTAATAGGAGTGAAAAGTAATGGTTTTCTTCTTCAGGGTGGTGGTCCAGGGATTTCTGGTGTATCTTGCCACCTATGAGCTGATATTGACTTTTAAGTTTGCTTCCCATAGAAAGATAACTTCGGTCTCCAGAAACCCTGCAGCTTTGGAGGCTCCAGTATGAACTTGGGGCATCTCCTGACATGATTTGCAAAGCTCTTTCAGATCCTTGAGACACAATTATTATTTCAACACTATTGTGAAATCTCAAGGGTCGTGACTGTATGGAAATAAGGATGAGATATTTCAGCAGATGACAGGACTATCCAGCATTATAATAATAACAACATTTTAAAGACTAGATAAACAACAGCTATGGGAAAGATATAAACTCTTATGTTTCAGGGCATAACTATTGTGAGTCAGGAAGCAATTCTCCTTTTAGGCCATTTATTCTGTAACTGGTGGCTGCAATTGGAGCTGGACACCCTCAGAATCAATAACTCATGGCAGAGGCACATCTGATTGTTTGCTACTTCCATGTTTTGCAATTAATTCATTGGGATAAACAAGCTTTTGTTTTCCCCTTGCAAATTTGACCACCTCCCCACTCCTTGTATTCCCATACTTTATATTCTTCTTGGCACTAATTGCATGCTTTCAGTCAGCATGTTTAACTTTCCAAGACTGCAAGCCATGACTTGGGGGCACAGTCACATTTACATCCCTTTGCAGATGGCTTGTTTCTAGCACTGTCAGTCCTTGGGTTTTATTTTTTCCTGTCTTTATGCTGAGGGACAGACACTGTTTAGTGGGTCTTTGTGATTCTAATCTTTTTCATACAGTTTGAGGAGCAATGAACTTGAAAAACAGGATCCTTTTTTCCTGGGAGAGAAGGCACCTGAATTTAGGCCTGTCTTTACCACCCACTAAGGATGTGTGTGACAGTTTAGAGAGGGCTGAGAGCAGTGTGTTAGTGGTTGCTGTAATGCCCTTTGTTGTTTCCATATAACTCCCATTTCTGTGGGCACCATCTGTTTGTTGGGAATTTTTTTTTTTTGCCTCGTCATTGCAGGCTTCAGGAAATGCCATCTTGCCAGGTGGCACCTCTATTTGCTCCAGAAGCAGGTGCAGCTTGTGGGATAATGTAGCTTTGTGCCAGCCCATTACAAGCCATGGCCCATTCAGGGACTTGGATGGGGTTATTGCTTTAGCTCAGCTCCATTTGGGATGTGGGCATTGCTTCTGAAGTGCCCCTGGCAGCTGACTTCTCACTTTGATTTATGCTAGCCTCAGAGCTGCTGGTAATTACATGCATGTTCCTGTATTCAGGAAGCTTTTGCAGTCACCAAGGAGCGAGGACTTCTTCATGCAACACCAGGAGAATGAATTGTTCCTTTTGATGGGCATCTCAGACACTTTGGGGCACATGAAAAGGCCTGCCTGTGTGTTCCTTCTTGTCATGGAGGAAGGGCTGGTGGAAGAAGAATTGATAGTAACACTGCAGCTCTGATCTCAAAGAGTTTCAGTGCTAATTTGCTGGTGTTTTGTCAGCCAAAATACTGTGTGCAGAACAATGGGTTTGCATAGTGGGATTCTGTGGCTCATTAGCCTAGTTGGACAACTAGCTGGGATTTGTTGTTTTCTTGACACCCCTTACAAATAGTGCAATGGAAAGCATGGCCAATACACATTTTTCCATGGCACTTTATTTACCTGAACTGAATCCAAAGGGTCACATCAGAGAAATGGTCAAATTTTTTTTTCATACTGGTGCCTCCTCTGTGAGTGCCCTGAAGATATCATTTAGCTGGTGTTTTACACTTGTTCTGATCAGGGCAGTGACCACTAACATTTCTCTAATGATACCAGGCATTTCATATTTTAGATAACTTTTCTTCAAGTAGACTCTCATTGACTTTTTTCATTTTCATGCACTGCTCAAAAAGACCAGATGCAGTCAGATGACTGAAAGAGAAGAGGAATAGGAATAGGAAGAGGAGGAGGAGGAGGAGGAGGAGGAGGAGGAGGAGAAGGAGGAGGAGGAGGAGGAAGAGGAAGAGGAAGAGGAAGAGGAAGAGGAAGAGGAAGAGGAAGAGGAAAAAGGGGTTTTCTGGCCTTAGCAGCACATGGAAGACTGGAAAGATTTGGATTAGGTCCTTTATGAATTTTCATTTCTGCACAGTGTTTAGGTACACAGAATTAATATTAATACACAGAATAATACAATAATACAATTAATACACAGAATACATATTAAATGGGCTTTAAGCAGAGTTGGTAATGCCACTAATAAAGGTCCAATAAAGATATAAACTTATATGAAAAAAAGGATCGTTCTTTCACTGTGAAAAGATGTGTTCATTCCCTCTGCCCATCTGTGTTCATTTTTTTAATCACATTTTTGAGATGCATGTCAGTGTTTTGAAAATGTGAGAAGAGGCCAAATTTTGTCATGTCCAGTCTGTCCATAGGCAGGGGGCTCAGGACAACCATGGTGTGTTTTGCTGAGTGTCCAGAGGGGCAGGTCAGAGGGCATGAGGGAACAAGAGGAGTTGTAGAGGGGTTGAGTTCCCAGCCCAGCCTGAGAGTTGAAGTGAAACCACATTCCCTCAGTCTCACTGTTCATGAAACAGCTTCCTGAACGTGGGCAAAAGAATGTATTTTTCCCTTGTCTTGAGCACAAAATCTCCTGAAATGTTTTGTCTCAAATTGGCTCGAAATTTTTAGCGTGCAGCAGATATTCAGAGCATAACATTTCAGCCCACACAGTTAAATCTGGCAAAATGGGAAGCAATTGAAAGTAGAGTCTGGTCTGGTCTGGTCCTGATCTTCCAGGATCACTCAGGAAGGGACTGAACTGAAAAGGACAAGCTCTGCTGCTTGCTTCACTCATGCCTGGATACTTCTGCAAAATGTCACTGAATTTCTGGCTATTATGGCCATCCTCCACTCCAGACAGATAGGTCTGAGTTTAAGTAATAGAAATTGTTTACCAAAGCAGAAGCTGAACCGAGGCCCTTCAGAAACCCAGATGTACTGCCTGTGGTGTTTCACTGGCAGCAGAACTGGAGTCAGGATATTGTTTTGGTTGAATTCTGAGTACATAAAAGCAAATATGCCAGAAACACCAGAGAAGGAGAGAGGAGATAGTAACAGAAAGCCCCAAGCTGCCAGAATCAGCTGTGCACGTAACCCCAGCTGACCGCAAAGAGGATGTTTTGGGTGTAGATGTGACCAGAAGAAGAGACTAAGAACACAGGGAGAGGCTCTTTACATTTTGATTCCCATTATGCCAAGGAAAAAATAAGAACATGACCTTACTCTGCTGATAAACAGGACTGAGTCAAAACCACTCAACTTAATTCCCAACTTCATTATCATCTTTCATAATGGAAACATTTCCCATGATCAAAACTATCATCTCTTCACTGTGGTAGAATATTGCAGTGTAAAATTACACTGCATTTACATACACATGAAATATATACGTATATCAAATAAAGCCACTTTGGACTAAGCATCACTTCAGAGGTGTTTGAAAGACTTCTACTTCAATTTTAGTTTATTCCCATTTGTCATGTTGGGTGAGATACTTGTGATCAGAAGTAGATGCATGGAAATAGATATTTTCATCTAAGCCAGACCCTGGGGCTTTGTTTTCTGTTTTTTTAAATATCCAGGGTATAATTCTACTTATCTTAAAGTATAGCTTTAGAGTAGGTCAGACAAGAGTCTCCTTAAAGATCAGTTATTGAAGAACCTGAGGGTGGCCAGCTCTACCTTGTAGGCATCTGAATTAGGTAAAATTAATTCCTTCCCCACTGATCACCAGGTACATGGCACACAACTCCTGTGCTGGAGTGGGTGGTCTGATCTTTGAGGCACTGAGCTGAATGTCAGGGCTGTTTGCAAGTGGTTTCCGTGAGCTCCCTGTAGTTTTCTTTGCAGCCAAATGTTAGCTTTTTATGCCTTAGATGGTGGTGGGACACTCCAGCCATGACCATGTGCTTGTCTTTCTGCAGGAGATGTGTGTGATGTGTCTCACTTCTGAATTTCAGCAATCCAGACGCTGACCCTGGGCACTGTTTTTCTCTCTGTGGGATGCCTGGTGCCACTGGGTTTGGAGTGCTGTCCCTTAACTCAGCTGTAGCAGGCTTGCAAAGGAAGGAGAGTGGTGTGGTGGTGAAAGTACCCGAACTGCATGGCAGGAGATCTGAGCCTGACTCTTCACTCTGCCACAAAAAAATATCACTGTTGATCTTGGGTGTGTTTCTTACACTCTCTGCTCCACCACAGTTCCCCCATCTGTAAAAATGTGAAAGATTTTTACCTACCTGGCTGAAAACTGAGGACCTCATAACTGGAACTCAAGGAACCTAGAGGGAAACTCTGGTCTGGATTTGCTCATGACAAAGCATTCACTAACATATTTTCATCCAGTGCCTGGCAGAGCAGCACCGTTCAGATTTCTGTTTAAATAAGCTCTTTCATCAGATGAAAGAACATACCAGGAACTGGTCAGCAATATTCTCTGCAGAGTGGGCCCTGGAAGGGGAGCACAGAGCAGGGAGTTAATGGCTTCCAGGTAAGGAGAAGATGCAGAGCTGCAGTGAAATGGAGCTGGAACAGAGGATTGAGCCAGGGAGCTCCTCACTCCTGAACAAATCCCAGTTACCAGCTGCTGGTCACCTCTACAGGGGGAGGACAAGGTGATTGCAGCCAGTGCTCTTCACTATCCTGGTGAATACTGAACAATAACCAGTGCTGTAAAGCCTTTAGCTGGCATGAATCAAGGGCTTTGGTCAGGTTGGCCTTGGAATTGTTTAGGATGAAACTGATTCCTTTTAGCCTTTGAGAGGGTCCAATTTAAGCTGTTTAGCTGAGCAGTGTGGAAAATGCAGCAGTTTAGCTATTATGTGGTCAAGCTGGAGAGCAGACACCGTTTACCCATATTGCTGGATCTATAACCTCACATCCTCTTGGAAACACTTCTCATTGCACTTTCTATGGCTGTTGTTGTGGCCACCAGCAATGAAAATCCAGCCTATTTTGTCCATCATGCCTCTTGACCTCCATATCTCTAGTATGTCTTATACACCCCTCAGAACATTTGGTGCACATGTTCTCTGCAGGGTTTCCACTGCAAGCAGAAATGTGGAGCTTTTGAGACAGCAGGGCAGGAAATGCTTTTGGAAGGTGTCAATGGCCTTATAGTTTGTAAAGATAAATGTGGCCACAGAAGCTGTCATTAAAAAAACCCCCAAATATTTCTGAGAGACTGATTGCTTGTGCTTTTAACCCTTGAGCTTTTTAGCCTGGATTCAGTAGCATCTTGTTTTACTGCAGATGTGTAAAGATTATATGAATATATACAATAACCTGTTTTCTGCACTGGACAGTCTCTTTGCCCATCCTACCTGAGGGACAGTTTCTTCCAGCAATACTGGATATAACTGGTTTGTGAAGCTAGGACACTCTGAAAACAGAGGCACATCTTTTCCTCAGATGCATTTTATATCAATTTTGCAGCTGCCAGGAAATTATAAAGCATATGAATTTGTGAGCTTTATATTGGCTGAGAATCTGACCTAAATTTTGGACAATGTATTATATAGACAAAGGAAAATGTTAATTTGGACTGTTTACTGCGAGAAAAAAAATGTTTCTCTCTTTACAGCTTCCCTTGGGAGCTGTGGAGGTACGTGGAGGAGCAATGAGATAAAACTGAGAAAGGGGGCCACTGCTAGTAAAGTGAGGTGCTAATCTTTCCCCATGAGGACATGATGATGCTTTCTCAGCAACATGCAGAAGGAAAACAAAAGAGATGGAAATGGTGAAGTAATAGAAGAGGCATCTTGGTTCAATGGGCACTGGTTTCGCTTGGGTATAAAATGAAGAAGAACAGGGGAAAACAAATAAAACATGAGTCCTTTTCCAGAAGAAAATAACCATGTGATGTGATTCTGAGGCTGGATTGCCAGCACTAATTGCTGTCTCAAAGGCATAAAATCCCTGCCTTGAGCAACTGCCCTCCTTGCCAGGATGAGAACTTCTGCCTTACCAAAATGAGCAGGTTGGTTCCTTGGCAAGGAATTTTATGCCAGGACTGGACAGAGTGGAGAAGAAGCACAACCCTATGCTGGAAAATAAATGAGCCTGGGTGATCTTAGAGGCAGTTTCCATCCCTGTTTTCCCCATTTTGCTCTAGAGTGGTTAAACCTCAAAGCCGTCAGTATTTATCCAAACACTTCCATTCTAAAAAATTTGGCTTCTGGTGAGTTTTCCTGCTCTCCCTCTCCGTGACGGCTGGAAGTTCTGTGAGGGCACCACTGTATGTCTCCCACTTCTGGCACAACTCTTAGGGAGTGCACAACCATGCAAAGAAATAAAAATAAAAGGCCTTGTGGCTAGATATATCAGGTAAAGTCAGTCTGAGAATCTAGAAGAGGACCTGCTTGAAGGTTTTTATCCTTGATATTGAAGCCAGACCCTGTCCCTGGTATGGATGTTGCTGGTACAGTGCCCATGACTAACTCCTGGGGCAGACCATGCCCTAGATAAATATGGGTGGCATGAGGGACATTGCCTTCTCCATGCCTTCTGCCCCTACTGATGGAGGTGGGCTTTCCTCCACAGCCCAATACACTGTCCTTAAAGTCACAAGAAACTCAAATAAATGCAGAATTTTCAAAACAATCACCTAATTTCCTGAAAATATATATGAGGTTTTCTACTTAGGCTGCTGGAGAATCTGGAAAAAAGAAGTTTGACTACTAATCAACATGGATGGGGTTAAAATTAGCAATTTAACTCCTGCAATAAAAACTTGGTTAAAATCATCAACATGATCAAGTACTCCCAACACTCATGTCCGTCTTTATTTATTACAGGGTTAGGAGTCATCAGCTTAATCTCTGGCTGTGCCAAAGCAGGTCTCCACTAGAGACTGACAGTGCTATCCTTTATCCTTGAATGAGCTGGGTGTGCCCATACCAGAGTCATCTCCAACCTGACAAAGGCAACTTGTCTGTCTCATTCACAAATAGCTCTTTTATCCAAGAAGGATGGTTTGGTGCCATGGGGAATTGTCTCCTCTTTCCCAGAAATGATGACTTGTGTGAACAGCAGTTGCTCATCCACAGCCAAGGACGTGCTGTACCTAAATCTGGTTATGTGTCAACTCTATTAGAAGAGTTTTCACTTTATGAAATGGTTTATTTTATCAAAATGTAATTCAGGTGATGTTGAAAACAACCAAGCCTCCATCTTGGTTGGGATCTTTGATCTCAGTGGAGCATCATGACAATGACACGGTGTTCTGAGGGACAAAGCAGCCAACAAACAATGACCATTGGTTGGACAGATGCCAAGAAATGGTTGATAGGGATGATGTGCCCTGGAAAAAGAGCAGGGATAGCCTAAAAATGTGTATTTGTTTGGACAAAAAAAAAATCTATGGAGGGAAAAATGGGTATTATTGGTAAAACATTGGCCAGAGACAAAGAGCTGGGTTAAATACCATTCCTGGCACAGGCTTTGGGTGTGTGCCCAAGAATAAGTCATGGGACCTCCTGCCCTGCTTCTCAGCCCGTGAAATGGAGATGTGGCAGAGGATAATAACAGCCCCTTTCCTTTATCCTGGCTTTATGTGCCAAACCAGCAATCCTGGGGAAAGGGGCTGCATCAAGCACAATGGAGGCTTGTTCCCTTTTCCTCATGGCTGTGCAGCAGACACAGGTTGTGCTATCCCAATGCCTCTTTCAAGGTTGCTTTGTTGAGACCAGTGTTCAATTCTAGGCTTTAGAAACAGAAAATGAAAAGACACAACTGTTTAAAGGGTCAAATTGTCCACCTGTTCCAGGCAGGCTGGGTTTGTGGCGTGCACTGTATGGCCGTGACAATTTTGCCTATAGTCTCAGATGTGAGTCAAACGGCAATTTGCAGAGCAAAGCACTAGCTTGATTGGCAAGTCCCTAAAAGTTTGAGCTCAGCAAAACCTAACCTTCCTTCTGGGACAGCATTTAATTTTAAGGTTAGGTAATTTTTGTCCAAGACTTACTTTCATGAGAAATTCTCTCCCAATTGGGAAGATAACTTATACTTTGTGACATAATAAAAATGGAGAGGATGAGTTCTGATTCTTGATTTTGTATTTAATTTTGGTTTTGTGTAATAGGACCAGTAAGGTAGAGACAAACAATGGGTTCACTTTTTCCTCCACTATACTTTTTTCAACAGGAAAAATATTGAAAAGGAAAAAATAGTCCTCAAATGGAAGCAGCTCCTACACTGAGAAAGGGCATTGTATTTAAATTTTGAAAGGAAAAATTTCCCAAAGAGAATTTTCTTCTTATTATCATTTTTTTTTCCTTTTCCTTAAAAAATGTTACATTTTTGAAATAAAGAGACGTAAAAAAAATAAATTAGCAGTTTGTTGCTATACCTTTTTTCCCTGCATTTGTGGTTAGTCTATTGCGTAGATTACAGAATCATAAAGAGCATGATCTGTTCTAAACTGCCTCTGTGGAATGACTGTACTAGTGTTTGGAAGAAAACCCATGAAAATATGAAATAGTTTACTAATGCTTATTTTAGAAATATTGATAATAGGCAAGACAAGTATTACTCTCTGTTCACAACCTGAAGTAACCTTTCTGAAAACTTGAAAGAGGATAAAAAGATCATATAGAAGAAAAAAAGAGTAACACAAGTGAAAAAAAAATTGACAAAACTCCAGAAAAACTTATTTTTAGTTAACCAAGACCAATGCACAAAGTCCAAAAAAGCACTGCATATGGCTGATAAATTTCAATGTTATTTTGTTTCCATTTTGAAATATTATGGACTTGTGCTAAGCAGAATTCCTGAGGCTGAAGGAAAACTCAGGTACTCCAAACAAATACCATTTGAAGTGAATGTTTTCTTGGCAAGGTGTTT
The DNA here is from genome assembly GCA_013398615.1 of Brachypodius melanocephalos. Classification (NCBI taxonomy): domain Eukaryota; kingdom Metazoa; phylum Chordata; class Aves; order Passeriformes; family Pycnonotidae; genus Brachypodius; species Brachypodius melanocephalos. The sequence goes on from VZSR01003371.1 coordinate 5,356,036, forward strand.
CACAGTATGCATTGAAAAATTCCATCCAAGATATTTTGATACCTTGTTTTAGGAAAAAAAAATGCTGAGGACTCAAAGTAAAGTAAGTCTGTGGGGGAAAGAAAATTAATCTGTTTTCTTGGAACACCCCTCAGCATGTTACAAACCCTGCAGAAATTTATGGGTAGCCAGAAGCATCAACTGAAGCCCTCACCATTCACCAGCCTGTTACCAAAAGTGAGCATGAGAGAACATTTCCATTTCGTGGAGTATGTATGATGATTTTATGATCAAGAGAGGTCAAGCTCAGACTAGCTCCTTAGGAATGTTGCTCTCCAAATTCCCCAAAAATCCTCAGCATCTGGCAGCACGCTGTGTTTTGTAATATCTACTCATTAATCACCACCTTACACTGTTAACTAATCCTGGCAACATCTTTGTTAGATGGGGAAAGTTAAGGCAAGATGAAGTTAAATTCCAAATCACAAAGGGATTCCTAGCTGGCTGTCAAGAAAACAACACAGAAATCACAGGCATTTCTAAACAATAGGTGAAGCTGGAATTCTGGAGATATTTAGACACATACCACTAAAACCAGGAGATGATGAGATGTTTCTATTTCTGCTGCAGTCAGCATTTTGAGAATTTTCTCTTTCTTGTACCACAGAAAAGATTTATGTGTTTGTGGCATATATTACAGAGCTGTAGGAAACACTGAAGCCCATTCAACACTCGGAATGAGCACACTGAAAGTTGTCACACATTATCTGGGATTAGAGCTGAGTACTTCTAGCCAGAACCTCCACTACTGAAAGTTAATTGGTGAAACTTGATTTTACAGGCTGGCAAGATACCGGGGTACCTCAGCTGCAGGTCAGGAGCACAGTCCTGCTCCCTGGCTGGGCACAGGCAGGATGGGAGAATTTCAAGCTGCTTCCATCCTTCATTTTGGGTGACAAGCTGTGATGGGTGTTTAGAGTTGGGGGGGAAAATGGAGAAAAGGCACATTATTTCTTCCAATTTCCTGATTTAGAGGAGTTTATGGAAAGAGCTGTAGAAGCCCTGGATGATCAAAAGGACTGGCATAGCCAGGAGAATCTCCTCCCCTCCTCCAGACTTGGGCTGGATGTGAGGTTTGGCTGTGGATACATAAGAGGTACACAGTCATGTCTGCATGCTTATAGGATGCTTTGAATTTTATTTTTAAAAGAAACTCAAATTAGTACAAATTAATAGCTCCCAAAGGTGCCTATTTTTCTCCACTGGCTGAGGCAGACTAAAGACTGACTTGAGTTCAATGGGATTAAACCCAGCTGCTTCATCAGGTTCTGCTTCAGGGGCCTGTTCCTCTGTGAGTTATTGACCTTCAATTAGCTCTGATGGTCCAGACTTAGGGTGACTTTGCCTAAATCAGCAGCAGAAGCAGAAACCCAAGGTTTATTTCCCAGCTGTAGACAACTTCCTCCTCACCTTGTCTGCAAATAAGAAGTGACAGATCATAAGGCTCCTCCCTGGGGTCTTGTGAGAGTACCAGGTACTGGGGCTGCCACCAGCATTGTGCCACCCTGTGCCTGCAGGGATGGCACCAAAAATGATGGGGATGCAGCTGCAGCAGAGGCATTTCTTACCCAGGTACCAGGTCCACACAAATCCTCCCATTTCTGTGTCACACCAGGACCAGGAGGAGGCCTTGAAAAATGAAGCTGCCAGCATGAAAGCAGCAGGGGAAGGCTGACAAGGACCTTTCTGGAAAGCTGAAAACAGGAAATGTTTAATCAAGCTCTGAGGGAAAAAAAAAATCCTTAAAAGAAAAAAAGAAGAAGAAAAGTCAGTCTCTTTCTGAGCAGCCAGGATGTTTGTGAAATCCCTGCCCCGTTTATTATGATGCTGAGTTTCAGCTGGCTGTTTTATTAAAGGCAGCTGGGACACATTACTTACGCATTAACACTGAGCCAGCTTTCATTTTAAAACTCACCCGTTGCTGGGAGCTTTCCTTAATGCCTTCCTGCTGCTGCCAGCTCCATAATCCACACCAGCAGCCGCAGGGGAAGATCACCTCGCCTCACCATACTCCTTATTTCCTGAGAAAGGCCTAATAAAAATCAGCCTGGCCGCTCAGGAGAGGGACTGTCCCTCTCCTTGCTGCGTGTCTGAGGTGGAGCTGAGCTTGCTGGAGCGAGAGGCCTGCCAAGAGGACATCTGCCTGTGGAGCAAAACCCTCCACACTCATGTGCAGCTCTCTCCTAATGGCTTTCCAGGGATGTATTAGAGCTTTTTGCAATGTAAACTGCATTTCAGTGCATCACAAATCACTGAGGGATGGCTCCAGTGGTCTGGGTGGAGGCTGGCGAGCCTGGTTTGGGAGGATGGTGGGGAAGGAGCTTCAGAGCGTGGCAAGAGGGATGCTGGGCTTTGGCAACCACAGTCTCTGTCCTCCAGTATGTGTCCTCTAAGTACACAGGGCCAAAATGTTCTTCTCAGGGATCCGAGAAGTTACTGAAGTCCCTCAGCCTCAAATTGTTCTGTCTAAAGAAACACTCATGTGCAAAAGGAGAGAAGGAATGTGTCCCTTTTGTGCCCCCAGCCCTGTAGCTTGGGGCATCAGAAGCTGTCTGGGCCCTGCCTGCCATCCCAGTTCTGGTCCTGAGCACAGTTTCTAATACCCTCTGGAAACCCAAGTGTAAAATGCTGTTGTGAATTTGGGAAAGGGTCAAAGGAGTGATGTCCCTATGCCCACACCCCTTCTTAGCCTGGTGTCAGGACAAGACTGGTGCCATCACACAGCATGTTGGGTGGTGCACGAGTGTGGTTTTTTTGCAGGTTGGTTCCCTAACTCGTCTGGAACTCACAAGCTGACTTCAACTAAACATAACTGAAAGGCAGAAATTTCAAAAGTATTGAGTCCTTAGAAGTGTAAAAAAGTGTAAATAAATTTCTCCTATGGGCTGGAGAAAAGTAGTTAATGCCCTTGCTGAAGCTGCTCTGGGCTTCATTGGGCACTTGAGAACCCACACAAGCATGCTCCATTAGATGGTTCAAGTGCAGAGGACAGTTCCATTCCTTATGCCTTATGAGTGTTCACCCTTCTCCCATATCCAAGAAGAACCCTTTTTCTTTTACATGGGGCTAGCCTGTGGAACAAATGGATGTGTTTCTTCCTGACATATCTTAGCTGATACTTAGTTGATATCATTTCATTTCTCAGTGATGCTAGATGTTTTCTCATTCCATAAAAATATCAGAAGCCTTTTTCCCCACCTCAAATCTCTTTGTGCCTTAATTTGTAAAATCACACAACAGGTTCCTCAGATTAGTAACATCCTTACAGAAAAAGAAAGGGTTTCTTCCTGTAAAGGCCTTTGTTTTTTCTTGTTCTCATGCATTTACGCTTCTAGAGAGGATAAGTGTCTGTACCATTCATTATTTTGTACCATATTTCTTTATGCTTTGTCTCCACAGAAGAAGGGCTTTGAGTTTAGTGCAGCAACACTCTACAGAGAGGCTAGATGCCTGGAAAAGCCAGAGGTACTAATCAGAGCCTTTCACAAGTTCCTCTTGGAAGGGAAATCACTGAAGTACTGCAAAATGTTTATTAGGTTCATTAAATATTAGGCTTAGCAGTGTAGAGCTGTAAGCCAAAATGTGGCTGATATACATACAGAGACTCAGATGGAGATGTTTGTTTGTGTGTAGCTGTCTAATATTTCTCAAAACTTTCCTCACCAGGTCAAAAATCGTGGATTGAGAATCCTTATGAACAATTTTGATTTCACTGGGTTAGCACTGCTCAAAGGAAAACTAGCCCTGTGGAAAATTTTTGAAGGTCCTCAAAGACTTTGACATGGAGCAAGGTGGAAGAGGAAGGAGGTAGGCTCCCAGCCCTCCCAGGGAGGCAGCTAAGGATGTATGTGCCTCCTCTCAGAGGCCACTGGGGAGTTAACCTGAGCTTTAATGAAATATCTCTCCAGCTCTGGGAAACGCAGAGAGGTGAAGCACCTACCCTGTAGGGTTTCTTTTTGGGTAAAATTTCCTGTTGCTTTGGGTGCTGCTCAAGCAAAGGAGTAGGTTGTGCTATGAACATCAGCTTTCATACAGACGGCTCTCTTTTGCAATACTCCTTCAATTCCTCTGCCTTGAAACACCTTGTCTTCCTCAGCTCCTCCATTACAATGTCATAATACTCATCTGAATAAATGTGAACTTTGTTTTATACCATGTCCTCCATGTTAGCAGGGAATTAATTGCTGGAGTTCAGTATAGGAAGGAGATCTGCACTTCATTCATTGCAGTTTGCTGTAATGAATTCAAGAGTAATTGTGTCAGGCCCTGGGCTCGAGTAAATCTACATAACTGCTCTAGACCAGGTGATGATCTGCCCTATTATTTTTCTTACAGTGCTGCAATTTGCCTGGGACACTTAGTTTAACATTTACATCCTGAGCCTTGCAAAAAGTGCCAGGGGAGATTTATAACCACGAGTTAATTAACCATGAATCAGTTAATATTTGGGCATGTGAAGTGCTATATACATGCAAGGGATTAAGCTGTCAGAGGGAACTTTGGTTTTAAATCTCTTAGGAAAGTTGTCACTTCTGGCAGCCTGCTGGTCTCCAAGTTAATGCTGTGCAGGGCGACTGCAGGAGCATTGATTCAGGGACAAAGTTCCTCTGGCTATTTGCTACATTTTCTGGGTTTATTCTATGGGACTCGCATACAAATAATTCCCTCTAAGCTTGGGAACCTACCCAAGGCTTTGGTTAGGGGAGAAACTGGTGCACAATGCCTCGGTGAGATTCATACTCCTGTGCTGTACAGATCAGTGTGTCCTGTAAGCTCTGGAAGACAGAGACACACACCTGTAAGGTCTGCACAGTCCCTGGTGTCTGCAGGGGTCTTGGCAGCAACTCAGAGATGAGCTCTGCACAGCAGCAGGGATCCAGTGGTGAATTTAAGGACCCATCTGCTCTTGCTCCCCGTTCTGGCCAGTTTTGCTGTAAGATTTATACTCTAATCAATCCCACATTTCATTTTTATCCTGAGCAGTGCTGTAAGGAGTTAGTGCAGTGACCCTCTGACACTGCCCCTGTCCCTGCTGGTGTGCTTTGCCCTGGCCCAGAGATGCTCCATAGATGCAGGCAGAGCTGAGCATCTGCACATTGAAGCCAATTCCTTACACTCCCTTGCTGCTGGGATCTTTGTGCTTCCACATGGGCTTTAAAACAGCTGCTGAAGCAATTGGGCTGCTGGGTGGATGGAGAGGGACAGATGTGTTAGTTTTGTGTCTGGCTGGCAAACCTTACTTATATTTGGGCAGCACTAGCTATTAGGATAATATTAGCATGCCTTGTTATCACAGCAAAGAAGATAAAGGCTAGGAATAAAGTAAGAGTGATTTTTTTTAAATCTTGTCCCTCCTGGTGATAAAGTCTGGCTTAATGGTGCTGTTTGCAGAGCTCTGACTGTGGACGATGAGCAGGAGGAGGAGAGGTGGATCAGAATGTGCTGGTAGTCAATAACACAATCACAGAATCATTTGGGTCAGAAGGCACCTTCGAGATCATCTAACTCCACTCCCCAGCCATGGGCAGCGACACCCTCCACTAAACCAGGTTGCTCAAAGCCTGTCCTTGACTCTTTTCAGGGACAGGGCATCCCCAGCAGCTCCGGGTGAATGCACACAGCAAACTCCAGCAGCCGCAGTCCCTCAGCCCTTCAGGGAAAGCCAGCCCTGTGGAACGCCCTGAGGCAGCCGCTGCTGCCAGGCCTGTCGGCTCCGTGCAGGGACAGGGCCAGGCCCGCTGGCCCGGGGGCTGCGGGTGCCCTGCTGGGGCCAGGAAGGGATTAGGAGCTGTGGAGAAGGAGCGGCCCTGGTGGGGCTGCAGGAGGCGAGGTGGCCTCGGCGTGGCCAGGAGCACCAGGAGCGCCGCTGGCACTGCAGGGCCCGGCTCACCGCTGTCCCCAGGCCATGGCAGGCTCGGCTGAGCTTCAGGATGTTGACGTGGCTGCTCCGAGCTCCCCGAGGTGGCAACAACTGCGTTTCACACAGCTTCAAAGAGCCAGCTTTGATACAACAACTCATTTTTTTTTCTGCCTACTTGAACCTGATGAACGTCCTGTACGAGCAGCAGCTGCTGACAAATAGTGACAGTTTGCATGAAGAAAATGAGCGTGAATGGAGTGTTAATAAAGCTCTGCTAGACCCGGTTAAAGCAGGCACTTTCCCAGAGCTGAGAGCTGACTTAAAGTCACTGAAGTTGTGTAACCAAAGGAAAGGATGGAGCTGCGTTGGAATTAAACTAGAAACTTAATTTAAGATTTTAGTATATAGTAATATGTGTGAGTCAAGATGGAAGACTTTTGGGTGTTGTGTAAGTCCTTCTTCTTCCTTCTTCTTCATGTGTTTAGGTGGTTTTCTGTAATTATTCATCCTGACCTTGGCAGAGAAGAAAAGAAGGCAAAACCATCACAGAACTGAACTTCCCTGTCTGTGATAACCTTCTCTAAAATACTTGGAGAGATAAAGCCTGGATAATGATGTGCCATTATTCAGTGGCTCTTGCTACCCGTTTTCTCTGCTCTGCAGGTCAAATTCAAAAGCCTTATAACATTTTTATGGGCAGAGAAGCAGAATAATATTAGGAAGGGTGTTTTTTTGCTGGGGGATGGTTTTACAGTTATATATGGGTAGGCAAATGCCTTGGGTAATGTTATGACGCTCACCATATCTATTCACCAGTACAACTATTAACTATATTTCCTGTGATACTCAGTGTTTTGGGGCCCAGGCAGGCTGGTTTTACCGCAGGGAATAACAATTAATGTTCCCTCCCAGGCCAATGAGTATATTTATCACTGTTCTCCTCAAAGTAACTACATGAAGCATTGGCATTTCAGAACTATTTGAAGATGATCAAACGTGATTTATAATGCAGCCATTTTAACAGAAAATGCAGAGTTTTAGCTGTAGGAGGCTGATTTCTCAGTACTTCTGCTGTCTGAGAGCTTGAGCAATGCAAAAAATACAGGACTTGTAAAACAAAAAGCCAGATGTTGCCCTGTTTCTCTGCATGGCTGTTACCACTGACATCTGGGGGCTGCTCCAGGAGCAGGGGTGGAAAGGCCCAGCTCTTGACGTGGCAGTTGTGAAAGAAGAAGAGAGGTGACAACTTCCTGCATCTTCTCCAGTCCCTCTCCAGTATCTGTCTGCAAACCCAGACAGAAAGCTTTGTGGGGAGAGCAGGCTGCCATTTACATTATTTTCAAAGCATTTACTCTACTCCAGCACCTACCACGCCATCTGATTCTGCACCAGATGGGAATGGATGAGCTGAGCTTTTGGCATGACCACGCAGGAATGTTTTGATGCAAGCATAAGGACAGCACACATTGAGGGAGATGGATAGAGACCCAATAGTTTTCCCCAAAACAAAACAGTTATTAATGATCCTACAGTTTTCCCTCAACACTAATTTCCTGTTTCATGCAATAGGTGAAGAATGTCAGTACTTTATGGACTTCAGGCCTCATTTTTTGTCCTTAGTTCCAAGCCTCTGGTGGACCAGATACCTATAACATCTTTGTGATCAGATACAATCCAAGATGTTTATTTCTTGTTCCGACTCGTAGTTTCTAACATTTTGCCTCCCTTGATTCTAAATCTCTCAGGTGCCAAGAACCAGGAATTTCATCCACCCCATGTAGGAGCTGGTTTGGCATGCTCTCACCCCACACCCATCAGGAGCCACCTTACTGGAAGAAAGAAAATTACATCAATAAGAGATTAGGATCAGATCAGCTCAAGGCAATTTCCCTGGATAAAACCCAAACAAACAAACAAGCAAACAAACAAAAAACCCCAAACTAAACCAAAACATTATGAAGTTAGCTCTAGGGTGAGCATAACTGTTGATTGGCAGAAGTCTCTGGCTACAGAAGGGTTTGGGATATGGTGCCTTCATTACTGTGACTGATGGAATTGCAGAGAATTCCCATCCACAGCCACAAGGCCCGAGCAGGCCATTAACACAATTCCACTGCATTTTTCTTAAACCCTTTAGGCTGTACTGTTGTGGAGGCCCATTTTTTTCTCCAATTTGTAGATTCATTTCACAGGGAGTGACTTTGCAGGAGCACCTTCTAATTTAGTTCAGCATAACCCAAAGTCAGACTGTGGTCTCCTGAAGGAACACTTTAATTTCTCTTACAGTCTATCCCCTGATGCTCAGGCTGTTGGCAGCTCAGAGCATGCACATGCACATGCACATTTCTTATGAGATCCCTGATGGCCACAGGGAAAAGGTCCTGGGAGATGCTGGAAATACATGTGCTGTATGGAAATTATATCTTACCCAGGTGCATGGCTCTTGAGAAGCCTGAGCCTCTGAGGAGCTGAAAAACTCTCTTTCCTGCGTGGGAGGAAAAGGTTTTGCAAAGGTTGTTAAGTGAGAACAGAAATGCTTAAAACATAGACAAGAAATTGGTATAATTTGCCTGTTGTTCCTTAGGCTGTTGGGTTTTACAGGCACATTCATATAAAAATCAATTAAAATTCATCTTCTGCCATAAAATGAAAGGGGCAATTAAAAAACACCCAAATAAAACCCCAGCCATGAGAAGCTATCTACATAGGAAATTTGGTCTATCATTGCAGCAGTGGCAAACCATGCCAAATAAAGTTTATCTGCTGCTGTGCTGGGCACTGCACAGAGAGATTGACAGCCAAAATTCAGTACAAGGAACATGCAATCTTTGTAGTCATATCACCACACCACACGTTTTCCAGCTGTTTTTCTCACATGAAAATGGTAGCCTCAAAATATTAAGCAACTCAGTGACACAAAACCAAGAGGTCATGCTAAAATCAGAAATTAAACACTGCTGTGCTGAATTCTGATCCAGTGAGGGTGTGCAGTGGCTCAGGCACTTCACAGTGATCAGCAGCTTCTCTAGGTGTTTCCACATAAAAACAGGACCCTGCAGAGAGACCTCCCCTCTTCCCTGTGATAAATCCTCTATGAAAACATACCCTCATCACAGGGAGAGCGGATGGGTTGTTTAGTTTTTGCGATCAGGATCTGCTTCAGCTTCTCCTATGCACACACCTGCCTTCAGTTCCTTTCTGAATCAGCTGTGTCCTCACTCAGGTGCACTCTGCTTGTCAGCAACAGCAGCTCCTCTGTCTGCTGCTGGCATCATCTTGCTCCTTCCCTCCAGAGCAGCAACAGCTGTTTCCTCTGCATGCATGAAAGTCTTTACACTACCCAAGAACTGCCTCTAATTGCCCATGTAATAATCTCGGAGTGAAGGACATGAGCTGGATAATTCCCATCTGTAGATGAAAACTCTCACTCTCCACTCTGAGGAAGCACAGAGTGGCTCTTGGTGAAAAAGAGGTTGTGAGTTGTTGGAGATGATCCTCCAGGGTTGGGAGCCTGTGTCTTACTGATCTGGGGAAGAGCATTATGAAAATGGCAAATGTAGTGTTGCTTATCAAAAATAATTCCCTTCCTATCACTGATTTGTAGCTTAAGTACAAATTGCCTTTTGTATTTCATATCTCTCTGTTTCTTCCTCTTGCACGAATTTGCCTAGTGGCTTCTTTGAGCCCAGGCATATGTCTGATATCTGGAGCACCCAGTGTCAAGGAGTTCCAAAGTTTAACAAAGGAGCCTTTTCTTGTATTGGAACCTGATATTTTTGTGTGGTCATTAATTGTTCTTTTATCAGGAGGGGATCTAATTATATCCCTCCATATATCACTCAGAAGTTTCCAGAACCTCCTTATGAACTCACTTGCTCCACTTCTCTGAATGACAGGAGGTCAGAACTATTACTGTTTATTTTTCTTGGTTTTTCCCCCCCAAAATTATCTATTTTTTCAATGATTTACATGCTAATACTCAATTAAATGCTTAAAAATTTAGATAAGCCACTCTTAATCCTTTTCTATGCTTTGCCTTCCTCTTCCAGCCTCCCGAGGGTCTTGACTTGCAGTTTGAGAAACTGCTGCACAGCATTTGAGACAGTAGGCAGTATCCTTAAGTTGCCTGTTATAAGACTGAAACTTTTATTTATGATCAGTTTGTGGTTTGAAAAGGAACTGTGCATCTCTTCAGCAGCTCTTTCACAGCTCATAGAGCAGCATATCAACATCAGTGAGCTGAAGTTTACCAAGTCTTAGGAGATCAGTGAGCCTTAGATGTGCTTCAAGCCTTGCCATCTCACTGAAATGTTGATGTTTCTGCATTGAAAAGAGCCAGGAAAAGCTCAGTTTAATGTTTTCCTTGTCCTTGATCTTGTTCTAATGCTTATCCAGGTTTCAGAGATTTGGAAAAAGGTACAGAGGCTTGGGCTGCATCAGAGGACAGATATTGGGCAGAAACTAAGTTCTTCTTTCCCTTTCCTTATGCTTTAAACCCAAGCTTGGACCTTACTGAAGATTAACAAATGATTTGCAAATTGTTAACTGAGGAGTGTTGATTAATGTTTCATTTCACAGAGGAACTGGAAGCAAGGTTGTTTCCATGCACAATTTAACAAGGAGATGAAGGCAAAAGGAAACTGCAGGCCATCCATCTTGGATCTTAGAAGTCTTAAATGCTAAGGAAAGCAGAGGAATTTTGCAGTATCACAGGCCACATTAGGATTTCTATCTTATATCTCATACCCTGTCATTTCAGGAATAATAACATACCTAATTCACGGCAGAAGAAATCATTGTCAGGTAATCCAGCTTTGAAGCAGAACAAACAGTGAGAACAGCATCAGAAGCTTTGAATAACAAAACCTTCACACCAAGGAATGCCAGTGGAAACACGCTCCTTCTGCATGTCTGTTCACTGCTATTTATTCAGGATAGGCTGTGAATTAACAGTAGAAAGCTAAATGGCATTAAACTTTGGTAATGACAGACAGCACAGATAGGAGGTACAGGCTGGGATTCCTCCGTAGCCACATGAAGCAGGAGTAATTAGAGCTGTCTGGACAATTGCCAGCAGCATGTTCTCATTGAGAAATTAAATTCTGTTACAATGCAAGTACTTAACTAAAGTCACACAGTAAGTTTGAAAGCCATGTGCTGGAGAAAGGACCAAGTTCTCAGATTTTCAAAATGAACATTAGACAGAGTAACACGTGGTTTTTTTGTTCACAAATGATGTTTTGGTTTGGAATTTAAAGCTATATACTTGAAAATGAAAAAAATCCCAACCAACTGACACTGTATAATCAATCCTAAATGCTATTTCTCCCATCAAAGAAAATTTCTCTGTTTACTGAGCAGTGGAAAGGGATGGAATATTTTAATGTGGCATGAAGACAGATGTCAGCCTCTCAAAAAAGATTAATCTCTACTGTCAGTGGTACCCAGGCCAGGGAGCAACCTCTGGCTCCAGAGAAATTCGGTGCAGACAGTTTTGCATCTGTAACATTTAGGGCAACTTCTAAGAGCAAAATGTCTGAGTCCATGCTGTGTGTCCAGGCACAGAAATCTTTGTATTGTGGAGGGAGGTGTCTCTGGTTGTACAGGATACAGTATTGGATGTGACCAGTGCCCTGTGGCCATCCAATCAACTGCTGTTCAACACTCACAGAAAACTTTAATTCTCTCTTCAGGTGGCAGATCTTGCTGCGTGGGGGATGTGCCCTGGGAGCTGTCTGGCTGCATCAGCTCTGCTCGGATCTGAGCCCATCACTTCTTACAGAAGGTAAGGTAATTACAGAGATAATTATAGATACATTGTACAGTGACAAAGACCTTTAGTTGTTCAGAATACTGATGGCCTCTCCAACTTAGTTTCCTGCTGATCAAAAGTTTCTGGAAAATGCAACCAGATGTCAGGCTTGTCTGTTAAAGGAAATGGATTTCAATCTTGCCTTTTTACCTGGTACTCTGTTGCATGGAAGCACACAGCCAATAGCCATGAAAGGAAAGGGGCTGCATGATGAGATGATTCTTCTATTCTGCAGGCAAACCAAAATACTGATATTCATTTAACTGACTCGAATGAAATTTTCATTTTGTTTACAAGAGAGATTGTGACAAAGCACTTGCCCTGGTTTACATGTAGTGTTACAGTTTAGGCTTTAAAATGTCTTAAAAATTATCTAAATGTAGCTACAGTCTAAGAATGATTTAATTTCAGTTAATCTGTTTAAAGTGAGAATAATTTAATTTAACTTAATTACTTTGAAGACAAGCTCTTTTCATACTCCATCTAAAGTTAGGCAGCTCCAGAGGATAAATCACCCCATCTGTTGCAAAGCATTAAAAGCAAAACTGTATGAAGATTTCCTTTGAAAGCATCAAAATAAAGTATTTCTGTGTTTAGCCCAGTTTTTTAATAGCTTTGTGAAAGCAACACATTTAAAAAGAATCAATCCCAAATTAGCTGGTTGATTGGAATCAGCACTTTTAATTAAAAACATTCCAATGGAAACTCCTTCCTTGTCAGCCACTCAGAGCTGTTTCCAGCAGCTGAAAAGTCAGGTGTGGTGAACACTGAAGCTGCAGGAGCAGTGTGGATGGTGTGTTTGTGCACAAAAATGCAGCCTTACATGCTGCTCCAGTGGTGCCTTTCCTGCGATGATGCATGTGCCTGCAGCAGCACTGCCTGCCACGCCGCCCTCTGCCATGGGATGAGCCCAGGAAACATGCCACTCTGCAGAAAACTGAACTTTGTGCTTATGTCCCTGTTTCTGAGCCCTCTGGAGTTCTGATCAGGTCATGCTTGCAAGCTTTGATCTGCAAGACTGGGTGCCAGAGATGCGGGTCTTTGGTGGAAGCCGAGATCCCCGCTTAATCGGCCGAGTCAAAGAGCTGATGTTTGGGACGAATGCCAGTTGTGACAAAACATAATGAAATGATGAGAATTGGCACCACTACAGTGCAGTGTGCTGCTTGTCCCTGACAGCAATCCTGAAAGTCATTTATACATAGAAAGTACACACAAAAGCCATAATTGGACCATATGGCTGAGCAGTTCCTCTAGTGTTGCTGTAGAACTCTTCCCTTGCAGCAGAGGAGTCAGATCCAGCCTGGAGGGTTTCCAATTTTAATTTTTTTTTTTAGAATTTTCTCTTACACCTCTATGGAAACCTCCTATTATTGGCTTTCTGGGAGAAAAAGTCTGTATCTTTGATCTTAACCACAGCCCACATGGTCTATAAAACCTGGAAAGCTGCAGTACTGGGATTCAGTATCCCAAAAACAGAGCAGCCATTCTTAGTATGTCTGTATTTTTAACATCCTTTTCTTGGGCAAGATGCAACACTCCAATGACTCAGATACAACTTGGTGCAGAGGAAAATATGGTTTATCCATATATATTTGCTTAACTGACTCCGAATAAAAATATGAACAACTCAGGGAGCTAAATGGGGTGGAAAGCTCATGTGTAAAGGGAAGGTCTGGGTGTCACCCCCCCATGACATTCACTGTGTTACTCTCAGAGAAGGGCAAGTGCTGTGAAGAGAAATAATGACAGCTGTTTGTTTCAGGTAAAATGTGGGACATTTCCAGTTCTGTCTGTTCTGGATGCAATTCTGGGAAACATTTCTGCAGTTAGCAGGGTTAGATCGGCAGAGACATGGTGGTGGTGAAGGGAACTGACACTTCGAATTTCATATCTCTTTTGTAGATCACTGAAAACATATAAAGCCAGTGAGAGAGCACACCACCTCAGACCTTGTTTGCCAAAAACCCTTGAATTTTGTGCATGTTCTGGTTTCATGGCCATCATGATTGTGTCAACATCAGCACCCAGCCCTAGGAAATATTTATGTCTTAATTTATCAGGTCCCAAGCATCTTATAATCAATAAATTATTTTATTCACAGAGCAATTCAGTAAGGTAAGGGTCATAAAATGCATTTCTGAAGGGTACAAAAGATGATAGTGAATGGATGATAGTGTCCCTCAGTTACCCAGTAAATTTTTGGTACAGTTGGTATTGATGTCCATCTGTTGGTTTCCATTTCAGTGCCTGAATTGTGAGAATGAATTTTATTTACCTGTCTTTTATTTCCTGACCCTTTTTTATGCTTTATTGACCCAGTCTTCTCACCATTATGCACAAGAAAAATGATTCCTTTTCAGGCAGAGAAAAATCTATGGGTGTGACAGCTGGTTCCAATATTTCCAATTTCCAAATATCGACAACATTTATCACAAATTTTGAATTTCCTTCCAAGAATACCCAGGAACCCGTGCATTTTTTTCACTGAATTCCTCCTCATTTTTGACCAGCCATGTGCAGGATGTGGTTGGGGTACAAGACAGAAATGTCAGTATCATTTCAAGTTGAAATCTTTGATATCAGTCTACAAAAGGCAGGCAGATGGGGCTTTATACTTCTGTAAGAGCAAAGCTTCAAGTTTATTTATTTATTTATTTAAATATTTCTATAGTGTAGATCTAATTGAAGAAGGTCTGTGCTTCAGCCCTTTGGATTCTGCAGAAACAGTCCCAGCTCAGAATATGTGGTGGAAATGTCTTGCTGACATATTTCATTCCTTTCAGCATTTTACAGAATAGGCCATTGATTTTCAATGCCAGTGATCAAGCGTGGTTTGTCTGCCTGAGTATCAGAAAAATGAGCCTCAGAGACACCAGAAGGCCCCAGTGTTTATTGGTGTGGCTGGTGTCTTGATATCTTTTGATGACTCACATGTTTTTATGGTGGTGGGTAGGGAGGGCACTACTGGAATTCTCACCGAGCCAGGTGATTTTAGCTCCGTGAGGGTCCAACACGCTCTGAGGGTGTCCAGCACCTCACAGAAAATGGCTTGAAATAATTTGCGAGATGGCATCACCGAGTGTGTCGTGAAAAATCAAAAAGGTTTTAATAAAAGAAGAAAATAATGCAAAACCAAAGAACAAAGCCTGTCACAGTGTAAGGACAGGTCCCATAAAACTGCTACAACACCCTGAAAATGCGCTGAGAAGCCTCATGCTCTTCCTTAAGTATTGAATGATTTAGGTGGGTTTTTTGGCAAGCAGCCCAACAGAGAATAGTTAGAATCCTGAGGAACAGCTAAAGAGACCTATCAGTGTTTTCGTCTTGGCATTGGGCCAATTGCAGTCAGGAGGGCATAGAAATTTCTAGCATTCTTCCCTTAAAAGGTCCTGGGGTAAAACTGAGATCCTTTTCCTTAAATAGAGAACATCTACCTGGTGAAATGCAACTGGGCACTTCTCCTTCCTTGTGGGAAGTTGATCCAAAGAAAGGGAGGATGAGGAAAGCTTCCATCATTCAGTGCTGTGCCAGCCACAGCTCTTACGAGGTACCAAAACAGCCATGGCTCTGCTTGTCAGGGGCAGAAGCAGTGCTGGGTTTATCAAATTATGGCTGAGTGTACGGCTCTTCAAAGGCATCCTTGTGGCACATCACAGCAACACCATGATCAGTCATGATTTATGAGTGTCTGGCAGCTCCTCTGCCAGATGTGCCTGTCCTTTGTTTTCTGCAGGAGCTGGAAGCCGTCCATCCAAAGCCGACCCACGCAGAGGGAGTGTGCAGAAGAGACAGGTTCTTGGAAAGGGGAACCAGGCATTTTGGAAATGGCAGAGCCCCTGGGCACTGCTCAGATGTCTCATCTGCCTGTATTGAGCTGCATCTGCTCTTTACAAGCTGCAGGTTTCACTGATGTGTAGACGGATGTTGTGAAAGGCAGTTGTGGCTGGGATTTGCTGGGGCTTGCAGGTGGTAGTAAAATTTTGGAGAGCTGACAGCAAGTGATGTTGTAGTTCAAAATCTTAGAGAAATAACTGTGATAGTTATGGGGATATTAAACGCTCAAGATCTGTTGAAGCTGGTGGAAAAGTTCCCATTTGTATCTTGAGGACAGAAATAAAATGGGATTCAGTGATTCCTGGTAATATTTGTTGGCTGGAAGGAGCTCCACATGTAATTCATTCTGCATTTATTTGAAGTGCTGGTGGAGGAAACCAATCCACCTGCCTAAGGCATGTTGAGGAATAATCCTCCTACACTGGGTGAAAATGTCTCTGTATAGTTAGTGAAGCCACTTCCCTCTGGGCTGGGCACATCCTCACATTGTAGAATTCCTAAGTACCTTCCTCTCTCTCCCCACAGGAGATCCACCTTGCTTTAGGAAGCCTGGTTTACCTGAACCCTAAAACGTACAGCTGCTAAGGGAAGCAGAATCCATTCCTCCCAGACTTCTCCCATTTCTCTGGTTTGGTGCTATTTGGGTTCCAATGACTTCAGCCAAGTTTTATCAGCCGGTCATGGAAGTGACTCTGCTGAAGCCATCCTAAAGTAGTGCTGCAGGAATTGGGAATCAGAGATAGTGAAGTCAGAGTGAAAAAGTTGTCGGAAGCAATCTGATCCTGAAAGGAGATTTACAGACATGACTTTCTAGCCTTCTGGATCTTTTGTTTCTTTGGTTTGCTGAGAAGATGATATAAACAGAAGAAAAATGTAAATGGGAGTGTGCTCTGGAAAAAGCAAAGCCTGGGGAGGGTGTAGAGCAGGAGGGGACATGCTTTGGTGGTTATTTAATACTCTTCAATGAGCAGAAATGAGCAGAGAGGCGAGGAGAACCTTCCCTTCACGTTCCCAGGCTGTGAACTGATGAGAGACTGTCATCACAGATCACTGCCTTCTTCTGGCCAGAGTCATCTCCAGGCACAAAGCCCAAGAGATCCGGAGTGTCCAGTCTTTGTGGGAGAGGCAGTGTAGGTCAGACAGCTTGTGCTTTTGTGGTGTTCAAGAGGGCTCATTAAAGGCACAAAACAAATGACTTTAGACAACACTGGACTCTACCACACAGCTTGAAGGACTAATTGGAAATAAATGAGTTTGGAGGCAGACCAATTCCTATCCATGCTTGGCTGCAAACCCCTTTCTAAATAGAATTTTTTGGACAGGTGGGCCATAGAGGGGCCTCACCTGGAACATCTCACCTTTGCATATCTGACATTCCTTTATATGGGGGAAAGAAATCTGACAAGCAAATGATAGCTGGAGATGTATACTCCCAGGAATAGCAAGTTTCATCCATTTCACACTCAAATCACTTTAAATCCAGATGGTGGCTGAATGACCTTCCTCAAGAAATTTGTCGTCAGCAAATAGAAAGGTGACAAAATCCACAAGCCCATCAATATTTATCATTGCTGAAATGTGAACAGTTTGCAGAATTTGTAAGGAGGATGCTGCTTACATCCCTTCCATTGGCCAAAGAGAATTCACCTAGCAAGGATATGTGTTATTTATTATTTTCATAATATTTTAGATACAGTCTGATTGGTGGGTTAAAGGGCTTTTGGTGTGGTGAATTTTACTGTCTCTGTCCTCATGACTGGATTTTTACTCTGGGAACTTGTAATACTACTTAAATGTAGGCTGTGGGAATGTAGATTTGGTGACTCAGATTAGACCCTTGGTGTAAAATGCAGAGAACTCAGAAATGAGAATTTTTTGTGGGAAATCTGAGCCATAAACTCTCTAGCTCTAGCTGTGGTTCTTGTTTCCAGGTGTGAGGCACACAGAGGCCAGTTCCTTTCTTCCTGAGTCCAAGTCTTAGAGTGATGAAGGTCAAAAGACTTAAGAAGTATGCTTTTAATGCGGTTCCCTCTCTTGCTTTATGAAAGGCTATTGCTGGATATCCAGGGGCCACACCTTAGGATGGATCTGTCCGTATGAAGCCAAACATCTGAGATCCTGACAAAGGTAATGTGGATGCAGGGAAACATGAGGAAAAAGAATTTCCCCCTTTGGTCCTGGAACAGTGTTAAAGAGTAGCTTAGGTCTGGGCTGATGGTGACTGCCCCAGCCAAACCATGAAGCAGCATGCACAGTACAGAAGAGAGATGATGATGAGGAGGGTCCCAGAGGACTCATCTGCTTTTGGAGAGAAATTTAGAAATTGCAGACCTGAGACTGCAAGGTACTTCCCTCAGTATCTGTGTACCCATGGGCAATTTTTGTCCTCATGTGAAAATATGCACAGCTCGTGCTAAAATACGAATGCACCCACGCACCCACAGAGGGAAACCTGCTGATCTGAGCACTGACTGCTGGTGTCAGTGACCACTTCAGTGTCTGCATTGCCATTGGCAACCTCGGGGGCTTGAAAAGGAGCCAGGAGCCCTCCTCTGCAAAGAGTAATGTGCCTTGCTGGCCCTGCTGTGGCAGTGGCAGAGGTCCTGGACAGCCCCAGCAGCTGCCACCAGCCCGTGGCCATTGTGCTCCTGCTCTTCCCACTGCACGGGACAGGGAAATGTCCCAGCAGAGTTAATGCCAAACCTCTTTTTCCTGGTCCAAGGGCTGCCAGGAGGGGCTTGGGGGCTGATGGGCTGTGTGAAAGGTGCTCCTGTCCCCTCCACACAAAGCCACTCATCAGAGCCAGGAGGTGGGAAGGGGGAGAGTTACTGTACAAACAGGCATTCAAGATTAATTGCTTTTCATCTCTGGAGCAGGAGCTGGCCTTTCAGCCCTGGGATACAATGAGGGCCTGTTCTGATTGTGTCTGTTCAGGGGCCTGTACAGCCAAGGGTTGTTTGGCAGGGGCAGGCTGAAGTTTTTTGGGAGAAATGAATCGAGCTACCAAGTGCTTTGTCCTTCTGGGGCTGGAAACTGTTACATTGCTAATGGAAGTGATTACCACGTGTTTACAACCACAAATGGGGTGTTTGCATCATATAATTTCTCTTCTCCTTGGAATTTGTGTTGTGAGCCGTTTTCACACCAAAGTCCTGCTTGTCATGGTTTGTCACTGCTTGTTGTGCCCTGATCTTGCTGATAAATCCATTTGATAGGGTGATTAATGTGTCTGAAATCAGTTTGCCAGCTCTGGTGCCTTTCTTATGAATCATGCAACATTCAGTGTTTCCTTTAAAACTTGAGGAATGGCAGGTAAACAATTACATGAAAATCTCAACCTTCACTGAAAAAAAACCCACAAAAAATTGCGCAAAGGCATAAGCCAAAGAAAACTGATATAAAAAAATAAAATATCACAGAATCATAGAATCCTAGAATGATTTGGGTTGGAAGAGACCTTAAATATAATCTAATTCCAGCTCCCCCGCCATGGGCAGAGACATCTTTCACTAAATCAAGTTGCTCAGAGCCTCATCCAACCTGGCCTTGGACACTTTCAGGGATGGGACAGCCACAGGTCTCTTGGCAACCTGTGCCAGTGCCTCACCATTCTCACAGTAAAGACTTTATTCCAAATATCCAACCTAAATCTACTCTTACTTGTTCACTAATATGGAACACCAATGGTGAACATCCTGAGACCTCGTTGTGATCCAGATTATGCCATAAGATCTGGGAAACAGAAATCATGGATTGCACTGCAGTGATGATGACTCTGGACCACAGGAGGACGCAGGGAGTCCACGTGCAGGCAGCTGTGTCACAGCTTTTGGAGTCACCACACATCCACTTCAAACCAAAGCTCTTCCCACCAGCCACAAAATGCAAGGTCTTTTGTTCAAATGCCAGCTACCTCATCCAGTGTAAAATCTGCTCTCCTCCTCCTGTCATGGGCTGTCTTCTCCCAGTGTTGATTTCAGAAATGCCAACCACAATGCAGTCAGGTCCATACCTGCAGTTCTGCCCCACCTCTCTGCAGAGGAAAGGGGCACCTTTGGGCCTGACTGTGTCCTGACTTTGCCATTATGGGCTGTGTTAGTAATTGATCCTAAGAAATGGGGGAACATCTTCCTTTACTGGGCTGAATTATGATTACACCCTCCTAAAATAGTATCTCTGTTTGCAAAAATGTCAGCAGGTAGTGAAGGAATTTGAGGTTGTTCCTGACATGAAGTATTTTAATTTGTTTTTGAAGTGGTTCCAGACTCTAACTCCATTGTTCTGATTTAACCATGCCTCCCCCTGAATTTGCATTGCAGGAAATAAAAAAACCCTTCAGTTACTTAATTCAAAGCATGTTACAGTGAATTGCCAGCATAAACCTGTACTGACTTGTGGTTGAGTTCAGTGCTCACCCCTATTGACCAAAGAGGTAAATATAGACCAAGTTTAAAAACAAAGAAAATAGTGTCCTTTTGGGACAATATATCTTTATATTGGCCAGAAATCTCACAACAATTTTTCTTATACCCTCAGAAGGGAAAAACTGGAAAACAATGAAGAGAAACAAGCACATTTTTAAAGATGAGAAAGATATAATTTTTAAGGCAACATAGTAATTTTTCTGATTTCAAAACCACTTGCCTCATTGATTTTTGATCCAAACCACATAAACTCCACATAAAAAACACAGCCTGTCCCTATAGGGCATTTAAAAATATACACTCTTTAGCTCTTTTTCTTTGTCAGTGTAACATGTGTCAGTGTGGAAGAAAAACATCAGAAATAATAAAAATTCTAAGAGGGGATCATCTGCATTAGTCCAGGAGAGGTTGTGGAATCCCATAGCTGGGGATGAATTGTGGTCTCAGGCAGATGATGGGGAAGTCAATAGGGTCTTTGTCCCTGGTTTCAGTGAAGTTTTCATTTGCTCTGCTTCTGCCAAGGATCATCACATGAAGCATGTTGCTAAAATTATGCTCATATACAAATGGGTTTTAGCTTGCACTCCACAGAGTGTTAGGAAGACCAGAACCACTGAAGTTCAGGATGGGAAAGATGTGACACACTGTAACCAACAATTTTTTACCATACTGATCTCAGTCTTTTGCAGCTGAACTTCTCCATGTTAATCTAACATTGGGACACTTCACCCAAACCCAGCTGAGAGCAGCAGCAGAATTCCTCATCCACAGCACTGGGCTTTAATTTGGGCCCATCAAAACTTAGTGTCGCCTTGTTTCAATTGCTTTCTCTGTATCACTGTGTATTCCTCAGTAGTTCTACCATTGTGATAACATCTCAGTGTCTTTTAGTATTGGTCACCTCATCTGCTTACCTCACATGATCCTTCCCCCCACCCCAGGGTCACTGCTGGGGTTCCCTTCTGTCCCTTGTGTCGTTGGAGGCAGAGCTGATTACACTCCTGCTGCAGATGGGCTGGATGAGAAATGAGAGTGTGGCAGCCTCCTCCCCTCACAAAGACTCATTTTTGCACATGCAGCCGGGAATTTGGGGTAGGGAGCATTGTATTCCCTCAAAGCAAGCTTACTGAGGAAAAGAGAGCTCTTTGTGACTGAACACTTGCAAAATGTTTCAAGGGGTTTCTTCTCTGTGGCCTTTGCAGGACAGTGCCAGGGAATCCTGTCCTGGAGAAGGCAGATGGACCAGACGACCCCTGTGGCTCCCTTGGAGTCCTGTTTTGTATGGATGCTACAGTCCATCAGCCTCAGGGTCATCTTTGATCACCAGTGTGCTTTTGTTTCCAATTTTCTTTACATCATAAAACTTTGCGGCTGCTGACCTCGATGTTTTGGGAGCACACCGAGTCATCTGTTTAGGCTGTACTGTTAAACCAGATGGCTACATTTGAAATTCATTTATCTCAATCAGTTTGGGTGGACTGAAATTGCAATTACATAACAGCTTCTTGGGAATCATGGTGATTTTCAATATCCCCGTTCTTGATATTCCTGTGTTGAAATTTCTCTGAGTTAACTTCCAGAGAATTAAGTAATTGCCACTGATGAATCTGTGCTGTGTGTTCTCATGCATATTATGGAAAATAGGCTTTACATTCTTTTACATCCTGTTGACTCCATGTAGAGGTGCATAGGATATGCAGGTATTTCTCCTGCTCTGGCTTAAGGAATTCATGTGCCCAGCTTCGCCCCACCTTTGAAAGTCTGCCTTTGAATTGCTAGGAGCTCAATACATGCCTCATCACATAACTTCCCTGCATGTTCCTAAAATACAAATCCAAAGCAGGTTTGGGATTAAATGCTTTCCCTCAGGCACTCTTAAATCATGTTAAAAAATGAAGCTGGGGAGGAGAGCATTTTATAATCGACATTACTTATTTTCTTTTCCTTGTGATAAAACCTCGATCCAGAACTCATTAGAAACAATAAGAAAACACTCCTACTCACTCGGTGGGTGAGAGCCCAACAAATCCTGTCCAGAGGCCCTGTGTGGAATCGTACCTTTGTGCTGACTCACTTGGGCTCTTTCCTGACACTTTGGTGGAGATCTTTGTCAGCTCCATCCAGCCCCGCCAGGGCTGTGCCAGGGCTGCCAATCCAGCCGGTGCTGCCGGCTGCATCCAGTGGAGGTGTTCATCAGGGAGCACACCTGGAGGGTAGGTGTGTTTGTCCAGGCAGTGCTGGGAAGCCTTGTCTCCTGACTGGAAGCCAAACACCTCCCAGCTCAACGTGCTGCAGCTCTGAGATGTTTGCTCTGGGCTCACCACCCACCCCAGGCCAGCCCTGCCCTGCCGAGAAGAGATTTGCTTGTTATTGCTCCTTCCTTTGAGGCTCCGTGGCATCTGCAAACACAAGATTGTCTCCTCAAGAACAGGGCGGGAGGAGAAATGTTGGGATTAGGGAGGAAGTGGTGATAAAAAGGCTCTGGCTGGAATTTTTGTGCCAGAAACAACAGGTTTCCCCATTTTTCTCTTCTTCTCTTCCATAGCCTTGAGGAAGTGGGCAATATCTCTGGGTGAAAATGAGAGATGAAGGTGGTAGAAGGGCCACTGCTCTCCTGATGCTCTTTTCAGAGCATTGTTTTGCCTTCGGGAAAAATGATTTTTTAATGACTGACTCAACATGATGATCTGATTCAGGACACTGTGCCTTCAGGAGTAGGGTCTTAACTCTTCTCCACCCAAAAGTTTCCTCTGGAGTAAAAGAGTAGTTCTACCATGGGGTACAGCCCTACAGAGTCATCAGTGGGCCAGTAGTGATACAAGAGGGCATCTCATGTGTTGTTCGAAGTGCTTTTATCCAGAATTTTAGAGGGCTCAGCTGGGGTGCAATGTAACCAGGCACATGGAAATACAAACTTCCACAAAGAGCAAGGATGCACCAACAGGAGGTGCAAGACTTCAAAACCTCTCTAGACTCACTTTCAGACATTTTTGTGGTGCCTTATTTAGGGTGTGGGACTCCTTCTGGTAACCCAGAAGAGCTGAACTGCTCGGGTCATCTGAGTTTATGCTTGAGCTTACAGATGACAGCTGCTGAAAGAGGAGCCTGACAACACATTGCTCAACCACCGTAGAAGCTGGCTTTAGGCACACACATCCCATTTTCAGGCTGAGATTGTATATGAACAATAGGAAATTATTGCCCAATGAGCTCTGGGTTCATCTGCTTCTAAGCCATGGGGTCACTGCAAAGACCTCATTCAAGATTGCTTAAAATTTCATGGAACTGTTTACTTTGAGAGGGAAACAAACAAGGAAACAATGGACAGAATTCAAAGGAGGGAAATATTTGGAGTTGTAAGTTGTTCTCAGTCTATCTGCAGGTTATAGGCACAGCTGGGAACAGAGTGTGTTAAAACTTCCTTAGGTATGGGTGAAAAACCAAACCTACAAGTAGTCACTGTTAAACACTCTGTATAGAATTAGGGTTGAAGGTCCAGGGAAAAGCTTTTTACTTGTGTAAACTGAATTATCAGGTTATGTGACATTGGTGAAATTGGCCTGATTTGCAGAATTAAGTGTTGGTAAGGAATAAATTTTTGCAACAGCTCCATTGTTTCTGCCTCCAGAAAATTAATAAGGAGATTGAATGAAAGATACAACATTATAATCCCCTTCTCCAACTGGAGAAGACCAAGTGTCAAACCCCAGGACTGACACTGCAAATGACTTAGAAAACAGCAGTCACTCAGGTCAAGGAGAACAAATAACCACGTCTGGAAATTGTCTTGGTGCCACTCATCTCGGTAGGAAATGACACAAAAGTGATGATGAAACAGAGCAGATTGCAAGTTCTCCCTGGGAGGTGGGAAGCCCACGGGAACAGGCTTAGACAACTTCACTAAAAACTACCAGACAACTTGTTTTTATTATACAGAATAATATATTACCTTGAAATTAATGTGCAAATTCACACTGGCCAGGTGGCTTACTGTAAGACTGAGAAGGCATGGAATTACCACAGGAAAAGAAATCCATCTATAAATAAAGGCATTCACCCTGGATAATTGATTGATTGTGTCACAAAACATCCCTCAGCTTCCTTGACAGCTTGTGGGTTTTCCTCAGCAGACACTGTTGTGGTTTCATAGCTGACTGTCTGATCACTCCTCAGTGTTATCACATCGAGTCCTGGCCAAGTTGTGCAGCATTTCCTGTTTACAAAAACAGGAAATCACTGGAGCAGAAAGGGCAGGTTGCAACAACTCATTTATTGCTGTTGATTTTTCCCCTGCCCTTCACTAACTACCTTGAAACAAAAATAAATGTTGGTGAGAGTGCCCTCCATGTGCATCCAGCACAGAAAGGGATGTGCTTCACTGCCTTTTGTCCTGGCATTAGGCTGTGCTGTCATTTATCCACGTGGAGCCATGTTTTGCTTTACTCACTGCCTTTACTTCTTGTAAAGGCAAATGTATCTCCAGTATTCTTTCTAATCAATGTGGAACTTAAAGCAATCCATGTATGGCTTACTTCTCCATCTGAATAGTGTCTGCAGCTTTCCCAAAGTTATGGCACATTCATTAATTTGACAATAACCCATTTTATGGTTCTATAAAGGTGTATGCTCTTCACAAAACAACTCAGAGGCCCGAATACTTTTTCTTGCCACCTGAGCCTTTTGAAGTGCTGCCTTGGTTGGGCAGATGGAGGCTGTTTGGTCTCTAATGTGCAAGGCTATGGACAGTTTAAATTCAAGCTCAGAGATTATAGATGGAGCTGGGATGGTTTAAGGAGCTCAGCCTGAGCATCCTGCAGCCTTTGATCTCACAGGTTTGGGAGAGTCTTGTCCCAGCAGATGCTGCAATCTGGAACTTGAAGCAGGGAGACATCACAGTGCTTTCAATTACCATTGCTAAACTTGTCATTTAATTGCTAATTGGGTCTAAGAAAAAAAAAAAGTTAGATTTTAGAGTTAAGAAGAAAGGTAGGAGAAGATACAAACCTTGAACACCAGATCCTTTTGCAGCTGGGGAGAGCGAGTTGTCCTTCTCATTCAAATGCTCTGTTAACCAGGGTGCCAAGCATTGGGCTTCCATGGATATTGGTGTAAACCCTCTGCTGTAATGAGGCAGGGAAGGTGTTAAATACAGGGGACATTTTCTGTGGGTCCTAACCTAGCAAGTCCCTGCTGAGAATTTTGAGGTTGACAAGGGAACATCCTCTTGGTCTGGGGCAGGAGGAAGAATAAATCCTTTGTTTTAGGGCTGAGACATCACCTACCCCTGCCCATCCTCTATTCACGGCTGGTCCTTGCCCCTGGACCTTCCATGGGCAGTGGTGGCCCTGTCCAGCAGCCTGCTGGCACCCATGGGCTGAGCTCCTGGCTCTCCCAGGCTGTCTGCAGAAACTGTTTTGAGAAAGGGACTTTTTCGGCGCCTTAAGGATTTTCAACAAAAGAGCTTGAAAGGGAAAACCGACGAGGGCTGCTTCCAAAGGAGACTTGGCAGCACTGTCTTCCCAGCCTTGCAGCCCATGTCACCCCATTGGCTTGAGAGATGGCCTCAGCCAAGGTTGCCACAGCTCTGAGGTGGTGGTGAGCTGGGAATATTTTCCATGTGATTAAAAAAGAAAAGAACAGAAAAAGGCCCTAATTCCAGAGAGTTATCTTCTTGGAGAGGATTTCAGGCAGCCCCTCAGCCTGGGAGCAGCTGGGCTGCAGAGCTGGGGTGTGCAGGGCTGGGAAGCCTGTGTGGTGCAAACACTGATGGTTTGTCACCTGGGATCTTCTCCAAGGGCTTCTGAACCTTGTGGACCTGGAACTACTTGGCCTTGGGTGCTTTGTTCATAATCAAAAAGCCCTTTGTGATTGAGTCATCTCCATCCCAGGGTGCCCCAGCCTCTGTTCACATTCTGGGGCTCCCATTATTTCAAGGACTTTTTGCCCACAGTCCAGGAAATCCCATTATTTCCACAACCTCCTGGTGAATGCAATGGAGCTTAAACTGGTACTTGAAGATCACAAGGACAGGAGAGATGCCCCTCACTCCTTCCTTCCCCAGACACTCTGGACGTTGCAGTGCCTGGGAAGAGCAGTTTTCCTTGAGCATCGGGCTGTGCTGCTGTTGGCAGAAGCATCCCTGTGTAGCTGTGCTGACACACCAAATCCAGCCGGCGCTGCTGAGCCCATCCTGGGGCAGTGCTGGCTGTCCTCCCCTGGCTGGCACAGCCCCCTGCTCTCCCCGCCAGCCTGTTAGCATGACAATGGGCCAAAACAGGGAAATACAGTTCTTCTGGTGCCAAACTGGAAGGAAAACGCCGGCAGAGAGCTGGAGGAAATGAGGCCTGATATACACAGGCAATGGGAACTGGGCATTTCTG
Organism: Brachypodius melanocephalos; assembly: GCA_013398615.1. Lineage (NCBI taxonomy): Eukaryota > Metazoa > Chordata > Aves > Passeriformes > Pycnonotidae > Brachypodius > Brachypodius melanocephalos. The sequence goes on from VZSR01003371.1 coordinate 5,382,388, forward strand.
AGGATTTGGCCTTAAAACAGTGCACAAGGTCACAGGAGTGAAGCAGGGCTTGGACCTCCAGACCTCAGAGAACTGGGTTCACTCTCACCCCAGGACTGTGAAAGGATGTGTACTCAAAGGCTGTCACTTGCTTTTCCTTGGGTTTAGGAGCTCTCCTATATGTATCCTACCCCACATCCCTCAGCTGGGGCTTCTCTTGACTAGAGACAGCAAGGCTGAGCAAACAGAGGCAGCTCTGCCTGTGAGCCTACAGCAGATACAAAACCCCTGACAAGAAAATTGCATGCTCTAACACGAGCAGGAGAGCCTGTTTTTGAGCTGCTGAAGCAACCTCTCCTGGCAGAGCACATCAGCTATCCTCAGCTGATAGATGCTGGCAATCAGCAGTGTTTGTGGAAGGGCAGCATATCCCAGCTCCCTGGGTAACCTTTATGCAGGGAGAGACAAGATTGCCCTTTCCAGCTTGAGCCAGCCCTTCCTCTCACATAACATGCTAGAGAAGCACAAGGAGAAGATACACACATCATCCAAGAGACCCCATGGCAGCAGACATCTCCTGTCCTTTGGAGGGGATGCCTTGGGAAGGCTGACCTGAAACAGAGACTGGACACAGCTAGAGAATAAAGTAGTTATTTATTGAAAGGCCTTCAAGGGTTCACCTTGGGCACAACAAGAGCCTGGCCAGGGCTACACCCAAGGTGGACCTAAAATGGTCACAAAATGGACAACCAGTCACAAAGTCTCACACTTTCGTAAGTTTTGGCCATTTGCATATTGGGGCCCAATTGTCCAAACCATACCCTCAGACTATGAAGTCCCATCCTTGTTTCTTTCTTCAGCCCACCGTTATTTATGCTTTTGGATCTGAAATTTGTACTCATTGTCCTTGGTCTTCAGCAGGAAGGGATTTGTTTTCTCTACCTACTCTGTGAAGAGAGCTGACTAACACTGAATATGAGGCTCAGATCTACACCCCTAGGCAGCACAGAATCTGGAAAACATGAAAGCTAAGACTAAAGGCATCAGAGGGACCAGCATTGCTGTGGCAGATGAAATCTTCTCTCCTGACTGTGGCTGCAGGTGTCACAGACCTGCCAAACCTCCCACTATCTCTGTGTTGCTGCCCAGAATTAGATGTGTCATCTGAATTTTCCTTTCAGGATCCCTCCAATGAGACCTGGCCTATGAGACACCCCTCTCCCAGGAAGGGTACTGAGGCTGATGGGACTGGATCCACTTTGTTGGACTGTGTTTGGAGGAGCAGCAGGCAGACAAGAGATGGAGGGAGGGAGAAGACACCCAGTCATGTGCCATTTCTAATCTGGGGAGAGAAAACAATCTTTATGGGCCTCAGTAAATTTAAATGTCCAAATAAATGTTTAACTTAAAACCAGAAGTGGTATTGTCTTTTAAGCAGAAGAGGCATTTTTAAAGTTTTTTTTTCGTTATGGTCCTTGATTGGATTCCACCAACACAATGAAGAGCAGGACATGTTTTCCCACCAACACCACCAAAATGTGAGTGAAAGACATGGAGAAAAGAACAAAATTGTTTTGAAATTTTCTTGAGACCCTTCTGATTTATTTGCAAGATGTAAAGAGAAATATGGTTTCATATGGATTGAAAACCATATGAAATTTGGAGTCTTACTTACTTTGTTTGGAGTCTTACTGGATTTAAGATAAATGCTTCCATTTTTATATGGTGAGGAGAAAAGGGGTAAAACACAGAGAAATAAAGAAATCAAAACCAAAGTGGAAACATTCTGTAACAGCTGGAACTTCTTTTTTAATAAAATGAAAATGTTTCAAAACTCCATTTTCTGAAAGAACCTAAAGAGAATTTGATCAAATTATAGTCAGGTTAAAATAAGACTTAAATAGCAGTGTTTCAGCAATTTATTAAATAAGATCCCTGGCATCCTGTGCTGATGTGTTAAGAGATGATCTATGCAAGAACAGCATTAGCAGGCTCTGAAACACAGAACCTGTTAGGAATCAGCTCCTGCCCCCAAATCATCACAAGCAATAAAGTGAAACACCTGGAGTTAAATGAGCTTAACTAAGAGATGATAGATGCATCTAGGACTTAGCTCGACCTGTTTTCAATTATTTCATTTTGCTGACAAAATTCTAAGTAGGTTTGTGGTAATTTGAAAGAGCAAGAAAACCACTTCTCCTTTAAGTATGGAAGCAAATAGTTTTTCTCCATTCTTCTCTTCCTCAGCCTTTATCTTCGCTGCTGTGAGAACTTACACTATCAGAAATGATGTGCAGACTTCCCTGATAATAGCTGTGGATCTTGAGCATCTTTCCTGATTTTTGATTGATTTTTGTCTATGGAAAAAATAAAAGAGAGGGATGTTCCTGTAGCTGGTAGAAACAAGGCCAATGAATGCTGTTTGGGGGAAATGCTCTACATGCTGCGTAATTCCAATTACAAGTTAACAATTGTTTGTGGATTTCTGTCATGGGATATGTAGCCTTTTGTATCATGAAACAATTATCATAATTATGTGTGCTTAGAACATCTCAAGGCAATCTCTTTACTCAGCAAATCTACACGAAAGGGCCTTTTTCCAGCTGGGCACTATGTCCAAATTCCCTATGGAAAATGGTTACAAGCTTTTAGCTCCAGCTTTGGCTCAGTTTGTATCCCATGGAAAGCCTGGCTTTGCTTTTGGAGCCCTGGAGAGGCTGAGAGAGGCATTTCACAGGAATTTGGAGGTGTGCACCTTGACTGGGTGATGGATGTGGTAGATGCCGTGCCTGCACTGCCGGCAGATCCCTGGTGTGTGGGAAGAAGAGCTCCTTGCCAGCCAAAATACAGGTGCACTGTGCTGCTCCTGCAGCCTACGTGTGACAGGCATCCAAGAAACTAAGGAAATACACTGTGGGCTGTGATCAGGCCCAGAGGGCTGATACTGCTTCCCTTTTTCTAAAGGTTCTTGTGTTTTATTGAGTCATATCATCTCTTCTAAGAGCAATCTTGCTCAGGGTCACTGGGCAGCAGGGCCAGGCCAAGCACAATAAAATAAACTGTGCTGCTAATCCAAAGCAGATTGCTCCAGCTCTGCGGGTGCACAGGGCAGGACATCACACTTCCAAACCCGACACAGGCTGCCAGGCCCAGCCAGAATAAACTGGGCTGCAGTCATACCTCAGAATAAACTTCAGTGAGTTTAATAAATATTATATTTAAATGTGTGCGGCTCTGTGTGTAAACCGCTGCGACCAAGCTGAAGCAAACTGGAGCTTGTGTTACGAGCACTGTGGAAATATCAGCGTTTGGCTTTTTTAATAGCTCACTGTTTGTGCTACCAAGCAACAAGCTCTCCAAATGAGAAGCCATAGCAGACCTCACCTCCTCCTGACGCCTACTGTCTAATGGAGAACAGATGCAGAAGGATATCTTGCCTGCAGTGAGTCAAAAAGTTGGGATGCATCCAAACATGGTGGTACCAGGTCCTGGTAATGCAAGGGACAACCACTTGCCTTTTTTTTCTGGGTTAATTTAGTCAGTCTGCCTTCTCTGACTTGCTTGATGACATATATTCTGGTTTGGGAAGTGTTTCTCTGTTTTTTCTTTCCCATTTCCATCAAAATCTGTTTGACTGGAATTTCCCCAGTAATTCCCTATGACTTTAATGTTCATGCTCAGGTGTAGCCATTCTATTGAAAATGAACAATAGCAGCTGCTTATGTTCGATGGCTGCTCAGGTTAAAGGAGTTATTCCCTTTGACCAGAAGACAAGAGGGATTTTGGGTGAGGGAGAGCAGTGTGTCTGGCATATGCCAGAATACACCATTCTCACCGAGAACCCAGAGGAGGAGAGGCTAGATGAAAATATCCATCACTGGGTAAACATGGATTGGAAGTATTTACTCAGAAAACAAATAATAAAAATGCCTTGCCCTCAAACTGGAGGATGCACTAAGTGGCCTCCTGAGGCAGCAGAATAGATCAAGATTAGCTAGGCTTGGAGGAAAATTTTAGTATTTTCTATGGAGGACAATGTTGGAATTTAAAATGATTTTTAAAATTGGAGATAAAGACTCTAAAAAAAAAAGTAAAGAAGCTGAAAAAGGAAGGGAGCAAATCAGGAAGGACAAGACACCCCACTTTGGCATAGGTAATTGTCCTATTGTCCCAAACAATACAACAAAAATTGATTAGACAGCAAAGTATCTAGGGGTTGCAATGAGACACAACCTGATCAGAGCCTGAAATGTCACACTGTACTAAAGACATGAAGGTGGTGGATGAAGGAACATTTGCATCCTGCTTAACACTGGCAAAATCTTTGACTGCTTCAGTGCATGGAATGTTGCTAGAAAGGGAAAGGCTGTAGACAGCTTTTTTATTCTTGATGTCCATCATGCACAGAGCAAGATGTTTATCTGTTCATGACCATTTTTCTCTTCAACTCTCTGTGTGAGCACTGAATTTGTTTTTTATTCTTATGCATGTTTGGTTAGAAACACAGATTTTTTGGATAGGTGTGGCTATGGATGTGTGTAGGCTTTATATAAAATGATGTGCAAAGGCAGCTGTGTGAGACTGTGAATGCAGGACCCCGTTCATGAACACATGGACAGTCAAGCACACTCATCACTAGAGTGCAGAGTAGCCAGCTGCAGATTCTTAGCAACAAATGTGAAATTAAACCCACTTTGGTTGCAACTTTAGCAATAAGCCAAAAGTATGGACTTTCAGCTCTGCCAGTGCACACCATCCAGGAGGCCAGAGAAACTTGGTACTGATGTGCTGCAGCCTGATGTGCTGATCCACCTCCCCTTTTATGCACACACCCCTCCAGTGTAGCCCTGGATCCTCCCCCTGCCTCTGTGTGCACCAGCAAGAGCCCCACTGGCATCAAGGTGGGAGGTGCAGGAATACCACGGGAAAAGAAAATCAGACACATCCTGTGGGTTTTCCTGAACACTGAAATGCTGTAAGTGCATAAATACTATGATATCTTAGAAAAATGCCACTTCAATCTGTGGGTAGAAATGGGATGTACTTAGGAATCATTCACAATGGATAATTGAGTGCTTTCTTGCACCTACCACAGCATCCCTCTGACCACTGAGTGGTGGGAGAAGCAAAACACTTACAAGGAGATAAATGGGTTATATTTGAGCACTGTATGCCTGACTACTTAGCTGTTCATCCAGGCTGGAAGGAAGGCTGGAAGGCAGGCAGGCAGGCAGGCAGGCAGGCAGGAAGGAAGGAAGGAAGGAAGGAAGGAAGGAAGGAAGGAAGGAAGGAAGGAAGGAAATTTCAGAGTACTGTGATCTCCCAACCAGGGAGAAGCTATCCCTGTCCTGCCAGAGGCAGCCAGTGCATCAGCCGCTTGGGCTATCAGGGAATTTAAACAAAACCATCTCACAATTAGCAATTTGCTATCTCCTCACCACTGCCTCTAATTTGGGGATGTCAGAGGGTTGCTTCAGTGTTGGTTCATGCCCTTTATGTCACTGCTCACAATTTTCAGCTGTTGCCTCCAACAACTGGTATTGAGGGAACAGTTTTCTAAATGTTCCTTAAGCAGTACATCCTTTTTTAATGGGAGAGATCCTTTTCGGTGAAGGGAAATCCAGTCTATAAAATGGAATCTCTCATATTTTGTATGAGATTTTAAGGGTTCCCAAAATAGCCTTCATATATGAATTATCAAGGTTGCAGAAGTTGAGACTGATGTAGTGAAAACCTCATACATGTAGATCAAGAGGTCAGGACAACAATGGCACAGGATGATTTTACAAGAACACCATCATTTTGGCCATCCGAGGAGTCAAGTGATTTTTTTTTTGCTTTTGTGATTTTCTTCATCCTTTAGGTCAGAACCAGAAGACAAGTTTCTGGCTTGTTTGCACAAACCCTGTATGGAGGAATTTGAAGCTGGAGTCTCTGAAAGCTAAGCAGGGATTCACCCTGGTTTAATTCCTCTGCAGCCAAGCCATGTGCTCAGGCTCTCCAGTCCAGCTGAGACACAGTGTTGGAGCTTCAGAACACAGGCTGAGGAGTTTTTACATTCAGTGGCATCAAAATTTCAATTTTCTTGGAAACATAAATCTGAATTCCAATGGCAAATTTTCTTGTCATGGGAGAAGAATGTCCTGCTTCAACAGGCAAAGCATGGCAAGGCAAGATAAGGAAGCAAAGATTTTTTTCATGCAGAAAAATCTCTGGAAAAGTTTATTTGGGGAGAATCAAAGTAGATTCTTCTCTAGAAGATCAGAGTCTTGAGTTACATTTACTTCTTCCTCCTAGACATGATTCAAAGTAAAGAAGTGTTTTTCGAGTAGATGGATTAAAGGTGCTCTACCTCAATTTCACTGACGGACAATGGAATTTCAAATGGCATTTTTAGATGTTGCCTTCGAAAATGTTGGGGTTTTTTCTCGTAAGGTGTTAGAAAATAATTTGTGATCCAGGTTCAGGACAATCTAGTCTTAATTGTTTCATGTTTAAAGGTGTAATGATAATCAGGTTTGTAGGAGAAGCAAAGCACACCTCTATGGAATCTGTAATTTCATGCAAAAAATTAAATGTAGATTATTTTTGTTATTTTTAAATATAGCTAGGCCTCACAAGTAAAAAGAGAAATGTGCCTTTTCCATTAACCTCTGGAATACTCTTCACTGATTTTTTTTTTTTCTAGCTAACAGCAACTCAAAGAATGAAAGCACGATCTTGATTCATGGCATGTACTTCTCCAGTTCTCCTTTGAGTGCCTTGGCACCGTCTCCCAATTAGTGCTGCTTGGTTAATTGGTGTATCACCACTTTAGACTCTGGAGAACTTGAATTAAGCTTCATGAATTTGACTTCCAAGGATGAGGGCTCTTAAAGGAGCAACAGCAGCAGAGGGACAGCATTGATCAACAGCTCAGACAACTGAGATACAGAAAATGCTGTGCATGGGAATGTCTCAGTGTTTCCTAACACCAGGGAAAACAAGAGTTTTCAAGCTTCATGAGAGGGTGGTCTTTGCTTGAGACAAGGACCAAAGCGATGAACAAGTGCAGGTTAAAACTGTCAAAATATTTATTTCTCGATTTTGACCCCAGTAAGCTTGTAATTAGGAAAGATCTTTTTTCTTGCGAACACCCATTTGATGTGCTATGTGGAGCTGGGAGGTAGCCAGAAGAGGACTCTTTTCTGCTGCCTCTTCCTGGCTGACCCTAATAACCAGAGATGGAAAATAGCCCTACACTGGGTACTACTTCAGGGAATACCCATGCTTTTCCTACAGAAGAATAAGCTCCCATTTAAAACAGGGTTTATTTCAAGTATCATGTCTGAAAAAATAGGACAAAATATCCAGGATACTTGTCAGCTTTTCTGCATCCATTAGTAATGATGGGCAAAAATGCTTAGGACAAAACAGAAGCATCCCTCTGCCCCTCCCATCAGTGTCCACAATCCGAGCTTACAGGGTCACCACTTCAGCAAGGAATTAATGTTATTGTTAATATTAAACACTTCTCCCATTTGTATCTATTCATGAGAAAAAAAGAAAAAGTTAGGTTTTCCTGTTGGAAAATTTCTTATTGGTTCAATGACCAAGCTGAAGGACATTGAATCTTTAATTTTTCATTTTTACCACGTGATCCTTCTGCCTCTACTCCTGTGCTCTGTGCTGGTCTGACCTGAGCCCCTGAATCATCCCTGGGAAGTGGCTGTTCTGAGCAATGCAGAAAAAAATGTGAAGCTCTGTGGTGGTTGCTGTGGTTTCTTCTCTCTGTTTTGCAGGGCTCAGCTCTTTTATGGTGTTCAGTAAATGACAAATATGTCCATTTAGTGTGGTTTTGTAGGGAGGTGTGAATTGTGTCTGCTGGTACCTGCTTGTTAGTTTAGCCTTTTCAGTAACTCTTAAACTTATTTCCTCTAAATCTGATGGAGGGATGGGAGTGTCAAACATAATTGTTCTTCTACAGATTTCATCAAAATCAGCATGTGGGAAGGAAAGAGAAACCAGAATTTGTATCTCCTAGGGACAGGGTTTAGTGATGGATGTGGCAGTGCTGGCTGAGCAGTTGGAATTGATGATCTTAGAGGTCTTTTCCAACCTAAACAATTCTATAAGATCCAGCCCCTCTGGTCTCTTTGGCAGCACCCAGCTGATGTGCCTGATGTCCATCCCTGGCCAAGCTGCTCGTGGGTCATTCCAGTGCTGCCATAGTGTGACCTGCCCTGTCCTTGGGCATATCTCAGGGAATATGGGGCAAAGATGGGGTCTGTGAGGGTGATCCAGGGGGACCCAGAACAAACAATTCCTTTGAAATGTATTTTTGCCAGAAATCAGATTGGGATGCAGATCGGTGTGAAAAGAAAAAGGAAATTTAAGTATTGGTTCTGCTGAAGCCAATAGCAAGATTACTAATCTTGAATTTTGGCCACTCTGTAATAATGTGGCCAAAGAAGAAGTTTTTAAGAGTAAAAAACTGTGGATGCAACCCTTGCCATAGATTAACACCCCAATAATGTGGTGGATGATTCAATCCAGTCTCTCTTTGGGAACTACAGCTCATAAATGCAAAGTTTGGGGTTTTGTCTGTCTTCCATGAGACTCCATTGCCAACACAAACCTAAATATTTGTCCTCCTAAACTCCTTGTTTTGCCTCCAGATGAGTTAAGCTAGTTCTTAGTTTGGACCTGAATGAGGGATGAGTGCTGGATGGGACACAGAGCCCTGTGCTGCCAAAGGACAGAGGAAACACCCACCTGCCTTGGATGCTCATCTCAGGGTTCCTGAAACTCCTTCTGGAGCTACTCATCCCTTCCTGGGACTACAAGGGAAGCCCTGATGTTGGCTGGTTCCCTCACTTTTAGGCAGCTGGGAGGGGATTATCTGTTCACCCTGGAGAATGCTGGAGAGGTTCAGTCTTGTATAAAAAATCTTGAGAGATCTCTGTGGGGAATGCCTCATGGTGGAAGGTAGAGAGTACCAATCTTCACCTGTTTTTTTCTGAGGTTCATCTTCAGTATTTACAAAGCAGTAAAGGTCAGCACTATCCTGTGTCATGCACAGGCAAGAGAGCAAACTCACTTGGTTTTGGAAATGTGAGACATGCTGGGATGTTTAAAAAGAAGTTTTCAAATGAGCTTACTCTTTTCCAGCATTTAGGATCAACCATCAGCCATTGGCTGTCCCTCCAACTTTTGATGCATATGATCAAATGCTTGAAGGCATTTCTGGAGTGCTCAGAACTATTTCAGTGAAAGTGGCAATTACAGAAAAGATGCTGCTTCCAGCCAGCAGCTCCCCACAAGATGAGAGCACCAGACAGCCCCTGGCCACAAGTACCAGAAATTTGAAAGAAAATAAAGGGTTCATTTAAAAAAGAGAAAGATCATAACTTTATAATAATGCTATTATTCAAAGAAAAATACTTCCTTATGAATTTTCAAAACCACTTTAGGCCTCAGGATTTTTTTTCCATCCCCCAATTGCAATTAATTCTAAACCATGAAATAGAGCATACAATAATATCAACTGGTTCCCCAAAGACTGTCACTTTGCCCTGGTCTACCAACGGGTTTTCAGGATAACACCTTATATACTTTGAAGGTGCTTGAGAGAAAACAGGTTAAATGCTGCCTCCTGGATTTTCTCTTTGCTGTAAAAGAGACTTTATTTATTGCCACATCACTATTTGTTGTTCATTATCTCAAGGGAGGAGAATTTTTGGTCTACTTCTTTTATTTCAGTTCCTCTCAAATAATGCATACATTTGTTTCAAATTTAAAAACTGCTGGTTTTGTGAGTACTATTTTTCTCTATTCTGCTTATTTTATCTGTGCACAATGCTCTTGGTTTTGTGTGTGCAGTGAAAAGCCATCCTCCTGCTGAAAGCTGTCCTGGAGTCTTTCTCTGCAGAAACTTGTCCCTTTTGTCCACAAGAGTCAAACAACACCTTTGTTCCAAACAGAGCTTAAAGGTGGAAAAACTGTCTCCTGGCTTGTGTTTTAGGTTTCTACTGCAGAGAAATAGAAGTGCTGCAGTTCAGCCAATCTTAAGGACAGTCTTGATTTCCCAAGAGTCTCACATATATTTAAACTTTCATGTGCTCTACATCGGGACCAAGACTTTGGCTTGTAATTGTGCAGGATTTTGTCAGTAAAGCATCAGAGCTGATACAGCCCTTGTTAGGCTGATTTGGTTTGAAAAACCTCATGCATCTCAAAGTTTATGGCTGTGAAACCTGAGGTTACTTGTTTGGTTGTGGGGTTTTTTTTGTTTTTTGATTTTTTAAAGGAGAGGCAGGCCAGAAGAGGCTTTACATGAACCTTGAGTCTCCCTAATTCCTGACTGGATAAACTTGCTTTCTGGCATGAGCCTGAGAACTGTCTTGAAGGTGTAAAATATTTTCTTATACATGTGGCACACAGGGAAGCTTCTTCATGTCTAGCACCGAGACTGGAAAGATGCCGTAATCAACCCCTTCCTGAGGAAAAAAGAATTTCAAGAGTGCCCCTCAAACAGCCCTGGAGTGTAGTTTGCTTCATTTACCCTAATATTAGGCAGTCTCCTAAAAGAGATTTAAGAGAATTGTTTATTATTATTATTATTATTATTATTATTATTATTATTATTATTATTAAATTTCTCACTAGAACAGATTTTTCCATTATCTCCCCTGGAAAATCTGCCATATTATCTGGTGTATTTGCCATATTATTTGGGGTTTTTTTTCCCCCATTCAAGATAAAAGAAGAAATAACCTTCTACATCAAATTTGCACTTTATTACTAGTAAGAAGCTAGTTTTCAGGGGTGGGTTAGAGGGAGGAAGGTGTTTACAATGGACAGAATGACACTTGGGTTCTTTTCTGATAAAAGAATGTTTTGTAGAGCATGACAGACCTGTCTGTACCAAAAGGCTCCTTGGCAAGGAAGAAAGGTAAAGTTAATTTGTGATAACAGTAATGGCTCCTATTACCATCCTGTTTAGAACAGACCAATGGTTTGGGCAATCGCTTTTGCTCTGGTAGTCCAAATCTGGGTGCAGAGGGACACTGGCACCATTCTAAGCCCAATACATTTTTCCAGAGTGAAGAATTTCTTCTTGCCTGTAACCCATGTTCTCCAGGCAGAGATCCTCAATTACCCCCACGGAATAATACTGTCAGGAATGTACCTTAAACATCACTGTTCTACAAGAGTTTATTCCTGAGTCCAGGATCCTGGGAAGATTCTATCAAGACATAGCCTTGAATCCTCCCCCAAAGGGTCTTCTGTGTCCTTTTTTTCAAAAACTAAGGGGAGACCTGTCTTTTCTCTCAGAACATCCCTGTGACACCGTGGCATTCACTTTAGAGTCCTCCTCATGGTGTTTGAATCCTCTCTGTGGCACCGAGGTTGTAACTTTTTCAGGAGGGAGAAGAAATGGATGCTTAACACTTGAGGAGTTATTGGAAGAAGCAAAATATTTATGAGAGCAGAGAGAACATGGATGAGCCTGACTCTGACCAGAGGGATGAGTGTTCCAAGACGTGCTTGATGTTGTTGTGTTCAAGTTTTTCACATTTCATTCCACAAAACACAGAGACGATCTTTTGAGCAATGTCAGCACCACGGTCTTGCTCTCCCACATAGAGCCCTTAGGTTATAATGTCATGTTTACTCATTCCCACATGCTCACAGAAATCTTTCATTTTTGTACATAATGGCAGAACTCCTACTGGATAAAAGGATGCTGCTTCCCATTCAAGTTAGCTTGAATTTGGCAGTTAGGGCACTGTTCAGAGGAGGAAGGAATTTGGGGGAATCTCTCTGAGGCAAGGACAAGAACAGAACCTTGGTTTCCAGACTCTGAGTGTCCTCACACCATTCAAGTGTTGGAAGGGTGAGCTGGGTCTGGTCAGGGATTTTATGGTTGCATATATTCTCATGTATGGGACAGACACAATTAATAGGACATATCTCTGTGCCATATCTACTGGGCTTTTTCAGATGTCTTTAATACCCTAGGGCATCTTTCACGGGTTGTTTGTCATCCAGACTTTCATTCACAGAGTGGGTACAGTCTAACTTCCAGCCCACACTATGTCAAACGTCCTTGCCAGGGAGTAATTGGTTGGAAAATCCACTTCTTGTGGAAATCCACTTCTGTCTTCCCATGGCCATCCACCACCCCACAATCTCAGCCTTGCTGTACCCAGACAGGAGGAGAGACTTTACAGTAAAACCAGAGCCAGGAGATTTCAGTCCAGCAAGAGCTGGATGCAGTTCTAATTTCTGTAATCAGCTGAGGAACATAAAAACTGTGATAATAGAAGTAGGGCTTTTTTGTTCCTGATTGTGGTTTTATTAGGCACAATGACCAATTTTCTTTGAATATTCCAAATATTTGGGCACATACATTTTGCTATAATAGTTCCCTGTAAGGCAGATGTCAGTGGCTTAGTTTCTGGCTTGGCATCTCCATCACTGTACAGATATATTGATTTTGTCTCTCCTCAATAGCTCTACATGAATGAGGCTTAACATGCCAGTGAGGGGAATGATAACACAGGGCTGACACCATATCAAATTACCCTTTACAAAGCTGTAACACATGTCCAATACCTGAGTCTATGTAAGCCCTAAAACATGATACTCTGCTAAGACATGTCCAAGATATAAAGGGGGGAATTCCTGTGTTTAAATTCAGCACAGGTCTGAAGGTTTCTTTATCCTTCTTCTCTCCCTGCTGCTACCACTGACAAAGAAATCAGACTGACATCTCTGCTACTAACGTGTTTAAACAAAGTAATTTGCCTAATAAATACATTATTTCTGAGTGCAAATAGAAAATTATTCCAAATTATTTGCTCATCAGCGAGGTTGAAGTTTGCAGACTTAATCTTGCCTGACTCTGGAGGGGTTTATGTCTGAGTTAATGTCCAGAAATATTCTCCATAGTCAACAGAGATAAAGAATCTCTTAGAAGGTGTGATTCATCCTGTAATGTTCAATAGTGGCTATATGAAGAACACCCTAAAAATGCCTCACTGTCCACTGACTACACAGATAGCTTGTACAGGGTCTAGCTCAGTTCTTGACATCCACCACAAAGGCACCCAAAGTTGATGGGATGGGGGATTCTTCCCACCTTGGCAGTCTGAGTGGCTGCACATGAAGAGTCTGCTGCTATGAGAAATCTTTGGAAATGGCCAATCAAGTTAACTTTTCCTTTTCCTAGTACTACAATGGAGTAGCCTTGAATCAGGGAAGAGCTTACACTACAGGCTCCATCTCCTCAGCCCTTATTTCTATCTCAAAACTCTGCACCAACCCAAAGAAATAAGATGGAGCTCTGGCTCTTGGCTGAGGCTCCTAAATGCTACAGAAACAGCAAATGCTGTTTGCAGAAAACAGCACAGTAGAACAGCAGAGACTCTTCCCATCTCTAAGGTTTTCAAAATATTGTGCCAGAGAGGTGCTTAAAAAGAGAGGGAAATAGATTGTGTTAAAGTAATTTATTTGCTATTTGTCGAGACTACTTCTTGCACATGCCAAGGAAAGGTGGAGAGTTGGGATTATTAATGAAACAGATTAAGAAAAACCCATGTCAGTGAGAGCAGAAACACAATATCAAGATTTGTGGGACAGTGGGATGGCACCCACAGTCATACATGGCATGGGAAATAGGAGGAGCAGTGATGCTGGAAAATATCCCAACCTCCACATGGTACTGGGGAGTGCTACATTTCCATCCCAGTTTGGGAGAGAAATTCATCCAGCTCTGGTGTGTGTCCTTTCAAAATCATCCTTGAACACTGAAGCAGGTGCAGAGAAAAGTACCCAATACAAACCAACCAACCAACAAACAAAAACTTGAAACCTGAATGATTTGATGATTGCAAGAAATGCTGTGCAGTGAGCCCCTCAGTGAACTCAAGTTCCTTATTTCAATTTATCAGAAAAGTTGAAAGAGGATTTCACTGTAGTGTGTAATTAATTGTTTTTCTTCAGGAAGAATGTGCTGCCTGTTTGGGGCAGGAAGCTAGAACAAGGCAATTCCAAACTGGAAATAAGGCACATTCTAACTGCGAGGCTGATTAACCATTCCAGTGAACCATGGAAAGATCGATAGATCCCTTCATTTCTCAATGTCTTCAATTAAAGCTGGATGACTTTCTGCAAGAGTTCTTTTAGCCAAACAAAACTTGTTGGAAAATTTAAAGGCTGCATAGTAGAGGAGTTCCTGAGGACTTTTCCACGAGGAGGGGAGATTTATATGCTCACTCTGTGGTTTATTATTTCTGTTTACGTTCTGTAGTAGAGCTCAAATACAAGAGGGATGCTTGAGATAAGTGCAGAAACAAACAAGCCAAGACTAGGCTATCTCCTGAAGATAAATGTAAGCTGATGTGGCTAATTCAGATATGGAGTTTATCTCAGTGAATCTACAATGTGAAACTCTTCTGGAGACTTTTTTATTTAGACAGCCTTATAGATCTTATTTGACTACTTAAATAAAAAGAAACAAAAAAAACAACTTCAAAAGTTCAGAGTTGCCATAACCAATAACTAACGAATTTGTCTCCTTTCTCTCTGATTTATAAGTTCCCTTAATCATAAACATTCCTCCAGTTTTGCTAGCTGACCCAAATCAAAAGGACAAGTCAAAGATCATTGTTGCACATTTTAAAATGCAAGACTGTCTCCTTCTCAATAAAACATGATGGATTCATGGTCCAGCATAGAATTCACAATCATAAAGGCGGGTGATAGAGGTTAACCACCACATTGCAAATACCAGGACTTTGATTCATAAATTGAAGAATAAAACATACTTAAAGAAAAAACATCGTTTGCAATTTTGTAAACTATTGACCTCCCCCAAAGCTGGACCTGCCTTTATGCTGCTCGTGGAGAACCTGCTTCCAAAATGAAACAAAGACTAAATTGGCTGGGTTCTGTATGAGAGTGCCACAGTCAAGAAGTCAAATCCAGTTGCCTTCTATTTTTTTTTCTCTAGACATTGCTGTGCACACCAAAGCAGACAGGTCTCTTGAGCTATTTAGCAACAGATTTACTTAGTGCTTCAGGGATCTTGAAGATCCACATTTGTGACCAAAAAATACCCCAAACAAAGAGACAAACAAAAACAAACTCAGGACTGAAAAAATAAAATTATGTGCGCTCATTTTTTAGAAAAATATTTGTTTTAACTTTATAATTGCCATGATGAGGTGGGAAATTCCCCCCTTTCCCTTTTTGAAAAGTTGGACAATCTAAAGCAAAATGATGTGCTGATAAGAGCCGTTGTCAACTCAGTAGTATTTCTGCTGTAGGAATTTCCTCTGGATTGCAATATTTATTTTCAGTTTTTGCATCTCTCTTTCTGTGGGATGATGCAGTGTGTAGACAAAGTAGCTTGGAAGGAAATGGCAGAAGATCTGGCTGCAGAAAATAACCTGCAAAGAAGCTGTAATGGAGCTGTTTCTGCTTTTGTTCTCTTACTCTCCTTCTGAGACACAGAATAATAATATTTACCCTAATTATATTTTTATCCTTCCTCCTTTTCAAGACATTTCTAGTACTTTCTCAGAGAAACTGTTTATGACTGGCCTCTGCCATCTGCAGAGTCCTGAGGGCCAGACTGGGACTATTAACTTAATTTTGGATGAGTGTGTGTACAAGGTAAATATATCCAAAAAAGCAACGTGGATGCAAGGATCACATATATGCACACACTGCAATTTCCCGTAGCTTAAATGAGGATTCTTTTTATTAAAATAAGAAGTTAATTAATACACATAGGTATTTGAGAGTCAGATTCTACACACCATTCATATGGACTTGATTTAAAGATACTGCAATTAATTAAAAGTGCTGATAAAGGAGTCTGTTTCTGGTGGAAACAATGCAGTGATAACTTTCGTAGTTAGAGCATGCAGAAAGTTATGACTGGCTTCTCATAGATCAAAAATTAAAATAAAAAGGGATGACTAATGTCTTGTGGAGAGTTTTCTTCCATCTAACCTGACTCCCTGGTATTGGGCTTGCAGTGCTAAACCCAAACCTGAAGGGAGGAAGGGATGCTCCAGGCCCACGTTGCATGTGAGGAGGATGGCAAGATTTCCACTGGCTGAAAACAGCTCAGTTTTGTCATTTTTCCATCCCGGGATGAACCCATCTCATCTTGTTTATGCCAAGGAGCAAAGCAGCTTTGGAGCTGTACAAAACTTGGATAGGTGACCACATGGAAAACTCAGCCATTGTGGGAATTGATCGAGGACTCAAGGGCCAACCCTCGGTAAACACTTGACCACAAGCACTGGGTGTTTTTGTCTTCAATATTGTCTGAGGGCTTCCTGGAAGTTCATTTCAAGGCCAGATTTGCTGTCCTTAGGGACAGTACACCAAGGCCACAAGCTATGCAAGGAGCTGGGTGGATGCTGGGGCATTCCAGAGGAGATGCCCGAAGAAGCTTAAACCTTTGTCTGCAGCTATCCACCTTTGATGCCTCTGAAACGTTTTGAATGCAGAAGGGAGATGAGCCAAGAGCATTCCCTACAGGCTGTGTAGATCTGTGACTGATTTGTCCTGATAAACTGACCCTCAGCTGTCAGGATAAAGAAAAGGGGAAGGTTTTCTCTGGTCCAGCTCCTGCAGCAGGTGGGACATTGGTAGGCACCATGGGTGAGAGAACGTCTGTGTGTACTCATGGCTCAAGGTCTTTCACTGCAACCTCATCTCAAGAGGTTAAATCAACCCAAAGTCCCCCAAATTTACCCAGACTGCTCCCAACAAAACACAGCTTTGGACCATCATATTTAATGAAACAGCTGGGAAGGCAGCTGGAAGTTCTGTGGGGCAGATCCCATTCAGTTCCTGATTTCAGCCTTCAGGGTTACAAAGGAGATGTGTCCATGAGCCAGATACTGCTGCTGGTGCTGGTTGGTGACTTGGAGACAAGTGATGGAGTCAGGCATCCCAAGAATTCTGGTGGGATATCTGGGTTCACAAAACAAATATCCATTGGAAAATAAGTGAAATAGATCTAAATAAGATCCCATTTCAGCTTCCAACAATGTTCTTCATAGAGATAATTAATAAATTAAATATCCAATGTGACACCTATACAGGCTACAAATCAATTTTGCTTGAAGTAGAGCTTTGGACTTGTTTAGACCTTTCCTCCACTGGATATTTTCATGTATTTTGCCATAAGCAAAGTAAAAAGAAGTACTGACTCTCCTAAAAAAAAATAGCTCGGATGCAAATTCACTGACCTGTGTTTGTCAGATGAAAGCAAAGTAAATGTGTGTGTCTGTGGGGAAACTCGTTGCTGTTGTCCTTGGCCTCCAAATAAAGAAAATCTTTTTTTCAAGTCTTGAATGAGTTTCGGTGCTGCCCACTAGGCTGGCATTTTACACCAGTGTGTGCAGCCCTCTCCTGTTACAAATTCACCATATTTTGGATATGGTAAAAAGATATGGGCTTTTTCGCTCAAATATTTTGCTTCCTCTGGGCCTAGGAAAAATAATTAACAAAGGAATTCTCTCTGTCACTCATGCTTTGCAAAGGCATGAGACGTTTTCGACTCTCTCATAACTAAGTGTGCTAATTTTTTGGAAAGGTTTCCGTTATTCTTCTTGTAAGTAGAATGTGCTGGTAGCCAAAACAAACACAGAAAGAAGCCAAGGAAAGAATAAGATATATCTATTTGTATAAATGGTCCAACAAGGGAAATCTCCAAAAACTACTGTAAAAGCTATAAGATTTCAGATGGCAAACTCATCCAAAATTAATGGTTAACAAAACATTCAGTTCTTAAACAGCAGTAGGATAAAAAGAACGGCTTACAGTAGTAAAAAAATAATCCTTCTTTTAGTGTGGAAGGATTGTCTTGTGGTTAATGCACTGGCCTTGGAGACTGAAGTTTAGCACTTCTCTCTCCAGAGTGGCCCAATGAGAGTCAACTGACCCTATGGTATCTTTGTTCTTTATCAGGAGATGGTCCTGATGCTTCTTTCTTATCTATTTACTTCTCTTAGATTACCACCTTCTTGCATTATAAGCTTTCTGCTATCATATCTATATGGTGTCTTAAACAAGAGGCCTAATTTTGTTTTGAGTTTTCAGAGGGTGTATTTTTTTCAGTTGCACACAGTTTGGTTTGTTTTTTTTTTTTTTTTTAATGAGAAGTGATCTTTACTGAAAGTTGTGTAAGACCCCAAAATTACATATTTTGTAAAAAGTCAGAATGCTGGGAGACAGCTTCCATATTGTAAAAGCATCTCAAAATCTCTAATAGGATCGAGTTAAACTCCTAGTTCCTCACACATGCAGCCTTGCACAGGAAAGGAGCAGGATTACTGTAACAATCTATATCTATTTTGCAAATTGTGATGTGTTTAATGGTAGCCTTTGGAAAAGTGTTTAGTAAAATATTCATGATTAGGTATCTATCACAGTGAATACATTCTCCCTATGCAGGTGAAATCTGTAAAAATTACCATTTTGCTCTTCACAGTGTCATTGCTATTTTCAGAGAAGAAAAGAAACAGTAAAACCAGCACGACCTGTACTGATATTTTTGCATGCAAGGGACCTAAGAATATCCTATTCCATGTGAACCATTTGGTTTGGATAAACAATCTATTGACCAATCTAGTGACCACACACGCGTGAAACAGGGACTGTGCATTGTTGCATGACAGTGTTTCTGAAAGGAAGAAAAGTCTGTATAAACTCTGGCCATCCATAAAAGACTGAAAATGGGGCAGCATTTCAACAGGAAGAGGTGAGCAAGATTTTGTGACACAGCCCAAGCTGAGCAGTGCGTTGGTGGGGGAATGGTGTGTGCTGACATTTCCCTTTAGCTGCTCACCAGCTGGCTGAAACCAGACAGAAAATGTCCAGAGAGCCACTCCAAGAAAGTTACCTGGAGTGGAGCTGCCCTTTCACAACAAGTACAGCCACCAGCCCTGCTGCCCTGCCTCTAGCTCCCCTCAGCTGTCAGTCTCATGATCAGGAAAATCTGCTGGGCAGTGCAGATTTTATGAACTACTTTGTAAAACAGCTGTAGTGCAATTTTGCCCTTGACACCTTTTTTATTATTTAAATATATTATAACTTCCCTGCACAAACCTTGGCTGCTGTTCTTGTAGGTTCTGAGCAAATGGCTGCTAAGAGGAAGATATGAAATGTAAATAAACTTTTTACAAGGACGTGGGGTAATGGTTTTAAACTGAAGGAGGGTTGATCTAGATTAGATAAAAGGAAGAATTTTTTTTACAATTCAGGTGTAAAACTGGAAGAGGTTGCCAGAGAAGCTGTGGATGCCTCATTCCTGAAAGTATTCGAGGTGAAGTTGGATGGGACTTAGAGCAAATTGGTCCCAGTGGGAAGTGTGCCAGCACATGGTGAGGTGGTTGAACTAGATGAATTTTAAAAGGCCCTTTCAAAGTCAAGTTGTTCTGTATTTCCATGATTCTTAATAGGATGGATGGGACATCCATAGTAGAGGAGTTACTCACCTTTCCATCTTAAATCTGAATGTGGAGCAGTCAGGATCCCAAAAGGCATTTGCTGCCAGGGCAGTGATCATAGATAAATCACATCCCAAAGAGCCTCTGGCACGGCACAGCCCTACAACTGGCCCACACATTTTTCTTGTCTTCAGTGTGTCTTGTGCACCTTCCTGCAGACCTGCAGCTGCTGGCAGGGAGTCAGGAGATGCCCTGTCCCAGCTGGAGCCAGAGCAGCTCATCCAGACACAGCAGCCCAGCAGCCAGGCAGTGGGAGGACACCAGGAAACCTCTCTGCCCTCTGCTAACCTGACCCACCTTCCTCCACCTTGGCTGACCTGCCTGACCTCCCTGCAGTTACCACAAACTTGGACTTGGCTACATCTCTGGATTTAATTTTTTCCTTTAAAATGCAGCATTTTTTATTTTTTAAATGGGGACTGATGAAAGCTGTTGCTGTTCTTATTTTTCCTTTCTATGAAATGAAGTGATGACAACAGAGTTTCTAGAAAATTATAACACAGGCAGTCAGTTCCAGATTAGTTTTGAAGTTGGACTTTTTTTTTTTTTTTTTGGAAGGATACAAAATACAGCCAGACAAGATTTAATTAAATACTTGTATTTCATAACTGTAATTTATCTAGCTCAGTGTGTCCTTTCCCATGGGCTTGTTTGGACACAGGGAATTTTTAGCTTTCAGGCTGCCAGATGTAGAGAGCTCTGTCCACAAGGCAGGTATAAAACAAGCAGTAGCAATGCTGGCCTGCCCACACTGCCCTCTTCATGGTCTTCACCCCAAGCAGCCGCCCCTGAGGATGAGAGTTTGGCTTCCAGACCTCTTAGAATCTGGTCTTTTTCTGAGCCTGCCAAGACTGCAATATTTACCAACTAAAACAAGCCAACATATTTTCGTTGTATCTCTTACTACTGTGACTCAGAAACAATCCCATATGGCTGCAGCTCTTTATGGGCTGGATCTGGAGCTGGTTGGTGTCAGTGGAGAGGGTCCCAGTGATTTCACTGAGTTTTGGAACAGGCCTGAACACATATGAGAGGCCTGGAAAAAGATGTGTGTGATGTGTTATCTCTGACCCTGCTAGCAGAGATGTCACTGCTCACCACACTCACAGCCCAGTTCTGGTGTTGAAATCTCCTCAGAGCACGTAGCCACTGGCATGACTGATGTTCAGTCCTTGTGCCTTCCTACATCTGTGTTTGCTGCTTCCCAAGACCTAAGCAAGTGCTGGATCCATCTCTTCCCATGGAGAAATCATGTTCATACCCATGGCCTGTGCCCGTGTCTTTACAGCAGAGATGTTGAAATGAGAAACTTATCTCTTTCAGAGTACTCTTCTGCACTTTCCTACTAATTTTTATTATTTTTCCTACATGAGCTACTCTTTCATTTCTCCAGATCAGCTGAAGAACACCACACTTTTTCTGCCAACCATCCAAGAAATGAATAAGAAAAGAGTTGTATTTCCATGCATACCCTAATGCCTAAATACTTTGTGTATGGACCTCATTCTAAGAATACATTTGTCTGACAGCCTGGAAAATGCCAGTTGTTCTGTGTGCAATGAGAATAAAGGAAGAGATAGTTCTTGTGATTTCTGTTGATAGGTCAGCATGGAAGGAATTTGCTAATATTTGTTGTGTACCTCATGGGCTGGTACATTCAATTCTTCATTTCACAGAGGGAAGAGCTGGCAGGACAGGGAGTTACACAACTCTTCTTCTGCAGAGGTGATTCCTATGGGAAAAGGTTGGAGCCTGTGGCCTGATTGTTGGGGGAAAATCTTGCCCTGTTACAGAGGATAAATAAAGGATCCTGGTCTTTCGTGACTTTTCATGACCTTCATTACCTTTTACCTGTTTCATTACCTTTTACCTCTTCAACTCCTGAAAAATTAATTGCCTGGAAAAGACAGAAGACAGGATGGAGTTCCTCAAAGGGACTCTCCTCTCAGTCCCTGTGGGATCTGCTGACTGAACACGCTCTATCCTCTCTCCTTCCTGGCTCCCAAATATCAACTTTCCTCCTCGACAGATTGTGGTTGTGTTTTCACAGAATTTCTTAGCCTCATACTTGTGACTGAAGGACGTCCCATGATTAGAAACAGAGTGAATGATGTTTGCCATAACAGATGATAGTGAATATCACCAGGCAAAGGGAAAAAAAAGGTAAGAGGCCTCAGCAGACACAATCAAAGTATGGCTGCAATTTGCAAGCAGAAAATGATAAACAGACCTTTGGCTGGGCTGACATTTTCTCCTTTCCTTTTTGTCCAGGAAAATTTTAAGTATCAGGAGCTGTAGATATCACACATAGTTGGGATAAGACATCTATTCCAGATGTCAGACCTTGGTCTTGCATGTTGCAAGAAAGCATCTATTTCCTTCAAATTCTGTTGATATTAGTGTAAACCAGGGGAGCTCAGCACCTTGAGGGGCTGTGCATTAATGACTGGCTCAGAAAAAGACATCAGTGTCTCAAAGTTACAGGTCACAATTCCTAACCCTGATGTGCTTTGGGCTGTGAAGATTTTACATGGAATAGTTCAGGGCAAAAGGCTGAAGTAATTTGGGAATCATAATTAGAAGCTACATCACTTCCCAGGCTGCTGAACTTCCCGAGCTGCCTCACTGGCAGGTTTGTCTGTTGATGCCCGTGTATCACATTCCTGGTTATGTTTAATCAGAGTGAAGGATACTCATCAATTAACGTGTAGCTCACAGAACTGCTTCCCAGGGAAAGGTAATGGTAATAAAATACTAATTTTATTTTTGGGATGTACTGGAAGCCAGCATTTCTGGTTAACTGCAATGCAGGAGAAGACACCAGTAAGGTGGATGGAGGGTGTCACACTACCTGTGACAAACAGCCAGGGAGGTCACTGGCAGAAGGAGTCTGTTAGGGAAGCCAAGGGGAGAAAAGAAGAAGAGAGTAACTTATATCTGTATTCACTTAATTTTTAAAGCTGCTCTATCCTGTGAGTCTGGGGTTGATCAAAGGGTGGGAGACCCAAGGGACAAGGAATTTCGTGGCTGAATTTATAAAATAACTGGATTTTATACAAGTCTGTTGGTTTGTTGGACTTGCTTTTCGGAGGAGCTGTGAAATCCTGACTCCTGCTGGAGGTGAACAGCTGCTGTCTAAAGCCAAGGTTCTTGCATTTTGAAAAAAATCCTGACTATTTTTCACCTTCAGAGAAATATCTGGACTCTGAAACGATCAAAGTTTTGTTCCAATTTATGTACAAGATTAAAAAAAATTTCCTTGATCAATATTGCAAATAGTGGCTCCACTTCTTGCATTGCGTGACTGATGGTGGGCTAGAAACTGCAACAAGGCTGCAAGTTTTGAAGGTAGATTACATATTTTTTGGTTCTTCTTTCTAAGGATTTACTGCAGCTTTAGTGAAAGAACAGCAAAAACTGCTTGGAACCTGCCGCAGAGCAATTTATAGCAGCTTATAACTGTAATTCATGGGAGTTTATTGTATGACCTGCTTTATGAAAGTTCACTATTAGTTCAGCATTTAGTGCTCACAGACTTGGCAGAGTTTCCTGCAAGCTGGATGCTGAACATCCGGTGAACTTTGTTTGTGAACACAGAATATTGTGGTTAGGAGGCTTTGGAGCCACAGGTCACCACCCAGTTGTGTGCAAGCTTACAGCCAGGGGGAATGGAGGCACCCTGTGCAAGTATCTAGAAGAAATAATAATAATAATAATAATAATAATAATAATAATAATAATAATAATAATAATAATAATAATAATAATAATAATAATAATAAAAACAATAACAATAATCCATCATCAATGTAATAAAATTATAACAATAGCTATTATTATTATTGTTGTTGTTGTTGTTTTTATTATTATTACCACCCTCATTGTGCTTGAAACACAGACAAAAAATAAGAAAATGGAGAAGCTGCTGAGGACAAAGGTGAGGACAGTGTTCTCACACACTGGACATGTGTCATCACTCCCCTGTAGGAATTCTTCAAAGGTGCTTCTGGGGGCCTGTGAGTAGAAGAGAAAATCACAGCTGGCTGATCCCAAGGTAAAGAAACTACTAGAAAACTAAGGGGAATTTGAAAGAGAACTCTTCTGCTGTTTAGTCTTCCTCTTTTGTTTGGCTGTGGTTTAAGGCATAGTGATTGACTACAGGCTCTTTCCCAAGCTGTTTATTTTGGAATGGTGCTGTCCCTGTCATATCTCAATTACTGTGTGTATCTTGTTTTCATCTTAAAGAAGCCCAAAACAAACTGAAAACTTCACAGACCTATAGTTCATACATTCAGCTGTGGATGCACAGAGAGAGCTCCAAATCACTAAGTTTATGTGTAAAATGCGCCATTTGCACAAACATTCCTGCTGGGAAAATTGTGTCTGTTCTGTATAAGTAAGTGGTAGGAAATAGAGTCTGCCCTGCCCCTGCTCTGTGGTGCAGTGCAAGGGTTTGGGGCCCCTGTTCCAGATCTGTACCTCAGAGTGTGTGATGGCAGTCTGTGTGTCTGAATGGTGTCAGCAAGGTGAGCATCTTCTGCATGTGTCTTCCTACCACTGGAAAGCACTGCTGAGCTTGGACAGCCCAAATTAAGAGGCTTATTTGTATCCTGATGGGAGGAAATTGCTGAGAAGGTGAGCTTAGGAGAACTCAGCTGCTGAGCCACCAGAGATGAGCATCATGTGCAAGGCATCATAGTGAAGATTTTTCTACTATCAATGGAAAGCATTTATGATATCTGTGGTGCTTTCCTCCTAAACAGAAATTTTGTTCCCTACTTCCATCTTGCTAAGCAGAGGAGCTCAGAGTGTCCAGCAGAATTTTAAAGCCACTAAAGAGGAATATTTCATTCAGCCCGTTTTAGGGAGGCAGTTCATCCAGTACTGAAGACATTAACATGGATCTAACAAATATGGGAGAGGACATTTGAGAGACTGATGAAATGGCACCCTCAATGTAGGTGGGACATCTTGGGGTGGTGAGGGTGAGCACTGTGTTCAAACTGCAGCAATGTGCTCAGTTCAACCATGCCAGCTGTAATAAATTAATAAACTCCAACATTTGCCTCGACTATGCAGCCAAATCTGCATTTGCATTAACATTAAAAAGCCAGATACGTTTTCTGCAGAGTGTGTGGTTCTCCCAAGAGAGTCAGCATTCCATGGAGCAATGCTGTTGTGAGAAGCCACCATGGGAAGGTCATTCCTCACAATATCTCAGAGAATTAGTATTGTGCTTGTGACACTGTACCATCAGACTGTCTGGGATTATTATGACTTCTACTATTACTAGGACTTCTAGAAAACTAATTAATATACTATTAAATCCCTGTGATTAAATTCCTTCTCCTGATGTCCCAATGCAAGTTAAAACAATGAGGAAGGCACAAACACATTGTCATATAATTAATGCTGGTAATTTTTATAAGGTCAAAACTCATCTGTGGCAAAGCCACAAAAGAGAGCATGTCTCAGTGAAGTTTGGAAATATATGATGAAAACCACAATATTGTTCCCCTGTGGGATGTGCAGACTACCTCCTTAGGGCATGAAATGCATAGTCTGATGAAAAATGAATGCTTTTACAAGTGGGAATTCAGAGCCCTCAGTTAAGCTCTATCTTGAATTTTCTTCCTGCTATTTCCCTTAAATACAAAGGGGACTGGCCTCTGAAAGTGGACATTTAATTAAGCAAGTAATTCTCTTATCCCCTGTGTTCAGTCTTGAAAAGAAAATATTTCTAATGAATTCTTCAGGAGTGAAAATATTAATTTAAAGATACTGTTAATTTACAGGATTGGTTGGGAGGTTCTACTCCAAATTGCAGCACAGTTAGCCATCAAAAGGGACCATCATTTCTTCTCTAAAGCATCACCACTGGCCACTCACCTTCAATGGTGTGACCTTGGACAAAGCTCTCAGCCAAGCTGCCCAGGTGGTGGACTCAGATGAGCTTCAGAGTACTTGGCAGCTAAGAGGATACTTATTTTTTATATGGATTATTTCCTTCCCATTCTTAGTCCAGTCGATGAGAAGGAAAAGAGCCATCTCTTGGTAAACAAGATACCAAGACAGAGTTGTAAAGCACCACAAAACTCTTGTGTTGTTTGAACAGAACAAAACAGTCCCTCAAACACTTATTTATGAGCTTATTTTAGACTATTGTGGTATTGAATTATGAAAGGGAGGTGGTTTTTAATCCATTTTCTACGTTTTTGTTTTGATTTGTTTTTCTGAGTTGTTGGCAATGGTAATGACCTTGTTTGTATCAGAAACGGAAAAGGGATAGAAGAGTGAGGTGAGGTTGCTTGGACACGTTGAGATGGTTTCAGTTATTTCAGCAGAGAAGAAAACATCAGTGATTGTTAACACTTACATGTGCTCAGATGTTGCACACACACACACAGACACAAAAGCTATTAATAAAATTATTTATTGAAGATACCAAATTGCTCATGTGGTGAAAACCTGACTGGCTTCCAGTTTTCCATAACTGGGGTAATCTGAGCTAATTGGGATAAAATGAAAAGTATCCTCAAGCTTCTGCCAAAAAAGTTGAGATTTTAAAAATAAAAATATCTGTTCAACATTTGTCTCTCCTTATTTTTCATCTTCTCTTGCCTCTGGGTACCAGGCAGGACTTAAATATATATTCATATCCAGACTATCCAATTATAATTAAAGATAAAAAGGATTTTGTGAAAATGATTAAACATTGAGCTTCAGAATTTACTGTACCCTTTTAAAATGTTAGAAATCAGACCTGTGCAGGTTATCCTTCCTTCTATCTTCACTGTAACTTTAGGTCTTTCAAGCACTCAGAGCTGAGTCAGACGTAGAGTTCTAAACTGCACGGATGCTGGCCCGGTAGGCTCTTGTTTCTAACCAAAAATGATGAACAAGTGAAAAGCAGCAACATTCATCTACCTCAGCCCCTGATGCAGCAGCATCAGGAAGGGGCAGGTCTGGTGCAAGCTGCTGGATCTGCTGTGTGCGTGCCAGGGATCTGTGCTGCTTCCAGAAGCTTGAGTTGAGCTCAGGCATATGTGACAGTGCATATATTGATAAGCATGTGGAGATTAACCACTTCTCCCCACAGCTGGTATCTGAGGTCTCTGGCTTGCTAGAAAGTCTACAGACGACTTCTATTCTCCTTAAATCCTGTTTAGGCTTAAGCGTCAGCTGAGATGTAGTAACTGTCAGGGTGTGTGCTCCCACTCCATGGCTAATGTGAAAGAATGTGCTTTATCTGAAACTCCTTCCACTGTGGGTTAAGCTAGACGGCAATAATTCACATTTGCTGGATGAGGATAGCCTGCCTCAGCTACCATAACTAAGTTGATTTGCTCCTGAATCAGAGGAACGTGCTTCTGTGCCTGCAGTAACAGCAGCATCATTTGGTCCTAATCTTGAGCTTCAAATGGAAACACTTAGTCCTGTTGAACCTTGAGGAGAACCACAATCTCTTCAGTGCCTGCCACAATCAGAGTCCTCATAATTTTTGAAGAGCTCATGAGCCCTCTCTGGTGCTTTGAGATGAGGCAGGTCTGCATGTGCACGTAGCTACAAAGTCCAGAATGGCTTTTACTGTAAATTATTTAATCTCTTTCCTTCCCCAGTAGGTCAGTGCTCCATGACTCACACCAGCCCTGAGGAACACATCTATCTGGCTGAACGTCTGCAGATCACCCTGAATCCTCTCCAGACATTTTAGGCAAACATACAACACCCTAACAAGTTGTATCTGCACCAGTGCTTCCCTACGACACAACTTCCTGTGCTCAACCAAGATAAACAGTGGAAGAGCATCCTGTTGTGCCACGAGGAGAAGAGGCTTTAGTTCTCGTATTTGTTTTAAAATATTTAGATTTAGCAAATCTCTACAGAAAATAGGAAATGCCTGACTTACCCAAGCAGCGACTGCAATCCTATGCTCGCCAGCAGCTTGAGGCTCAGTCCCTTGATGTCCTTGCAGGCTGTGCAAAGAGGCCTTGGGGTCCCTGCTGAGCAAAGACAGCACTGGGGCTTGGGCAGGAGAGCAAGCCTTGGCTCTGTGTGTGTGAGTCTGCCTGCCAGGCACAGTTGTTTGTGCTTAATAAGCCCTTTAGGGAGGTCTGTGTTTCCTCGGTCGCCTTGCTCCATGCTGTGCTCCATCTCACGAGCCCCACGATCCATCGGGGTGTTGAACATGGGGTTTATCCTCATGGAGCACTGGGAGAACAGTGAGAAACTCATATTCAGTGACATCCTTAAGAAGATGGACAGCAGATATCCCAGGAAGAAAGCCCAAATCATAGTTCTCTGAGGAGGTTTGGACCTCAATGAAGGTCACAATAGAGTGCACCCAGAGTCCCCTCTATGGGAACAGCTTGCTGACTGCCATACTCAGCCACACCAAGTTAAGCAATTAGAAGACAATGGCACAAGAAATCCCACAGCAAAATCTGGGGTTTAACGTCTCCAGGTCAGTTGTGCCATTTTAATTTGGTGGCTGAGGATGTTATATTGGATGAAAACCAAAATGTCAGTTCTTGTTACACATCTGGAGACATCTGCATGGAAAGATGAAGGAGTAAAGCATGAACTCATGCATGTCTGTCTTTCTGAGGGAGTGGGGAAAACCCCCAGTATTTGACTTGCTCTGTGAAGAAGAAAGAAAGTACTCATGCTTCAGAAAAGTGTAGTATAAAAAAAATTAAGTGAAAACTCCTTTTAACCACAGTATGACCATGCAGGGGCGGGCACAGCTGTGATCCACTGCAGTGACAATATTGCATCCTGCTGGTGCCACAGCGTGTATGTGTGTGTGCACATGTTAAAATTATGCCATTCAGCCCCTGTAATAAAATGTTTGCATCTCTAGATAGACAGATAGTCAGACACTTAGGTTACCTGTGCCTATCCTGTGGTAATCAGGCTACTGCAACACAGAAGTTTGAAAAACCTTTGATAGTAAATCCCTTCCTTAGTTAAGGAAGAAAAGATAGACAATAGGGCAAGACACAAGCACAGAAACTAGAGATTTTCCAGACTGGTAGCAAAAGGATCATCCCACTTCCATCAGAGCAGTGTGTGATCTCTGAACAATGGAAAAAAAAATTCAACTCCCGAGATTACCATGGAGTAATGATTACCACTGTCATATTAATTATACTTGACACTTTAGAGCCAAATGAAATGACTATCTAATTAAAAGCACAGCATCACCTTAATGAAACAGCCCTCACTTGTCACATCACAGGAGGCTTTATAGCTTCCCTCCCCGCCCTCTATTCTTTGAATCCAAGTTCAAATTCAAGGGAAAGTTTCCTTATGGATTGGGTCCAGATGTGTCTGATGTTTTAACATTTATTTTCAGCAGTTCCCTCTGCACGATAGATTTGGGCTCTTTCTGAGCATGCTCTTGTTTCCTCTGACATGATATTGGGCTGTGCTGTCAGCCTGAGTTTGGAAAGTGGTGGTGGTGGTGTTGCTTCCAAATCCTACTGATCTGGAGCATATAAAAAGACTTTTTTCCAGACAAATATTAATTCTCTTCTCTGTGGAATTAAAATTTGAACTCTTTATGCTTGTAACTAAACTTGACAAGATGCTTTGACTAAGGAAAATTAGCTTAGCTCCTTGGGCTTGTTCTGGATTTAGACCAGCTGGTCCAAGTTACCACCCTCCAAAGAGGATCAGAATGGTATCACAAATGGCATTTAGGCCACTGGAGAGCCTCCATGGGCATCCTAGAATGCTCAGTCTTTCTAGCCATGAGGACAGGAGTCCCAGCTATGACAACTCAGCTTTTATGGGATTCAACAGTGGTTCCTGACTTCACATTGTTTCATGAACCTGTGTGTGGATGGACACAATTGCATCCCCTTGGTGCAATTGACAAATTTTTTTTAAGATGTCTCTTGAATTACATCTCTGGAATCCTTCTAGAGCCCCCTCAGCATGTCATTCAGCACATGTCCCACCAATGCTGAGGTCTCTGTCACTTTCTAGTCATATTTCCTGAGAAACTCTTCTGTAGTCACACATTCAAAAAACACCCTTTTCTTGACACATTCCCTTCATCCAGGAGAACCTCAAAAAAACCCAGCAAAGATAATTACCCTAAATTATTATTTGTGTCATGTTGGAGCTCATTTCCGTAATTTTACAGCATAACCTGTATTTTATAACATAACCTGGGCTTATGTTTGCTGTGTTAGTTGTAAGCTGTTTGGGGAGATGGCTCTCCTTGTACCCCTTCTTTGTACTGCACCAACCACTGCAGGTATTCTGGAGCTGGGCACTGCACTGGCAGTGACACCAGAGCAATAATCCAACTGCAATTTGATAAGCAGTACCAGGATTCATTTAAAAACAGCTTGCTGATATGTGTTGATATGTTCCACTTTTCTTTTCAAACACTCTATGACCATCCTATTCCATTACTACAACACTAGCACTATCACATTGTGTTTGACCTCATCCTTCCAAAGCAGGTTGTGATGAAATTCTCCTCACTTCTATAGTTCTCTTGTAACTTTGTTGTTGAATTTAATGTCCAAATGCCAAAGCTTTTTATCTTCTGGCACCCTGGAACAAGCAAAGGTAGAAGAAATGTGGAGCCGTGGTTGAAATGGATTTGCCTGAGAGTAAGAGGAGAAAACTGGGGACAGGTTTCTGAGGGGTAGAGGTTCACTTACACAGGCCCTTAGCTCCTCATTCCAGGGTACATGGAGATCCTTTTTCCAGGGATATTTACTGTCAGTGTTTTCTGTTGAATATTTATGATAACACAATGACAGCAGGAAACTTGAGCCCTCTCTGAGGCTGGGAGTGGGGAGGAACCTTCACAGCATGTAGCTGTAAACTGCAAACTGCCATGCATAGATTTAGAGTCTGGTTTCCTTGTTTTCCTTCAGAGGCAGTGGCAGGATAGGTGCTCTGCCAAAGGAGATGGTGCAGCAGGAGGAGAGGAGTTGTGTCATGCACAGTTATCAGAGCCTGGAGCTTATGTAGCTTTGGTAACTTCAGTGGAAAGAAGTGGGATGCATCCTCCAGTAAATTTGGTCCATGGGAACACAGCCTATAGGACTGGAAATGCTCCAGCAGAGTTCAGCTCCAGGTGACAAAGACAGCAGCCTTATATAATGTTAGCCATAAATGTATCAAATCCCTCTAAATGTTCCCTTGTTTTTGGTTTTTTCTTGGTTGCTCCTTGTAGGAATTCCATTTAGGGACTGTATTTTAACTTGTATTCTCAATTAGCTCATACATGAAGCATCATTCACCACTTCCTGCTTTGCTGCCATGTTTTATTAAATAGTTGAAGTGTCAACTTTTCCTCCACTAACTCAATGCTTTTTGCTTTGAGTTACAGCTGAGACATGCCTGAAAATTCAGGAAAGGTTTAGGATCTATGGTTTACTAGATAGTGTGTGAGCTTTTCTTCTTGCATTGAAAACATTTTTGAAGCATCAGCTGTATTCACTGATGGTAGGTTGTAATTTTCTGTGGCCTTGTTTTTAGTATGGACACTGCTTTTGGCATTCTGTAGAATTTTCCTGACCTACCAGGATTTACAGAACTCAGTATTAGTGAGCTCTGTAAGGGCATTTCCTTAATCAAATGCATGTAAAAACAGGACACTGTTGTGTTCATTGTTTTCCCCAGGAGCTTGGAAATGTCTGATTTTACTCCAGTGGTCTGGATGAGTTCTTGTCTGGCAGTTCTCATGTTTTAACTTCTTCAAATTTTTGACCCAGAAGTCATGTCACTGTAGCACAACTGCAATTACAATTCCTCATTTTGATGGAAGGAAGTGAGTCATTAACAGGCAGCTTTCAAAACTTTTCTAGAATTTGACCCAAGTCAGCAACAGACACTGTCCTCTCCTCAGTGGACTGTATCTCAAGAGATACTAATATAATTAGTAAACATCCTGGAATTTAGCATTTGGGTCACACCATCTCAATATTTATTGTTTTGTTTTTGTTTTTTTCTTTTGTTTGTTTTACTGGCATTTTAGAAGAAAACAAAGGCATTGGTAACTACAGGATGTAGCCCAGAGACCTCAAGAGTGAAATTAGATGTCTGAAAAGGCCTTCAGAAGTTTGAGTTTGGGGGGAATGTGAAGGTACTGACAGGCAGTGCAGTACCCTGATGTTGCTATAGAATTGTGGGGG
Source organism: Brachypodius melanocephalos (assembly GCA_013398615.1). NCBI lineage: Eukaryota > Metazoa > Chordata > Aves > Passeriformes > Pycnonotidae > Brachypodius > Brachypodius melanocephalos. The sequence goes on from VZSR01003371.1 coordinate 5,414,051, forward strand.
TCAATGATCTTCAGGCAGGGTTCTGCCTTGGTCCCCTGGATCTTTGATGGCACAATAACTCCCTCCTGAGATGATGCTGACCCTGCTAGAGCTGCCTGGTTTCACACCTGCTCAGCAGAGGACACTTTGCAATATGGGAATAACAATCCTTGCTTTGCTGAGAGGCACAGGACAGTGATTTTGAGGTAGGAGGTCTCATCATACAGGTCAAGAAAAAGCTTGGCAAGGCAACCTACAGCTGTGGGAACCAAACCTCCTTCTTTGAAATTAATCTCCTACAATACTTGAGGTACACAGGCACATATTTTTTTTTTTTTTAAACATCAATTCAGATGCCTTTTAAACACATTGATGGGAGAGTTTATCTTGATCCAGGTTACTGGTAAGGCACATTTTTTAGCTTGAGATGGTGAAATCTTGGTGTAGAGCTAGCTGATTAAATTTTCTCTGTATAAAAGTAAGACCTCCTGTGCTACAGACCTCATTATAAAATTCTTGGATTCAAAGATTGTGTGTTGAAACTGAAGATCGGTTTGCTGTTCAATCCATGATGCTGCATCCATGACTGGAAGTTGAATTGTTGAGTATGTGACATTAAACTACATACAGGTGTGATCCCTTTAATTTTATCAAAACCTGCCTCAAAGGGAGCATCATTACACCTTTAATGCTCAACTTTGAAGCAGAAAAGCTAAATGAAAAATACATTTGTATTCACAGCTGGTAGCCAGCTTTTCTTCTGAAGTATGTCAGCTTCTATTTTTGTGGTGTTAAAGGCAACTTTCCCACTTGGTCTTTGGGTTAGGCTAAAAAGATGTGCAAAACTGACTGAAGAAAGGTCTCATAACCTTCTAAAGTATTGTCAGATTTCACCTTTTGGCCTGAATTAGAAGGGGAGAGAGCAAAATATTTCAATAATTTGAATGTTTTCTGCATCTAGGGTGGAGCTCTCTGCTTATCTTTGCTGTTCCATGCAGTCATAACAATTACAGCTCCACCTGGACCAATAAATGGACAGGTATCTTCATGTGCCCAGATAAAATGCTTGTTAACACCACAGCAGTGCTGACCAGAGTGCAAACACTGTGCCAAGAATCCTATTTGACAGCAATAATTATCAAAAACTGGCTGTACGCTGTGGTTTTATATTACACAGTTGACTTTTCCCTCATAATGATCACACACCTGGGAACTCCTTAGATTCTTTTAATGTTCCGGTTTTTATCCAATAATTTAAATAGTCTTCTAATTATTAGGAAAAAAAAAAAAAACCAAAAACAAAAAGAAACCACCCCAAAAACCCAAACACACTGCCCCAAGTGAACTGCAATTTCCTTTGTGTTCACTAGCAGGCTGTGAAGGGGAATTCAGCATGAACATTGGAGTGACCAAGGGATCAGTAAAATCATTGAGTTCTCCTCAAAGTTTTTCTTGTGAGCAGAGACACTGTGATTGAAAAATGTTCAGTACTTTGTTGTGGAGGTGCTAAAAAAACTGTGTGATAGGTTAAAAAGAAAGACAATTTCTGCCAAAGAGACTGTTCGGTCAGAATCAGGCAGCCATGAACCCTGGAACTCAGAAAAAACTTAAATTTTGTGGCTGCCCTTCTGCTCCAGCTATGGTAGGACAGCAGTCTAATCTCCACCTTAGAAAAAAGGTCTTCCCTTGGAGCAGTTTTCCCAGGCAGCCTGGGCTGAGCTCCTGCTGTCATTGCCCTGTCCCACAAAGCCACTTCTCCTCAATCTCAGCACGGCCCAGTGCTTCTCTGTCATTAAGAGTATTTTTAATGGAATGAAATTGTTCATGTTAATCCTAAAGGCTCCCCACAGCTCCTGCTCACTGTATTTATCATACTTGGCTCACATCCTCAGATATGAAGCTCTTCATAACAGCCTTTTTAGGGCAGGTTGGGGAACTCTCCCTGCAGGGCAAAGCCCTCCTCAGTGTAGCGTCTGCACAGCTAAATTTGTGATTTACCAACATATTGGTCTGCCCCATAACCCACAGCTACTTTCTGTGGCTGGTGGAGACTTTGTAGGATGGGGAATCCCTCTCCCCACAAGGCAGATAATTCCCTGGGCAAAGTCTCCTGGTGGTGATGAGTTTTGTACCCATGAGTGCTGGTGGCACATTTTTCTTTTAAGACAGACCTGAGGGGGGACAGCTGGTCAGAAACGTGGCTAATGTTGTAACCTGTTGGGAAGTCAGTGCTTTCCTTGCACAGGGCTGAGGACCTGGACAGCATTGGAGGGTGACCAGAGGTGATAGGAGCTCACCCTGGACAGACTTTTATGCCACAAGGCAAATGGTGACAGCTCATTTCAAAGAAGACGGTGTAGTGAATGCTCTGCTGCTCTTAAGTATTTTGAAGAAAGTACTATATCTGAGTGATGAATTTTGGTAAAAAAAAAGACACAAGGGAAAGCCAAGCAAAGCATGGAAGCAATTTCTTAGATAAAAGGCAAAGTTCCTTACATAGGAAACATGTGAAAGACTAAAAAAATAAAAATAAAAAAAATCATCACAGTAAAATATCTGCAGGGCTGGGTTCTCCGGGCCTCTCTGTGCTCTCTCAGCAAAGTCAGTCTCCTGATTCCTCAAATGTTTTATTTCTTAAATTCAGAAAATGTGTGTGTACCAGCATATCATTCTAATTAGCATGAATTTACATAATTCCATATTACCAACTACTGTGGCATTCAGAAAAAAGAAAAAAACCCTCAGTTTAGGGCCTGTTTCCCATTTATGATGTGGGTGCTCCCTATCATCTGGCAGTGTAAGAGCATTAGCAAGGAATGGACACATAATTCACAACATCAGGCTGCAAAATATCACCTGGAGAAGGGAACAAGCCCTCTCCTCAGTGCTTTTTGGTTTGTTATCTGCACTGCCCCATTTTCTGTAAACCCACAGCCCTCCTGGGGCTGTGACTGCAATCAGTGCTGCGTAAAGCAAACACTCTGGAGGAGAAGCCCAGAATTCCTGTTCCTTTCTCTCTCCTGGTCTCTTACACCAGTGCATGGGGTGTATCACCCTTGGCTTTCCACAGACACTCTGAATTTATTCATTTCCTTCACCACTCATCTAAAGCTGCTCTTGGAGATAATTTTCCATGTCAGCAGCTAATCGGATCTGAGATGGTGTTACTAAACTTTCTACACAAACCTGCTCTTTTTTTCCACAGCCTTCTTCAATGACCTCAAACCCACTGGCTGTTACCGATGCCTACACCTGAAAGATGTAATTCATTATTGCCCAATATTTTACACCAGGAGTCACAGATCTGCTTCTCTGAGCCTTGTTTTCTATCCAGAGATATAACGAAGCTGTGGGCCCCCTTTACCTCCTGGTTACATAAAGGATTAAATCATTATATTTAGCAGAGAGAGGCTCCTCTCTGGTGCTGAACACCCCAGGTCTAATCTCATTTACCATTTGTGTGTTGAAAGAACTTGAATAATTTCAGAACAACTGGTCTTGAGTTAAATTGGTCAAGCTGAAAACGGTGTCAGGCCCCTGTTGATTTATTTATTTGCTATGTCAGTAGTCATCTCAGTTCTTGGCTCAGCCGAATGAAACACTGCCTGATCTGCACAGCCAAAAAATAGTTACAGTGAAAGGATTTTTGCATTCAGATGTGTTACCTGACCTAATTTATGGTCCCATTTCGTCTTTCTACTTGTTAGACACAAGTATTGCTGTTCCCTCAAACCTAGACCTTGCAGATAAATTATCCTTAATCTCATCCAATTTCTTTCTATGCTGCAGTGCAGACATCCCTTCAGACAGAAAATCCTTCCTGATCTACTAAGGCTTCTCCACTGAGTTCAGTAATTCGCATTCCTCTTTGTCCACTAGGAACTTGAACTTTCCCTTAAATCAATGGTATTTTGAAAAGCCCTTGCTTTCTCTAAAATGTTTGTATTAAAACTTCTTTTGCAAACATTTAGCACACATATCTTTATCTTTGTCTGAAAATTAACACTAATTAATAATTTAATTTTAAGACTTTAAAATGAAAAATAATACTGAAAATTAATACTTTTGGTGTTTTTGTTTTTTTTTTTTTTTTTTTAATGATGTCTCTCTGGAAAACATCTATTTTGCTCAATATTTTCTCAAGAATATCTCCTGCTTTGCAATTTACATGCAATGTCAAAATGAAGTAAAACCTTTGTTATGAAAACTCCTGAACTCTGAAGTTTCAGCCAAAGTCCAGGTCATAGGTTTATAATTTGATCTCAACTCTGCAAATATAACTCTCATTAGGGGGATTTTAACTGTTTGTTGTAGTTTGGAGGTGCCTTGAGACGGGCTGCTTGTGGGTTTAAACTGGAATAGGATTTTTGCATTATTTTGCTACAGTTAATGGTTTGCCTCTACCGTGCCAATGTGTTTGTTCCCCAAAAGAAAAGCATAATTTAGCTGTACTCTTATTTCCATGGTTAAACTACAGTACCATGTCCTAGTTCTACCATACCTGCTGCTGGATTGTATCCTTCTGTACCAGAGACATGTCAGCATCCACAGTCTCAAAGATCACCATTCAGATATGGTGTAGTGCTTCAACAAATCCATCATCTTAAGCCCTGTGCCTGTTTTTTTCCACTCTGATATTTCATTTTTGGCACAAGGGATCTGGAATCCTGAGCTGCTAATCGTGGCCACCTCTCTTTTAGCAGGAGGAGCATCCATCACCTCTTTACAGGGCTGTTTTGCAGAGTCAAGGAAGCCCAGAGCTTCTGCTCCCAGATAAGCACATTTTTTTCAGCTCTGCAGTGCTTTATGACTCCCAGTGTGTCAGCAATGGGTGATACATGTGTGACACACAGGCTGGATCAGCAGCTCTTTCTCCACACTCCAGACCAGGTCTTGCTCTGGGTTTAGTTCTGTGATCTTTCAGTAAACCTCTCCTTCCCTCATGGTCCTGCCATCAAACTTCTCCATAGATTTGTACACGGCACTGCCAGATAGTTTATGGCTTAATGTTGTTGTGCAGAGATATTTTGCCATTGTAACAGGGTAATTTCAGGACAAAAGTCAGTGAAAATCACATCCTAAGTCCTGTCCTCTTCTTAGGGGCCCTTTGGCCTCATCACTAAGTCCATGTTTTTTGAAGTTTGAAAGGTTTTTTTGGGACATTTTGGTTTTGAGGAAGACGATGGAAGGTTAATAAAACTCAAACTCAAATATTGCATTCACTCAGATTAATAGAAGTAAAGAAAAATCTTCACCACAAAAAAAAAAAAAAAAAAAAAAAAAAAAAAAAAAAAAAAAAATCAAAATCTATCTTCACTCCTCTTTCTCCATCAGGTCCAGCTGTGGAAGCTCCTCTTGGGTGTTTAACACACAGCCTGTTCTGCTCTGGGCCTATCTGTTGTCCCACTGAGAAGTTGTTCCTGGTTTTCTGTTATCCCATTGTGAAGTTGCTGCTGTTTTCTCTAGCTGAAGACACTTTTCCACTTTTTATATCTGAACATGCAAAGAGAGGCAGACCCAGCTGATTCCTCATGCACTTTCAGGTGGATGAGGTCACTGCCACACTGACTGTCAGCCTTTCTCCAGATGAACAAATATTTTATTTATTTGTTTATCACAGTAAATTACCTTCAAAGCCAGGAACCTCATGTACCTGGCCTGGCAAGAGTTCATATCATGCCTAAATGTGCAGTGAGCTGGAACAAAACTAAAATACCCTCTAGGTTCTATACCCATCCATAGGAAAGTTTCTGCCCCAAGACCTCGGAGTCCTGCTTAGCTCCTGGAAGAGCTGGAGTGTCTTTACTTTCCTGGCTTGGTCAGCAAATTTTTCTTGGCTTCCTGCTGACAGACTTGAGCAGGTAAGTCCCCTCTGGATGCTGGGAAGAATGCCAGCTCAGGAAATAAAGTATGGAGGAGACTTGGGGGAGTTATTTTTGCCTGGACAAAAAGCAGAACTGCTGCTGGTGGATCACACTGTTGGTTGTAGGATGGAGAGTGCCTTTTTTTCTTCTCCAGTGAGAAACACCTTGGGGTTCCTGTCAGTGCTCCTTCCAGACAGTGGTGCAGGCTGGGCTCAGGTACTGACAGGGGAGTGGTGCAGCACTTCAGCTGGTTCTGGGGACCTGGTAACACACAGGCAAAGGGAACAATTAGGAGTCATCTTCATAATTCTTTTATAACAACAAAACCCCCAGGGTATAACAGCATAGGAGTATCTGTATCCACATCTTTATCCATCTCTATTCACATCTGCATCTAAATCTGCTTCTTGCACTGGCACAGAGCCACAGCACCCAAGCACTGGTGACCTCAGTGGCTCTGTCCAAAGCCTGTGTCCTCCCCAGCTGCTGTGTGGCTTTTGGCACTTTCCCTCAGGTTCAGGGAACATTCCACCCTTGGCACGCCTTGGATGTGCAGCAGGGGGTGAGAGGGCTGCAGCGCACTGGTCCCACCCTTGCAGGGACATGCCCCAGGTTTAGCAAACACAAAATCCTGTGTCCTCAGGAGCTGGAGACACACACAGAATTTGTGGTCCCAGTATGAAATTACTGGAAGAGCTTCATTAGGCCATAGCACCTCTGACCAAATGAGCTCAGCAGTTGTTGATTTAGATGAGTCCATGGTGTGGTGATGCTGCGTGTGTGTAATGTAAAGTCATTTCTTCTCTGAGATGTGCTGCAGAGACCAAGGGTTATTGTCTGCTTTGGAAGGCAATTTCTTTATTTGAACTGCAGGCAGCCAAACAGACTGGCTGTTGGAGTTTACAAAAGGCTGTCATGGCTCTGCTATGTCATTTTTAAATAAACACGTTTTAGTCATTAAGTACACACTCTTAAAGCCTCAGTAAGAAGAACATCAGAATTATTAGTCAAGCTTTAGTTCATCTGGTATGAGTTACAGCTGAACTAAAGCATGTGGCAAATAAGAGGAGTTATTTTCCGAGGGCAATTTATCTGTGATAACCTCTAACACAGAAGGAGCCCAAACTCTAAACTATACTCACTCTTTCTACACATTCTGGTTTTGCTTCTCATGTTGCTGTTGTTTATTATATAGCTCAAGAGAGGACCAGGGGATGTAATTGATCTCTTGAGGTTCCTCTGAGCCCTCATATTTCCATGATTAAATGAGCCTATGCATTGTTATAGACGTCATCACACAAACTAAGGTTTTATTAAGCACCAGTAAATTGCTACAATAACAAAGCAAAGTTGTGTTTGTACAATATTTCACAAATCACAGACAGCAAGGAGTATCTTTTATATGTGGGCATATTCATTCCTCCACTGCCCCCAAATCCCTCTGGTTTCTTGTTTCATTTGGTTTGTAGGGTATGGAATAGGTCCTGCCTCTCTGAAAGAATACCTTTTCCAAACAGGGCTGTTAATTTATAAGTGGTTGGCTGGTAAGCTCCTCTACTGTGCCCAGCTTTGAACCCACCTATGTAGGCCACAAAATATTGAGGGGGAGTCAAGGAGGAGAGGTATTGAGTAGATAGTGCATGTGGAATATATTTCATGCCTCTGAAAGTAATGACATTAATTTAATTAAAAATCCACACTGGTCGCTACAATTTACAGGCCAACATGACTAATATTGTTATGCTTATGTAAGCAGAGAAATTAATTAAAACTTTGAAGCTTTCTCCTTGGCATAATGAAAGATTATTTTACACTGGTGAGAGATTAAGGAAACTTTCTTGGTGGGCTTTTTTACAGAAAGGCAAAGAAACCCTCCCTGCCCCACTTTCACAAGCAGGGAGTGTTTAATTAAAAACAGGAGAGAAAGTGGGAAAATGAACGAAGCAAGAAATAGTTTTGTTAATGCGTTAGCTCAGTAAAAAGGGCCTGGGAATAGCCAGGAGGATTTTGACACTGGCTCTGTTGGTGTGAGAGAGAAATGGGAGCATCGTTTGTTACAGGAATTGGGGTGATGGGATGCTGAGGGAGGGACTGGGACAGGGGACCTGTCACCCCCACTGGCATGGGGGGTGAGCTTCCTCTGGCAGAGTTACAAGATCCTGTAGACATTGAATTGCACAGGGTATCTCCCCTCCTGCTTTCAGGAAAGGAATTCTGCAATCAGATCCTTCTGCTCAGAGCTCTCAGCCTTCATTCTTTTCCTTTAATTCCCATATCTGCTGTTACCTTTCTGAACAGCATGGAGGTGTCACTGGGAGCTATAGGTAGCCATAGAACATTTTTTAATAGTCAGTGTGAAATGTTTCTATTAGGAAAAATAAATCCATCTAGTGCTGCAAAAAATAGGGGCCCATTTAATTGTAGTTATAGTGTTATAGTTATAGTTGTTATAGTTAGTTATTGTTATAGTTAGTTATAGTTAGTTATAGTTATAGTTATAGTTATAGTTATATAGTTTTATAGTGTTAGTGTTAGTTATAGTTAGTTATAGTTAGTTATAGTTATAGTTATAGTTATAGTTATAGTTTTATAGTGTTAGTGTTAGTGTTAGTGTTAGTTATAGTTAGTTATAGTTATAGTTATAGTTATAGTTATAGTTATAGTTATAGTTATAGTTATAGTTATAGTTACAGTTATAGTTATAGTTATAGCTAGTTACAGTTGTTATATGTGTATACACATATATTACACATATGTATTACACATATATGTACACACATACGTATTTTGGTCTCTAAACCTTCCTGAGGACTGCAGGTAGACAGGGAGGTGCTGAGCTCTTCTCCCTGGGATCCAGGAACAGGATGCATGGGAATGATTTGAAACTGCACCAGGGGATGTTCAGACTGAACATGAGGAAACATTTCTCTGCCATGGTGCTGGTAAAAAAAGGGAACAGGCTTTCCAAAGAGGTAGTCAATGCCCCAGGCCTGTCAGTAGCTGAAGCATTTAGACAATGCTATTAATAAAATTATTTAATTTCAGCCCTGGATTGACCAATCCAGTGGCTAGATGGTCATCATAGGATCTTTCCAACTGAAAGTATTCTGTTCTATTCTACATGCACATCCATGTAAGGTACAGCTGTTGGTGTGGGTTCCTCTGAACCCAGATTGCCTCACTAAAGCAACTGGAGTCACTGCAGGGTTTTTTGGTGTTACATGAAAACCCTGTGAATGCTCTGACTCATGACAAGGACAGGTCCAGACCTTCCCAACTGCTTCAGCCAAGAAAGGAGTAAATGGTGAGGGCTTAACTGTGCCAAGCTGAATACATCTGGAACCTGAGCTCCCTTGTGGGGTGGGGGAATTGCATGAGCGGGTTGATATTATTTGTTTGTAAGGTGTAGAAGCAAATTTCAGCAGTAGAACAGCTGAAATCACAAAATTTTGTAGCTCTGGGTATTGCTCGGGAGTCTCTTCTGCTGTAATTTTCCCTTTTGACATAATGATACATAAAACTCAGTAAAAAAAAAGAAAAGGAAAGAATTCCCTTCACTTCTAACTAGATCAGCAAGGTCAATGTAAGGGCATTGCATATTCAAAGAGCAAAAATGGAACTCCTGGAGCTGTTTGTGCCTCAAGTTGTTATCTGAATCTTCCCAATCTGAATGCCTTTCTGGAAACCCAGCAGCTGACTGTGCCTTTGCACATGTGCCCACATTCCTCTGGAAGGAGAAAGGTCCATGCTGGCTGGTTCACTCAAGGGTGTTGAGGAAAGCTCCAACACAACCAAGAGGATTTTAGGGTCTGCAAGTCCAAAGGGTAAATGGGGAAAAAGAACTATTCAGCATTCATTAAAGAATCAAGCTCTTTATCAAGCAATGCGGTGCTCTTATCACTCCCCCCTCCACTGGCCAATCATGCTGCTTGCCAGATGTGCTTTCCCCAACATCAGACTAATAGAAACTACTGCTTTTACTCAGAACTAGATATACTTCACATTCAGGTGCCTTTTGGGAGATATTCTTCACCCTCAAGCTGCCCTGACAGTGTTAATTCCTCATGATGGCAAGTGAGATGAGCCTTTTTCGAGATTTTAGCACAGTGTGATCACAGTGTAGCACTCACCATCAGGTCAAAGATCTCGTAATGCAGGTCTTCTTTCAAAACATTACAACAGTCATCCCAGCTGCCAAAAGAATCAGAAAACACTAAATCTGGATAACATTCAGGCTATAGATGAGAGTTTGTCTGCCCAGGCATAGCTGCATTTCCCTTGTCTGGGCTGCATTCTGAAACAGCTGTTCCAAACCATCCCTCACTTCCTTCATCTCTTCACTCTCTTGGGATGGCATTGGTGATCCTTCTGGGTCTGTTCCAACTCAGACTATTCTGCAATTCTGTGAAATAACCAGGGGCATGATTCTGCTGAAGACTTTGGAGTCTTCTAATAGAAATCAGAATTTCCTCAAAGTAGAGAAGGCTGTTTTGGAAGAGAGTCAGTGTGTCAATAAAAATAACTGTGGGAAGGAGGTGCATCCCCTTCAGCACAGACATGAGGGCAGCAGTGCTAAAGGAAAGGAGAACTGAGCATCTCAGTGTCCTGGAAGTCTGTAAGGAGGGACTATATTCTCCACCTAAACAAATTAAGAACAACTAGAAGCTTTGTTGTGCCAAAAAAATATTACCCACTGATTATAATTTATTGAATATACACATAAAAGAAACCAATTAAAACCTTTGCCTTTGCATAGGAGGCCTCAGTAAAACATCATCCTGTTGTATAATTTTTTTCAGCTGTTTCAGAGGCTCTCCACTGTGGGTATTTCTTTTGCAGTAAAGACCAGAGCTGCTGCCTTCCCCTTCACATCACCAGTTTTAGGAGAGCGATGAGAGCCATAATTCCTATTTGACAAACCCTGTGACTGACAAGTGCTATACTAATTATTTCCTTTAACTGGTTGTATTAAGTATTGGCCCTCTCCTCCTGAGAAATTAAGACAATTAAACACTGTAACTGTTAGGAAAGAAATTTGCAGTGACAGCCGAATGACCGTGGCTTTCCTGTCCACCCAGAGAACAAAGTCTCCAGGCACAGCAGGTGACCAGCAAATACTGATGAAGCAGCCAATACACAGAGCAGTCCTTCCCTTGCACACTCCATCAAACTGGCTGAAACACCTCTCATCAGAGTATTCCTGCTGGATCACAGGGCAGTGCCAGGCTGGTGTCTTGTGCAGGAAACACTAGAGAGTGTTGCGAGCACACACTTCTTTTTTCAGGGACTGTTTTTCTATTTCAAACAACATATTCGGGTTTTCTGGATGGTGGCATTTTAAACAAAAATTTGTTTTGGGCTTACCATAGTAGCAAAATGCTGGTTTTATTTTCAGAAATTCAAAACTGATTTTTTTTTGTTGTATTTAGGACTTTTATTTTTTGTGTTTGTGTGTTTTTATGCTCTTGAGATGACATTCTGGTTTGGGATTATTGTTATAATTTTAGTATTTTGGTTATTATTTCCATTCCTTACAGAATGTAATTTAGATATGTCGACATCTCTAGCAGAGTGAAAATATGTTTTCCCAAACAGCCTGGGGTGCTTTTATCACAGATGGGTCTCAACCAGCTCTTGAAACTTGTTCCAGTGTAAACCTGAACTCTCCACCTGGCTTCCAACTTTTGCGATGTACAACATTTAAAATGTGGATCTTCCTCCCCAAAACGCTGTGAGTATGTTTTGTTGAAAAATGGAATAACCTTTTACTGAGTCATGGACATGGAGTAAAAAGAAAATCACTGCCAGAAATGTTATGATCTACATGCATTTTTAAGACACAGACAGTAGATGTGTAGAGATGAAAAAGTTTTGGTCCAAGTGGTTTATAAAAAAAAATTAGCCTGCTAGAAAGCTGATCATTGCCAGGGGCTTTTTGTATAGCACCAATGAGAAAAGGAAGTTTTATGGAGATTTTGGAGCTTGGTACATTCTTAATTACACAGAATCTTCTCAATTTCAGCCACTGCTTAAGCCAGGTCTTCAGGAAAGCAAAGTACGTCCTCCACAACATTGTAGGCTAATGTAAAATTTAATTTAATTCTCAGTTTAATGCCAAGGGAGAGGCAAACAATAGAAGATTTTCTGCTCCTTGCTTTCTTGCTATTTATGACAAAGCAGCTGCAGAGAAGAACGATGCCAGGCAGCTCCTGCCTGTTGTGCTGCTCAGAGCTGTTCCCAGGGGAGGGGAGGTTGTACCAGGTGCAGCCAAATATCAGCGCTGCCATCCAGCAGAAGGAATTCCCTGTGCCAGGGCTGCCCACAGGACAGTCCATAAGGCTCTGAGAGCTCAGCTCCTGCTGCCCAGCATCCTTGTCAGCACCACACACTCTCCAAGCAAAGGTGGGCACAAAGAAACCTCCCCAACATCCGACGTTTGCCCCCAACATTTGTTGTGGTGTCAGTGAGGACTTTGAGGTTAGCTGCCTGTTTATTTGTTTTCAGTCCTGGGATGTGTGTGATCTGTTTAAAGCCTGGAGACGGAGGAAAATGCAGCTCTGTCTTCAACAGTTTGTGTGAGTGGCAGTGACTGATGCCTTTTGGAAGGACACCCCAGGGGCCATGAGATGAGTGTAGATTGTGTCTGGGTATTGGTTAGCAGCATTTGCACCGGGCTGGTTTCCATTATTCCACATGTCAGGAAGAACATTTACGCTTCCAGGCCACTAGATGATGATGGTACTGTAATTACAGCAGCATCTGAATTAGCATTCCCACATGAATAAAACATTAGCATGATTATTCTTAGCTTTTTAACCAGTGGTCTGTGGTCTCATCTCATTATAGCTGCTTTCTTAACCAAACCAAACCACACGCTGAAACAAATGAAGAAGAGAAATAAACACAGAACATCCCTTCACCTTTTTCCCATTTAAGACTTGGAGTTGGTTAAATAATAATGAAGTATCTCTGAAAACCAATATGTTGGCAGAATTGTGTCCATAATAGGACATCTGTGAGCTTTAAGCCTTTGCTTCATGTCCATAAAGGTTTGATACACTTAAAACTGAAGACTGCGAATTGCAAATGCTGGGTGTGTGATTATGTCTTTTACTACATGGGAAAAAAAATTGCTCATTCAAATCTTAGTATTTTGCATTTAAACAAAATCTTTGGGTCACAGCTGGGTGGAATGTTGTCATAGGAGCTGGGAGTTCCAAAGGGTACAAAACCAAGTCAAGGCCCCTGTTGTGATGTGCTTGAGATGCAGGAATTGCCTTTGCCCTGCCCTCCTCATGCCATGGGCTGGACTGGCCCCCACAGAGCCTCAGGCTCCAAAAACCTTTCCAGATGTGTCTGCACTGGAGCCAAAGGTGTGACACCAGCTCAGAGACACATCCCTGAGGTAGCTTTACATTGTGTGTTCTTGCTATAATCTTGCCTTTGTCAGCAGCATCAGTAGAGGGAAGAAGGGATTTTTTGGTTTGTGAGTTAATGACTCTCACACAAGTTGAACCATCTGTTGCTGTGATTTTAGACTTGGTCAAAACAGAGATACAAAAAAACCCCCTATTCCTGGCTCCCTGGGAAACCCTGCAGTGTCACCATCATCCCCTCCTCCTGAAGATCTTTTAAAATATTTATCTTGTCTGTTTTTACTGGCCCTCTTTAAATCCCTTTTCATCAATAATAACTTTTGTATCCTCTTGCCTGCTTCAGCCAATGCTTGACGTGTTTGTAAAGGTTTTGAAGATACCAAGGTCTTGGAAGTTTCCAAAAAATCATGTTTCTGTAGAGAAGAGCCTCATCATCTTCTCATCAGAGAAGTTGGTAGCAGGAACAAAATTTTAGGATGTATTAGGGAATCTTCACCTGAGAGAGAAGAAAAGGCTGGGGTTGCTCAGAGCTCACATTTTTTTTTAATTGCACTGATCATATGATGACTACACTAAACCATGTCCTGCTGTTCATGAAACTCCTCTGGCAATTTGGGAAATACAGATAAGCGTCACACTTCAGCCTGGTACCTTCATGCAGCATGTTGGGAAAAAGGGGCTGTGCCTCTGTCAGGACCTTCCATCCTGTTTCTGTAAGGACTGAATGCTGCAGACAGTGCAGGCTGTGAAATCCACTCTTAATGATAGGTTACAAGTTGGTAGCCTGGACCCAAGCTTGACTCATAATAAAAGTAATTGTAGGCAGCCACCCATTCCCATTCCAGCTATTGCAGGGGTTGTCTTCCAGGGGATGTGTGGTTGTGGCCACGCTCTGCTGACTGTTTTTGCTGCTTCTGGAAAGCTGAATGCTGAGCTGGTATGGCAATTGTGTGAGTAAAGTAAAACCAGAATTTCTTTTCATAGCAGTCTCAGACTAGACCCACCTACCAGGGTAGGTGAGGGAATGACAAGATCACCTCGTGAGATTCCACCAGGAGGGAAGGGAACCCCTGAGCCTGTCCTCAAGGGTTCAGCTGCTTCCACCATTAGCCATTTGAGCCTGATTTAGCAAAGGCATCTTCAAGTATATGAAGAGACAGGTTTAAGAGCAGATGGGCCAAGCTGAGCCCAAATGTCATCAGTCCATGGGGAATATAACCATTTGGTCTCAGAAATATTCCCTACTACAAATAAACCTGATAATTCCTGGTTTCCTATTCCATTGAGGGAAAAGTCTAACCCTTGCAGAGGCTGAAAATGTGGGTTATAGAGGTTCTGTTGGGAGGATGACAGCTTTGGTCACACAAGAGCTTTCTTCCATGGTAGCTGTTCCTCGTTTGGATTTTTTTTTTTTTTTAACCAACAATATTTAACAAACAACAGCAGAAAAAACCCTAATTAAAAAATCAAACAAACAAACAAACAAAAACCACAAAAAAACCCCAAAACAAAACAAAACAACAAAACAAAACAACAACAACAACAACAACAAAAAACAAAAAACAAAAAAAACCCACAAAAAAACACCAACCTGGATTAACCTCCTGAGAAACTGACAGAAGAATCTGCCTTTGCCCTCCCTTAAATTATATGTTGTGCTCCCCTGCTGGTACAATAAAATAAAATGAAAAAGAATTTTCTCAATTTTTCTTTCACCAGTGTGTTAGGATATTGTCAGGTCAGCCCTGGTGGTGGGGTAGCAGATGACTAATAGCAGTGGTTTTTAATTAAATGTTATCAGAAGAGGATGATAGATTAGCATCACTACTCACTACATTTCCCAGAAGATTTCAAAATTACTTTTTGAAAAATGGACTTAAAAAGAAGAAAGAAGTGGGAAGCATGTAACAATGGTGGGAATTCCTTGTCCTTTCTGCACTAGAACAAAAGCTTTCTGTCTGTCAGAGAAGGAAAAGCTTATTTATTTGTTACAGTTCAACCCAGTGCAGGCTGGCTTGTACCTGGCTGGGATTTCTGCAGCAGAGCTGGACCTCACCTTCACAGGTCTCTGTTACTGCAGGCATTTCTAGAGAGGAAATGTAGGCATCTGGGTATTTAGAGCTGTAACACCTGAAAATGAGAAAACATGGAATACTGAGTGCGTGAAAATGATGAAACATGGGATACTGAGTGAGCCCTGCATTTGTATTGCCAAGAGGATTACTGGGAGTAGGTGGGGAAATATCTGAGCCAATGGAAAGGAAAAAATACCTTTTTTAATCCAGAAGTAGCTCATAGTTGAAGGCTACCATTTTGTCTCTACATGAAATAAGAGTTCAGAGTCTGAAATTTTTCTTTAGGCAGGAACCAAGATGAAATAATTTCAATGGAGGTGGCAGGATCCCTGATTCCTGTGGAGAGATGTTTGGTCCTCCCTCCTTTGCTCACTTTTTTGTTACGATGATTAGTTACAGCACTCAGGCAGTGAAGATAGAAGAACACAATCTCTAGATCCACCTTTCCCTTAAAAAACAGATTAAGAATATTTTCATCAGATAAATAAAGGCCATTAAGGTAACTAACGCCTTTCAGAGGATTGGATTTGGATTGTTCTTCTCAGAACAGGAGCTTAAACTCTTCTTTAGCTTCATTTTAGCTCCCTGAGTGCAATTCTGGATGCTGCCCAAAATGAACAAGTGGTGGAGAATAGGGATGAAATCTACAAATAAAATGAGCACATCATTAAATTTTTATCATCATTATTTTTATTAGTCAAGGTTTTGGCCCCCAGAAGCTGGGGCATTTGTAATGAGAAAATTGCAAATCGCTTGCAAGTCAGGCTATAAATATGAGGCACTGGAAAACTGGGCTAGTGCCCAGATAGATGAGTATTTTTTAGAAGAAATTTATTTCTGTTTCTCCCTTTCAACCAAAAAGGTGTGTCAGTGCTTAGTGATAGGAAAAAAAAATCCTTTATCCTTATCTATTTTTTTTCTGCTGCACACATATTGTTTTTCTGAGTTTCTTCCATCTTTGGATATGGCATGCACATCCCACATAACACAGATACAATTTCAAAGCAATGGGAATGGTTTTTAATGATAAAATGCTGATTTCCCAGTTCCCTTGTTGAAACAAAGTCTGAGCTGCAGCACACACACCAATAAAATCCCACTTTACCTATAGTGGTAGGTGA
Organism: Brachypodius melanocephalos; assembly: GCA_013398615.1. NCBI lineage: Eukaryota > Metazoa > Chordata > Aves > Passeriformes > Pycnonotidae > Brachypodius > Brachypodius melanocephalos. The sequence goes on from VZSR01003371.1 coordinate 5,430,466, forward strand.
AAATATGATAGAGGTTCCTTTCTCTGCCAGCTGTGTAATTTCTGTCCAAGGAAACTCAAGAGAGGTGCAGTTCTCCTACAGATGCTGATTAATTCTTGGGTCCATTTAGAGCGTGCTATTGCATGAAAACAGAAGAACCTGTGGGAGTTGGTATTTCCTTGATTTTTTTTTTTTTCTCCTGGACCTGCACTGAACACATATTGAGTGCATCAAAATGCCACTTCAGGAGTGAATAAAAGGAAAAAGCTGCTACATTGCTGGAAGAGAGCCTGCGTCAGAGTTTACCCACTTTGCATTAGGGATGGTGACACAAACAGAGGGACCTTGTGCTCCTGTCAGGGTGCCCTGTGCCACTGACAGAAACATGGGCAGCTCCAAATTAGGAGAATATTTCTGTATTAATTTATCACTCTGGTATACACAAGGCTGAGTATTTTCCAGAAGCTGCTACTGAGCCTCAGAGAGCTGAGGGAGCTTAAACCGTTGTGAAAGAAATACAGTTGCTTTCCTGATGTGATGTATTTGGCCTCATGAAAGGGCATTTTGTTTAGGTGGTGCACAGAAATCTTAGAAAGTGCCTACGGATACAGATACGGTCCCTGGGGCAAAGCAGCAAACCTGAGCACAGAAAGCATCATAAATCATGGGGCTTAATGTGCAGCTCATAAATCCAGGGTGTGTAGGGAGCTCTGATAAGGCAGGATGGTGTCGGAGCACTTTTACTCCACATAACAGAGCATGTGGCATTTGCATCCACACAGCAGTGAAATGAGCTGAGATTTGCATCTCATTTTTCACTCCTCTGTGCTATGGGTGGGGCAGATTCTGATCGTGACTGCTGGGGGTGTAAATAAGAGAAAGGGCCCTGGTTTCACCAGAGTGACTCCAAACGTAAATCCTCATATTTGGGATGGGGAATAGGCTCTGAATTATGTTCATTTACATGAGATGATCATATCAACCTGTGAATCTCTGAGTCAAACATCTGTGCCTGTTACTCGCAGTAATTTGTATGGATACATATGAATGCTTATTTGATATTTGCATATCAGATATTTGCATATTTTGAAGGCAGAATGTGAGATACACCGATCAGCATTCATGTGCATTGGTCTGTCTGAGTTGTTACTAAAGCATAGCTGGATGCTGCTTAGATAACAGATCTGATAGCCAAGGAAATCCAGGTTTTCCCTAGCAGTCTGTGCATGATTCCTCAGGAATTAGGTGCCCTTCCCAATGACAACATTTGCAATACTTTTGGGGTTTGGGTCTTTCAGTTAAAGTGAACATCCAACCCTAACATTTGAAATAAATCTTCCTAGATATCTTCTTTCCCTCCAAGTTTTAACCTGTAGAGAAAGGAAATGAGAGACTATTATTATTGTATTTTCTGCAATCTGAAGAAAATTTTAGTGAAAAATCTATCTGTTCAAGGTAAGGGGCATCCGTGGGATCCACTGAAAGGAAAAGAAGTTGCACTGTGCTCTCCTTAAGTGGCAAATCCTCCGGTTTTCTTTGACTCCCATCATTCCTGATGGTGATTCAGAATGCTCTGTGATCTTTATCAGCCCTGTGGATGCCACAGAATCACAGAATGTTTTTTGTTGGAAAGGACCTTAAAGAAATCTACTTCCAGTCCCCTTGCCCTGGTCAGGGATGCCACCTCCTACATTAGGTTGCTCAGAGCCCCATCCAACCTTAAACATTTCCAGGGATGGGACATGAATAAACTCGGAGAAAATCCGTGTACCTCTCAGACTTACTCTGTACTCACATCAATGTAAGTCAATAGATTTTGACCCCAGGGACTGGTTGTGGGAAAAGTATTCTAGCTGGCATGGTGCAGGCTAGACAAGTAATCAAATATCCTACCTTCTTCATTCTTTCTTCCTGCTTGGACATAGGCAGAATTATTAAATAATCCCTCTAAATTACATTTCTCTTTCATTTTGTGAACATCAAACGGATATCTGTGCTTTCAGGACGTAAGTGGAAGAGTGGCTATGAAGCTGATTAATTTTCCTTATCCATTTTAACTTGATAACCACAAAAAGCAGTGGATGCTTTCTATTTTTTCCAGTACAACAAGCAGTAGCATATGTTTACTGCACAATAATTTATTCTAACAGAGAAAGATGATATTTCCCTAATGATGCATGTTTCTGAGAAAAAATGAAGTGTCTCTCTGTTTACATCTTTTCCTTTTCTCATCTCTTTTGGATGAGAAATCATTGCTTTCTTTTATCTGTCTCAGATGGATCCAACAAAGTTACTATAAAGGCTCCAAGTCTCTCTGTTCTCAATGAGCCCAGCAATGACCTCTTCTCCTTGTAGCATCCAGTATTTCACTTGTACTTTTTTATTTATCTCCTGCAGCAAGCTGTTATGTAAAGTTTTGTGGTTTGGGAGGGGGTCTTAATCTACCTAAGAGTTGGCTGCCTTTAAAGAGAACTCTCTCCAAAGTGTGGCTCTAGCTGCCACACAGTACTCCACACAGAAATGGAAGGTACATCACAAATCTGGAAATGTATGTTGTTCCAAATTGCTTCTTTCCTGTGTCTGGAAGCCTTTTTCCTAATTTTGAACGTTTTTTGGTGTTTTTGGGGTTTTTTTTTTTTTGGTTTTTTTTTTTTTTTTGAGATTTTTGGGGTTTGTTTTGTTTTGTTTTTTTAAGAAGGAACAAATTTTTGAATCCCTGGGGCTCTCACTTGGCCCTGGTTGCTGAATGGTCCTGACAAAATCATTGGAGGACCAACATATGTAAAAAATCCCTTGATCTCATATTCTTCATTCAAAAAGGAAGAATGCTTGTTAACATATTGGCTGAGTGTTAAAGTTCTGACCAAATTCTTGAAGCACTGTAGCAAATACTTGCACTAGTAGAACGTCACTCCTTGATAAACACTCGGTGGCAGTTTGCAGCCAGCAGCAGCATGTCAGGTGTCAGCTGTGCTTTGGCCTGGAATATCACGTCCTCGTGAAATCAAAGACATTACAAATGAAAAAAACCATGTAAACACCCAAAGCCTGAGGCCACTCTGCACCCCTCATCTAGGGAGAAGGCTCTTCTCCTTGAGCAGAAGAGTTATTTTTCATCTCTGTGTCAAGAGTTTCATCCTGAGAATTGGAGACACCACGGGAAGGCCATGGACACCGTGGTGAGGCTGCAGATACAGAAGTCTCTGTCTCATGTCATCGTTTTTTGTAGTGTTGGACCCTCACTGAGGGGGTACTGTACCTGCTGCCCATTGCTGCCTGCTGGCCCCCAGTGTTGCTGCTGTCTCATTTCCTCTAGGAATCACCCACTAATACCCCTCTCCTCCATACAGGAGATCATGAACAGGTTGTTCCACTCCACAGCATGCACAAGGTATCCAAAGCATCCATCCCACTTCTTTTTTCTGCTCTTCTTGTTCCCAACACTGGGAGCAATGCCTTACCTTTGGCATAGATTCTGGCCCAGGTTCTTTACACCGTTGCAGTCATAAACTTTAAATCTCTCTGTGCTATTCTGTCTTTATTTTAGGAGAAATGCTTCTCCAACACAATAAAACAACATCTGTGAAATGGATTTCAGTCTTCTCCAGGGTCTCCTTCATTTCTTCCCACTGTTGTCTATTACAGTGTTCTTTCTTTTGGAGTCTGTTCCTCCTGGGAATCATTTAAAGATACAGAGGCATCTCCTTTCTCTTCCACAACTCTTAAAAATTTAAATCATTGTTTGTTGCTGGGAAACAATATTTGTTTTCTTTGTCCAATGAGGGGCTAGTACCTAGTCCAGATTGCTGGCATCTCAGAGTACTAGAAATCATTGTGGGGGCCTTTTTGGCAATGCCAGGTACAGAAGGCAGCAGCCCCACCATGAGATGGGGACAAGGCTGGTTCCATTGGTGCCCTCAGCTCAAGGTGTGGGCGAGGCAATGAATGCATCACACAGGCCAGAGCTGTCCTTAAGCTTGAAATACATCAGGAACAGCCAAGAAATGTAATGGGAAGGAGAATGACCCACTGGAGAGCTCACAGTGGTTTTCTGAAGGAGGGAGGATGCCTTACGTGGAGCCTGTGTGACTCTTCCAGGCTGGTGGCACTGACTGACTCCTGGTCCACACAGCTCTTCCAAGTGCGAACCTCCCTGATGAGGCCTAGATCCCTCCTGGAGCTCTGAGTAGCTGCATTTTGCATATCAGGCTTTATTTGTTTTGGGGGTTTCCCTCTCTTTCTCTCCCCTTGCTTGCAGAGGTGCGAAGTATTAAAATAACAGCGAGGAAGGGGAGAACTCACATCTTGGCACTTCTCAGTGAAAGTCTGCCAGACATTTAATAAACTGTTTTATGTTGAAAACATTTGAAGAATGACTCTGCAAACAGTGATAATACTTACTCATTAAGCTTTCAAACAGCCTGGCCTGACAGCCTTAACCTTTGCACCGTGCAAGTGAAAACATAAGGCACAAGTAAAACCCCTTCCTGCAGTAACTCCAGTGGGCTGAGTAGTGGATTACACCAGGTATGAATTTACCCCCTGGCATTTGGTTCATTTCTAACAGCAAGTCATCATGGCTTGGTTTGAACCCCAATGCCTGATATAAGACTCCCAATAGAGTTAATTACTCAGGTCTTTACAATAATCCATTGCCCAGTCAGCCCACAAAACATTTCATCACAGTAGCAGCCTGAATGTTCAGTTAGGGGACCAATTAATCAAGCTGGCATTAAAAAAAATATAAACCCACATTTTATAATAGTGTAAAACATCAATGTATTAATTTGAGTTGCATTTGGCACACACAGACATGCACACAGAGTATCCCTACAGCTTGATTTATTACATTTAAAAATGAATGGCTTTGGAAATCAATTTTATTAGCCTTCATTATTTTAAAATATAAAATAAAATGAACACATTACTTAATAATGGCTTTTAAATTCTAGATAAAGATGCCCAAAGGGAAAATATAGAAGCCCTGGTGCACTGTATATTGTTCACTTTTTTTTTTTTTTTTTTTTTTTTTTTTTTTTTTTTTTTTTTTTTTTTTTTTTTTTTTTTTTTTGTGTGTGTGTGTGTGTGTGGACTAGCTCAGTGATTTGGAAAAAGCAATGAGGTGAATTAAGCAGTGTGTAAAGAGATGAAGTTGTAGGTCTTGCCTCTTGTCCAGTGTGTGGAGGAATGAATGGAAGTGATTCCTTTTTCCCCAGCATGCTTTGGTTCAGAAAACATAAATAGGTGGCATCTGTCTCATTTACCAACAGCACTCACAACTAAAAGAGAAACTGAATGAGAAGTTGTCTTCTAAGAGACAAGAGCAAATCCCTTCTTTATTTGCAGCTGTTTCTGTATCCAGGGGGGAGGGGGAGCAGAGGGTGGAAAGGGATAGATTAGAAATTAATGGAACAGAGATAAAAGCGTTGCACCACTGAGAAACTCCACCACAAGCCGTTCCCAGAGGCAGGTAATGGGATCCCTCTCACCTGTGCAAGGGGGAAGCCAAAAGCAGAGATTTGCTGGAGGTTTGTAGCAGCGAGGTGGGCAGCATTCCACTTCCAAGGAGTTTATGTACAGATGATGTACAGGAGCAGCAAGCAGTGGAGGTCACCTTGTCTGGACCAGTGCATGACACTCACAAAGGTCTTGCCCTGACAGTGAGCATGGCCTGGGGGCTGAGCTGCCAAGGTGGATGTTGGCCAGACACTGCAGCTCCTGCCTTTGTCCTCTGCCTGTGTTGGCTTCCTCCCGTGGAGATGGGGAATGTGCTGTGGCTGGGAACTGCTCATTAGTGGAGATGTTAGACTGGGGAAGGACTTTCCCCAGAAAGGTTCACTGCATTTTTCTGGGTTAGTGATTAGAAACAAAAAGAAGGAAAACATTTTCAACTATTAAAACTTTAAACACACAGACGCAGAGATATAAATATAAATATAAATATTTAAAAATATAAATATAAATATAAATATAAATATAAATATAAATATAAATATAAATATAAATATAAATATAAATATACTTCCACAGGAAAGTTTTAACCACTCACAGGTCTTACCCTTACTTTTATGATCTGCAGCAGATAACTTGCAACCAGTGCTGAGGGGGTTTGGCTCAGGAGCAAACTCAGAGGCAGTGTAAGACAGCTTGACAGGGGTTGGTGCTGACAGACACATTGCAGCCAGAGGCAATGTCTGGTATGGAGAGGTATACAGCCATGAAAAGACGAAAAATCAAATGGTGGTTATGGATTTGGTGGTGAAATTCACATTATCAACATCGATCTGTCCTGGGAAGAACTCTCCACATTTGAAGGGTCTTGAAAGGCAGAAATGGGGAGTTCTCTGGAAGACCTGCTGAAGTTTTTTTCAAAAGCAGCATTTGAAGAGTCTCGCCCCTGCTTTTGCCTCAGCAAGCTCCAAGGGCTGACCTCTGCAAGAAGGTCTGGGTTTTTGGTCAAAAACAATGCCCACTTTATTCTGTCTATTGAATCCTGTTGGAGTTACTAGTGATTGCAGCAAGGAACATGGCAGGGCTGTGGGTGCTGGCAAACCAGGAGCTCAGTGGAACCCAAACTCTGCCTTCCTGAGTGTGTACAGGAGGCAGCTTCCCCATGTCTCACTGTGATTTAACCCTGAGAAACATCTCTGTCTGCTGCCTTCAGTACCACTAAGCCTCCTTCCTTTGGCCTCAGGTTCAACTTCTCAAACTGTGAATTTTTTTTTTCTCCCTCTCATGCTAGATTCCTTCTTTGATTTTTTGTTCAGTGGGGTTTTTTAGTTTGATTTTTGGGTGTTGTTTGTTATTTTTTTGAGAAAGCATAATCACAGGATCTCATCTGAACTCTCTTGTGCTAAGACCTTAATCTGCATTGCATAATGTTTCGGAGCAAACAGTGCTGGAGTGAACATAAGCTCTCCCCATCAATACTTAACTCACTTAGCTCCTCTCAGCAAACAGAAATGACATTTTTGTGCACAGCAGGCACAAAAGAAGTAGAGGGGTTCATTCTGGGAGGGGTTTTGTGTTTGCAAAGTTCCCTTATTATTTTATAAAATGAAGACAAGTCCAGCTGGGCTTCAAATACCAAGCAACATGCCAAACGATTGTTAGCTGAGGGGCAGCATCAGTCCCTCTGGGATGGGGTCAGAGGACAGAGACAAAATGATTTAGGGGAAATTGGAGCAAATAAACCTTCCAGCTAGGATTTATTAAATTCATCCCTCCTTTACTTTAATCCTGCTGTTTAATTTTCATCCTAACTTTCTTCCCAGTATTTTTAGCTGCTACCTACTGCACTGACTGGTGCTGCTTAGGCTCCAGTGATAGCTGGGCAAAATCATCTGACATTATGACTGGTCTGATGGGTTCACAGTGCTGGGACCTGCCTTACCAGGCCACTCCAGGTGTGGCTCTGGGTGGCATCACTGTACCCTAAGGAGGCACTCTTTCCCATCTTTCCTCTCCAAGGAGAGGGCTCTTGGTGTTCCACAGCTGGGAAAGGGTCTCTCAGCTCCAGGGACATGAGGAGACACAAAGATGGCTGGGAAGAAAAGGGAAAGGGCAAGTCTGACATCTGTGGGAAGTCACTCCTTCTCCCAAACAGCATCTCTCCCACGAGAGAGGGAGCAGCAGGCTCAGCTCTGCAAGTCTCCTATTCAATTTTTTTTCATTTTCTCTTTCTCACCTTCTTTTGAGAGCCTTACAGGAAAGGATCTTGGCATCCATGATTTGGCAACATTCAGCTTTGCATAGAGAGCTGAGGAATCTTCAGGGTGTCCTGCTGAACACAGGATATTTGGGGCTGCTGTGAGTGGCCCTGGGATCTCATCCTCTCACTAGTTTAGCCTTGACTTGTCTTCAGCATTTGCTTTGCAAGCACAACCAAATCTGCCAAAGCTGGCCTTTGATAATGCTGTTGGCAGCACAGGCCATGGAAAACTTGTCTAAGCACAGGTGATGGTCATGTGTGGCTGGGTGCAAGCAGAAGAGAGTTTCCTGGGATTGCAGGTGGCTCTGCACAAGCTGTTTGGCCTCCAGCTCCCTTGGAAAAAATCCTTGTCTTCTCTGAGGGCTCTGCTCTGCCTGTGTAACCCCAAAGAGCTGAAATTCATTCCTCCTGAATCCTGCAAAAGCTCAAGCCCATGAAATGAGCTGAAATTAAACTCTGGCTGCAAAACACAGTGCCAGACATGAATTCTCTTACAGCTTGGTGTATTCAATGCTGGGAATTTGCTTCCACCCATGCCAGAGGTAACGGGATTAGCTGTGAAGCCCTGATCTCACTCCCTAACCTTCCCAGAGCTCAGGGCAGCCTGGGCTCCTGGTCTGAGCTTCAGGCCTCTGCAGCTGAAAGTGTTTAAATAGGGACGTCCATCACTCAGTGTGAATAAAAGTGAGAGTGGCCCTTTTAAAAGAGGGCGATGACTTGATCAAAATGCTGCTTTGTCATATCTGTTTCATAAAAATTTGCCCCCTCCGGGCCAATCCAGCTTGATGTCAATGGTGAACGCCAACCACAGCCTTGTCTCGGTGAGCGCCACACAAAGCCTTAATTTCACAGCCTTCAAACAACAGTGAAAAATCACCAGGAACTTTCTCCTCGGATCTGGGATCTCCTTAGCAACCACAGGCCAAGCATACTGTAATTCAATTTATGCCTTGAACTCCTTCAGGAGTCTCTTCTTTAAAATCTGTCACAGTCAACGTGCCTTGGGAAACTATTATGAGCGCCTGAACCTTTGACCAGCGGAGAAAGCAAAGCGTTGGTATAAATCTCGTAAGCATGTTTGGTCTGTTTTTATGTTGGGCGTATGGTACGTTTAACATTCATCCCGCAGCCTCCACCTCTTTTCTGCTTGGGAAATGCACCCTGCATCTGTCATACTGTCTGCTCTGAAACCGGGCTGGCCATCCCTGAAAGGAGGGAGAGGGGAAAAAAAAATGCCTCCGCTCGGCCAGAAGAATTGCTTTATGTGGAAATGCACTGACATGGCCCTCGGCTCGTTGGGAGACTGGGGGTGTCATGGGAAAGATAAGCAGGAGTGACCTGGCAGGTTTGTGAATGTCTCAATCGGGGGCTGAAGTGGGTTTAACAAAAGAGTGAATGCTTAGCAGGAAAACACAAATGGTAATGAACTGCTCACTGTGTTTAAATAGCCGTCCCCAAATAGGTCTGCAGTGAGCGTTGTCAAGTTACTTGAGTTGAAGTGAGGTTTATAGGCCTGTAATTTTGGGGGTTATTTGTTTATGAGCCCTCTGTGAGCATCTTGAAAAAATTACTGCTTTCGCTGACAAATGGCATTTTTAAATTAACCATATGATGCGATGTGTTATAAATAGGATCCTTCTCTCTCTGTTAGCTCTATGTCTTGAGTGTGGTCAAAAAGAAAAGGGATGAGCTTTTAATGAGTAATTCTTGATGGGAAACATGTTGGCATTGAAATCTAGGGGCAGATTTAGGCTAGCATCAGTTGGTAGGGGATACACCCAGGGACAAGAGGGGATCTGCTCCCTTCGGGGTGCTGAGAGCCCCCATGCAGAGCACCTAACAGTAAATGACTGCTAAAGAGAATTTTCAAGTAATTACTTGAACATATTCCACATTCCAACTCGATCCAAATATTTTATCCCAGGAGCCTCACCCCATCACCCTGTATCAACTGGGAATAGCAAGTCTGTGTACTGAGGGTATTTTCCAGAAGGATAAAAATTAGACATCGCTTTTCCACCCTCCTCTCTCACTTGGCTGTGGAGCCACATCCTAAATAAAATGATGTAGCAGGGTAACTCCAGGATGCACCTATGCAGTGGTTGTTATGGATGGCTGGTCCAAGTTGAAATTGCTGTTTTCAGAGCATCAGGGAGCAGCTCCTAAGGAAGATTCTGTGCTCAGCCCACACAGCCTCTGCTCACAGAGTGGCTCCAGCTCCAGCCGTGATGGAGACACACAGCAGCACCCAGCAGTAAGTGGAGTTCCTGTGTGAAATCCCACAACCCCTGAATGGGGCAGGCTTCATCTTCACTACAGGACTAGATTTGATCTCAGCAGTCTTTCCTCACATTGCTTAACATGACCATATTTATATTTTCAGTCCTGCTGTTCACTTTGATCTCAGGGAAGCCTTGTAATGCAGGCTGGGGCTGGTATTTGGCTGGGCAGTAGCTCCATCTGCCCTTAGAGAAGAACAGCCTGGAGCTTTTTCCAACACTTAGAGAAGTACTGAGATAAGGATGGTTAAAAATCAGCAAGGGTCTGAACTTTTGTCTGTAGGTGAGTAGAGTCTTGGCATTATTTTATGGCTGGAAGGACCTACTCTGTCTTCAGCAAGGGTTACAGGGATTTGGCTTTGCAAAGTGGCTGCTGAAAGGCAGGCAGACCCATGGAGAAATGGCCAGGCAGCATGCAAAGCCATGGAGCTGGGCACTGCGCTGGTAGTGCAGCAAAGCTGGAGCAAATGCCACAAATCTGAGTTGAGTTTTTCCTTTCTGCTGGTGTTTCTGCTTTTCCCACGCAGTTCTGCTCACTGACCGTGCGGGTCTGAGTCACGGCCCTTGTCTGTGCTCCTGTGTGCACTGGCTGGTACAGGGAGGACTTAGGTGTAATAACACCCTGTCACTATTCATTACAAGCACAAAATTGCAGCTGGAAGACCCACGGGTTCCCACGAAAGCAAGGCTGTCTTTCATCTTGTTGTCTCTGCTTTAGATAATTCCTCACTGTTCAGGCAAACTGAACAAACAGGTGGAGGAAAAAAGCATGTATTACTAATTAACCAGAGATCATTGTTGTACACCAAACAATAATATCAAAACTCATCCATTACAGTGGAGGGGGACTGTTTATAGAGGCATCGATGAGTAAAACATTAGCAGCATACCTTTAACTGTTCTGTGTCCCTAGGAGACGTTAAAGAAAATCCTGGGATGGATTTCATTCCCAGAGTGGTGTAGAAGTGGGTTACTACATCGTGATTAAAGTTGGGCACCCCTTTGTTGAAGAGAAGGCATGCAGGAGCAGCTGGTCTGCCAGGATGGCCACCCCCATCCCACAGGTCACTCTCAGAAGCTCTGTGGTGGCCAGCACTGGGGCACTGGGGGTGCCTGGATGCTTCAGACCAAAACCCAAAGCATTTGCAAGGGTAGGGAAGATTATTATAATAACAGCTTTGCACCAGTGGTATGTTGCTGGCTCTACATCAAGAGAAAAAAAAAATTAAATATCATTTATCTTTCTCTGGAGAGCTTACCAGCCAAGTTTTGAAGGAATTATCTTTTTTGCATCTCCTGTTCGCTTGACTGTATAAATACAATACCTGCTTGAGAAAGGAACAACAGTGCTCCTTTCAGCTTTGCAGGATTTCAATTCACAGTAAGTTTATCTGACATCTCTCATGATTAGCTGTGAACTTATCTCAAGCAAGAGAGAGGGGTGGAGAGAGGGCAGGAGAGAAGAAGATAAGCACCAAACAAAAGATGTTTGTCTCTCTCTCTGGGTGCTGCCTTAAACCAGCCCAGTCTGTCAAGTACTGAAATACGAAGTAGCACCTGAATTTTGCAGCAGGGAGCAGAAGAGCATGGAATATAAACTCATTCTAGACACCAAATTTTTCTTACTGTTATTTTTGTTCCCTGACAAATTGTACGGCTAATTCCATGTACACAGTGGGCAAAGTGCTGTTAGCAGGTAAGAGCAGTAAAGTGCAGTAAAAGATTCCCTGTGATTACAAGTAAGCCAGAGGAAAACTGATTCCATTTCCAGCTGAGTCCTGAAGATTGAAGACTTGAGGATGCAAGGTGGAGGTTTTCCTGTAGGGCCTGAAGGAATCTGTGATCAGCTTTAGACCATGATTCAATTCCCACTGAATGTAATGGGAAAGGTGTTGTCTACCTGAATGGTTTGAGGAGAGAACTGGGCATTTTTGCCCACTCTCCACCACTGGGCATTTTTGCCCACTCTCCATCACCTCAACTGAGGTGATGCCACAAACGCTATTCTCACCACCACAAGGTGTTGTGCCAAAAATATAAACTTATTCAAAAGTGTTTAGACAGAGGTCCAAAGGACAACTTCTTCAAGGGCTAGTAAACATACAGATGCAAAAAAGTCTTTAGGGAAGCAGGAGATCCTTGAGCTTCAGGCAAGTGCCACAGGAGGTGTCATGTTCCTCTGCCTCAGGCTTCATCTCTCAGTATCTGCTCCTGACCCCCTCTGAAGGACACCAGGCGAGCTGCCCACTTCTTCTATCTCCATTCTTACAGCATCCAAAATAGAAGCAGAAAACTTCTGGCAAAATTGCCCATAATTTTTCAATAGAAAAGAAGAATAGCTTTCCTTTAAATGAAATGGAGCACGATGTTCAGTCCTGGCTGTGTGCCTGAAAGATAGCTGTTCTCTGGATGCTCTGTGCTGTGGTGTCTGACATTACTCAAGGGCTTCCCCCTGCTGCAGACAAGAAGCCGTTCCAGAATAACCCTGAAGCAATAGTTGTTCCTGAAATAACTGTCCCTGAGTAACTCCATGTGTGGACATTTTTATTCCCAATTACCAGGATCTTGTGTTGGTGGATTAGTCTAAAATGCCTTCTTACCAAAGAAGAGTCTTCATCTGTGGGTTATTCAATAACTATTGCTCTTTTGAATTTACCTCATCTTTAACATGACAGACCTGTCAAGTAAAGAGGGGTCCAAGGACACAAGTTTATGTGGTAACTGCTGGCACATGCTGATTATTATTCATCATTTCACAATATTAATAAAGTTTTAGCACACAAATGGCTTTTTCTGGAGTCACTAAAAGTGCTTTGAGAAATCACAGTGGAGTAAGCAGCCTTATTTCCATTGCACAATCAGGAAAAACTGAGGAACAAACACAATAAGGCATGATGTTCTAAAATGATTAGTAATCTGAGATGTTCCATTTTGAGCAAATCATAATTGGAGAGCAAGAAGAGACCGAACTTAAGATAATGGTGAGCATCTAAACTTGGAAAACAGACCCTCTGAAAGGTCCTCTGTTTGTAACCAAGACTGGGTGCAACAAAACCTTTTTCAGTCCTTAAGGTCTTGGCTCTGGTCATGAAGATATTATTATTAACATCATTGTTGATGCATGCAAATATAGATTTGGGGATTCTCATTCCTTGCACACTTTTCAAACATATGGCAAAGTGGTGCCTGACCCCAAAAGCTTGTTCTTCAGACAGCAGCGCAAGGAGAGACACTGGGCAGAAACTGAGGCAAAGGAAGATCATGTTTTTCCATTTCTGAGATGCTCAGGGAAGTGGCAGTGTGCTGCCTGCTCAGCTGCCCTTGGGCTGGATTTTCCCATCTGCTTCAGACAAGAGGAAGGAGCTGGTGGAAAAACGAGGGCAGACTTTGCAGTCATTTGCTGGGAACTTTTCACTTTCCCCATTTGGCAGGGAAACCCTGAAAAGAGCTTCTTGGAAAGCCTGGGTCTGGCCTCATCTCCCCCACCTGCTTAGCAACTTCAGGCAAGGTTTGGGAAGCATCACTAAGCCATTTTCTTCCTCCCTCAGCCATTTCCCCTTCTCCCAGGCCACAGTCAGCATTGAAGTTTGTCTCCTTCCCCGTCTCTTTCTTCTGTTGCAACGCCAGTGGTGTCTCCTGGCACTTTCCGAAGTGAAGTCAGATTTTGGCACCATCCTTTCAGCTGTGATGAAAGTTACAACAGGGAGGGTAAGTGGAATTTGATAACAAAAGGCCTCCTGAGGCCTTTTCATCTTTGAACCACTGGCAATGCCAATTAAGTCCTATTTCTATGTCAGCATCAACATTCACAATTCTGCAAAATAATAAAATGGAAGATAAAATAAATGAGAATTACTGCAGTGAATCTGTTAAATGATTTTTCTTTTACTAGATTCCAACAAATTGCTTAAAACACATCTTAAACTGCCTTTATTTTCAGGAATGTAAATACTCTGAAGGATAGATTGTACAGTGGCTGGCATGACAGGAGTATCAAAGACAGGGTCATAACGCTCCCCCTCATTCTTCTGGCTGAATATTCTTATGTGGTCAGAGTGACCTACTGTGCAGTCTTGTCAATTTCTAAGTGGTTTGAGATAAGCATCCCTTGATCACAATGGAAAGTTTGTGGAAATTTTCTGAGAAATAAGCATTTTGAAAAACCATCGACAGCTGGCAATGAAGAAAATATGTTCTCTTCCCCTGCCCATGCTGAAATTCTATGCTCAAATGTAAATATAATTTGAGCATAAAGCAGTAAATTTTTTGAGCAGCAATCTAAATGGTGGCTAGAGAGGAAAAAAAAAATCAGACTGAACTCTACTGACCTCCGTGTGTGCATATTTGACAATATAACATCTCCAGCCAAGGTTTAAAAATGGTGCACTCTTTCATCAAGGGGTAGACTGGACCTTATTTCTACATTGTGCTGCAGTATTGGACATACTCATTTGTCTTTTGTTTCTCCAGTTGGGTTTCACAGAAATAAAGGGGATACCTTTGCCAAAGCACATTTTTTCAGAGTGAATAATGATGAAAAAGATATGGTGTTCTGTTTGCCAAAGTGCAGTGTTTTGCACTAATGCCCAGAGGCCTCCTGTGGTGGGAATGTCCAAGCTGGGAGGACCTCCCGGGTCAGGGACAGGAGGTGATGAGGCTGCTCTGGAAGAATTCAAAAGGCTCAGGACCAGTTTAGAGAGAGGAGGCACTGGGCTGGCAGCAGCCCTCGTTTTGCTCTTCAGATGAGGCCTTTTGCTTCTGCCCCACACTAGGGTGGTAGGGCACAGCCCCCAGTGTCACAGGCTGTGAGACAGCTGTGATTACTGTGAAAATCTTCTTCAGAAATTAAATTAGAAATGTAACTTTGCTGGATTGGGACATAAATGTTTTTGTTTGGTCATATTTCGGTTTTAGTCCACATCGTTCTTTGAATCATAGAATCACAATCACAGAATTGTTTGGGTGTGAAGGGACCTTAAAGATCAGCTGGTTCAAATTCCCCTTGCTATGGGCACCTTTCATCAGACCAGGTTGCTCAGGGCCCTGTCCAGCCTGGCCTTGAACACTTCCAGAGATGGGGCAGCCCCAGCTTCTCTGGGCAATTTGTTGAAGTGCTTCACCATACTCTGAATAAACTTCTTCCTAACATCTAATATTAATCTAATTCTTCATCAGTGCTACTCTGACTGCCTGGGAGGGATTGGAAGTTTCTCCACACTGAGTTCTCCATTCTGTTCTTGCAAACCTCCCCCCTATTTCCAGAGGGAGAAGTCAAAGGGTCAGATAATTCCTCAGCATGGAAATTGCCAGGGTGTCCTCTCGGTGATTCCTAAAGCATTTGCCATGAATTTCTAGCAAAATTGGTGAAAAATGCTTTCTCAGCCACTTCTGGTGACATGTCACCCATTGGCCTTTTGTGTGTGGGCATTTCCAGGAAAACAGGAGGTTTGCAGGACCATGCCCTAGCCTCGTCTGTGGTGTATTTACCATCTCAGAATGAGTGAAGAAAACTTCACAAAGTTACTTCAGAATTTTTGTTCACAGTGGTTTTGTCACTCAAGGGTAACTTGTATCTCATCATTACTCTAGGTACAACTAAATTCTGGCATCTGTTAATAAAAGTATATTGTATGTGGACTACATTTGGTCTGGGATATACAAAATTGCTCTACTGCTAAAGATCGCGTTGATTGTTTTGGGGTTTTTTAAATTGTCCTGGGTTGTAGTATAGGATTAGCACAAAGTATTCTATCACCATCTTCATGAATCATTGAATCCAATTGTCGGAACAGATTTTTTTCCAGGCCCCTTCCCTCTGGGCAATGGTCTGTTAATGGCTTATCAAACACCACCCCTCCCTCTGGGCCATCGTCTGTTAATGGCTTATCAAACACCGCCCTCTCCTTATCTTCTGTTAACGACTTATCAATAACTCCCTCCGGGAGTTAATGTGTGATATACAGGACCCATCAGTATGACTCATCTCCCCATTGTGAGATGCTCCGCCCAGGGGGAGGAACCAAGCATTCTCACCTGGATATAATCTGGAATTTGGGACGGTACTGGTAGCCTTTGCCCGCTGGTGTTCCAGAGGACCAGAGCTACCAGATTTTTTTTCCTATGGGATCACTTCTTCAGGAAGACCACCTCATCTGGATTGTTTCCATCACTCTGCTCGGGTTGTATTCTGACCCCGTCAGTGATCTTTTGGTATTATTGCATTTATTTTATTTTATTTTACTTTTTTTCCTTTCTTGTTATTAAATTGTATTTCTGACTTGGAGTCTCTCACTTGTTTTGCTTTTCAAACCACAACATAATAATTCAAGAATCAAGAGGGAGAAGAAATTCTGCACTGAGTATTGATTGTGGTACTGGTAGTGATAATGGTCTCTCCATTTGTTATCACTCTCCAGCAAAAGGACGGGTTCAGTGGCTGGTGTACTTTGCCTTCCAGTCTTCTCAGGCACCAGCAGAAGTGTCTGACATGAGTAATACACACACAATGGAGTGACATCAGCCCAGGTCTGAGGGGGAAATGCTCTCAGGCCTTCCTTGTTTATAAGACAGGCCATAAGCCAGCTTCCACCCTGCTCTACATCAAATTCAAAGTTAGGTGACGTAATGTAGGTCAGGATTCAGCTGTGTAAAATCTGAGAGAGGACAGAAAAGACTGTGGTGGCTTCCAAATGCCTTAATAAGGGCATCTTCTTCTAAAGGGAGGGTTAGTCTGAAGTAACTTCTCTTATGCTAACAGTTATGACTAGGCAACTGTAAGCACTTAAATCAAGCTGGATTTTCTATCCAAGGCGCTGCTAAAGACTACAGTTTTCAGCTGCCTAATCTAGTAGCCTGTGCCTGCTCAGGAGCATCATTTGTTAGGGGGGGAAGGTTTGAAGTGGAGAACTGTATATAAATGGCTTTAGTCAAAAAAAACAGGCCAAATAGTTCATGGCTATCTTAATGTGAAACTGTAAATTGCAAAACCAAAATCTGTGCTTTAAAAACGGAAAAAAAAAATTAGAAGCTTTGATTCATCAAGACCTGCAAATTTTCATATTTTCTGCAATTATCTGAGGAGCTTCAGAAAGAAGATTTCATGCATGCAGTGCACACACACTCATACACACAAGCACATGGAGTATATCTCCAGTTACAGATGTTTCAAACTGGTGCCATGTCACCAAACACGAGCCCTTCACAGAAGGGGAGCTTGAAATGCTTCTCCTGCATTACTCTTGCACATTCAGGCATTATAATAATTCATAGAATTATTGGTTGGAAAGAATTTTAAGATCACTGACTCCAACCATGAACCCAGGACTGTCAAATCCACCCCTAAATCGTGTCCCCAGTGCCACATTTGAACACTTCCAGGAATGGTGTTTCCATCATTTCCCTGGGAAGCTTGCTCTAACGCCTATTCCTATTTCAGGGAATAAATTTTTACTAATGTCCAGTCTAAACCTGGCACTGGCAGAGCCAATCTGATGAGACTGGAAAGGCCAATGTTGGTCTTGCTTAGGATTGACCAAATTTAGTGCTTTTATAAAAAATGTGCATTTGCTCTGTGGCTGCCAACAGAAAGTAGAATAAATGAAATAAAGGACTAAAGGAAAAGAATCCAGGGGAAGATGCTGCTTGGTAGAGCTGGCACTTGCCCTTTGTTTTCCCTCTGGGACAGATGTTGGTGTACTGGCAAATGTTATTTCAATTAACACAAAATACTCCCAGCCTGCATCTGATCTGTTACACCACAGCCTGCCCACAAAAGGAGCATTGATTTAGGGGGCTCGTTTCACAGCCCTGTTGCAGGACAATATTAGTGGGCTTGAGGAGAGATTTGCCCTGACACCTTTTGTCTGTAGCTTGCAGACACCATTGTCTGTGGTGCATAATCTGATTTAGCTTAATCCAGCCCTAATGGGAACTCCCACCTAGGAGCTGGAGGAACAGGAGATATTGCAAGATTTCCAACAGGTCATGGTGGTCTTTTTTGTTTTCATTGTTTGCTACTTAATAAAGAGAAAGAAACCCAACCTGAGCTCCCCCCCAGAGCAGATGGAGAGAGGAAGGCATCTCCAGAAGGTGGTGAACTGATCTCTCATTTAAAACTGGCCTGAGAATTTAACCTGGTGACTCCTTGTGTTTTTGTGTGTGCATGTTTGTGTGCCATTCTTTTGGACCCCAGAAACGAACACTACGAATATCTGAACTAAAGGATCTTTGCAAAGACCGTTCTACCTCCATGGAAAATCCATTTGTCAGGACACTGAGGTTTATGCCAGACCTGAAACACTGAAATTGTTCCTAAAAATCCAGCACATACTGCAGTACTTTGCTGAATTGGGACCTTCCAGAGTACAGAGATGAAAGATTTCTTTGCAGTCTTAATTGTTTGTTTCAGTCCTATTCAGACTCTCTCCTTGTTTTGTCCTTGATAGAAAAACACAGTCCCTAAAGCTCCCTTTCATCTCCTTGCTCAGTAAAAAAAAATTGTCCTAAGAGATGCCTCTTTTTAAAATAAATTGAAAAAAAATACATTTAGTACTGTTTATTACACCATGCTGATTCTGAGAAAAGTATTGATAAAGGAATTTGTGCAAATCCAAACCCTGGATAATACTGGAGATTTATACCCAAGACTGCCAACAGTTCTTGTAAATAAAGAAGTGAAAGCATGTTATATTAAAATTAATTTCAGAAGCAGAAATAAATCTTCTCTCTGTGGAAAGAAACTATTTTCCTTAGATATTTTGTTTATATGCCCAAATGCTAATAATTTATTCTCTGTTTTTATCCCACTCCTCCCCCTGCCCCTGTTAATGTGTCTGGTTTCCTTATCAGTGATAATACCCCTGTGCCTTTCAGGGACAGTCACACACCCCTGAGATGATCCCAGATGAGGCTGAGACAGAAGATTGATAAAAGAATTGAGTAAAATACCACTTTTTCTTCTGAAAGTCCCTGAGAGAGAGTGAGAAGATTCTCCCCTGGGAGCATCTCAGATTTGTAGCTGTCCCCTATATAGGTCTCCCTACACAGTCAAAGAAGAAAAGAAAGTGCTTCTCCAAAAGCTCTAGGGGATGATCCAGTTTACTGATCTCCCCAGCCTCCACCCCCACCAGCTCCGTTTGAACCCAAGCAGAAGAGGAGGAAGGTATTTGGCATCCTCACTTCTCTGCAGGAGCCCCTCTGCTTGCCTCTGTGTCCTTTTGCTCAACACCTAGCAGAAAGTGATAACAACAACAAAATAAGCTTTCAGCAGTTCCAATTAAAAGAAAAAAGAGTCCACTGTTTCCTCTCTCAGAAGCACAGAGAGCTAGAATGTCAGCCAGCTATCAGCAATACCTGGAAAACATTGTGTTCTCTGCCAGCAAAGCTGATGAGGGTTTTTCATTTTAATGGCTGTGCTCTGAAAGGTCTGCTTCTTAGGTACATTGTACACCATGGGAATGAGGTGTGGGGTAGCTTTGGCCCTGACACCCTGGTTTTAGTTTTTTGAGGTTTTTTTTCTCGTATCTCCAAGGGGAGAATGAGGCAGTCTGAGCTCTGAAGGGTTATGTCTGCTGTTCCCATCACACCCGTGTTACACACATTTGTGTTTCACCGTGTGATTAAATCAAGGGTTTTGTGCCAGCACAATAGCTGCAGCAGAAAGAGGTGCAGAGATTAATACACCACGTACTCAGAGAGAGCTTACAACAAAGATGCAACGAGTAAAGGGCAGCATTGTGTCCTGTGCCCCCATGAAGTGGGAGTTTGGGTTGGGTAAAGTGTTCCAGACTTTTAGAGGAGAGTAGAGCATTGCTTGGCATGAACAGCTATTCTAGTAAATTCAGTCTCCTCCTGTAAACCTGCTCACTGCAGAAGGGCTGGAAGCTGTACGGTGCATCTGACTGCAGGGCTAGAGGCTCCAAATTTTGATAGTTACTGGAAAAGGGATTTTTTCCCCCAGCCTGAAACATGAAAAAGAAAAAAAATGTTAAATGCTGCATTATCCACGTGAGTGGTGCTGAATCATGTCCTTTTGACTTTATGTCAGATACATTGGCTGCCCACCTGCCCAGGTAACTTGGGCAATGTTGAGCATCTTGAAGAATGTCCTGGGACTAAGATGTTCCTACATTAAAGGAATTTCTTTTCCAGCAGCACTTTCTTCCCCTAGAACAATCTGCACCCAACCTGCTGACTGTGCAAGCCCAGACTTTGGTGCCATAATTTTCTATTGTACCCATTTGCTACATCCTCAGTCATGGAGTTGGTAGAAACACGGACAGACCATCAAAAATTCTCAAATGCACAGGAAACCCTGCATTAAGAGTGAGGGGTGGCAAGGCTCTCATCTGTCCCTGCAGGGAAATGTTTGCCATCTGCCCTGTCCCTTCCTCAGAGGCAATGGGGCAATGTGGGCTGCTGCCCGTGATTGCTTCTGTGCAGACACTGAATAAATGCATCTCTACAGGAAAAGCATCTCCACCCATATCTGTTTCTGAAGTCTCAGAGCCATGAGCATCCATGGTCCCAAAGCACATGATGTATTATTTTATGAGGAATTGCTGCTCTCCCATAGAGTCAGACCTTTGTCCATCAGACTGATGCTCTTGGCAATGAACTTGCACAGTTCAGAGACTTTCTCGTGAAGTGCTTCTGCTAGCAGGACTTTGTGAGGCAAAGCTGCTGCTTGACACAAAATTTGAAAATTTATTATTTTGACTTACCCAGAAAGAACCCCTTTTCTTTGATGCAATTTGACTTTCTTCAGAAGTTGCTTCTTCAGAAATCCTTCAGAAATGCTTTCATTTTTCCCTTGGGTGTTTTTAACAAAAATGAAAGCACTGCTGTTTTCATTAGTATTTTCCAGAGAAAAGTTTAGGCTTTTCTCAATAAAAGGCAAGTTTTTCTGCTGTTGAAAGCTGGGAAGGGTTTAATCTTTTTTCCTTTTCTTTTCTTTTTAAGTTAGAGATGCTAATGTGCTGCCCTGCAGGAATTGCCATTTAAGTGCCTTATACTTGTATTTGCCTCAATTGACCACACTTGCTCAGATCCTCTTTCCTATGATACACCACAGCCTTCTCTCATGATGTGAAAAACCAGTTGTGTTCCTGGAGATAATACTTGGCCAAGCCCATAAAAGAAAATAGGAATAAAAAGGCATCTGAAACCTCCATCATTTGTTGAGGAAAGCAAGCTGAATCTAAGCATTTTATTTTCAAAGTAAGTATTTGAATTATGAAGGAATACTTGGCATTTTCCTCAAAAAGAAGGACTTTCACAAATAAATTAATTCTGAAAAAAAAAAAAAGACCTCTCGCCCAGAAAATCTTGACAGCTAATTTTTCACTGGAAAACATCTTTTGTGGAAAGTTTTGATGCTCTTCATATTTGTGTACTTAAAATTACATTTGTGCTAATGCAGCTTTGCAGAACCTCAAAATTTTGCATGTTGCAAAATTTATACATTTGTTTCCAGCCAAACCATGCCATATAAAAGCTGGCTTATTACTAGTAATATCAAAAAAACACCTGGCTAACAAGACATCCTGGATACTGCACACATACTGATGGTCTTTATAGAATAAATGCTCTGTGCTCTGATGTGGCAAATGAGGTCATTTGAGTGCACTAACTCTGGGCTCCCTCTCCCTGTTCTGCTTGAGAGAGATTTGAATGTGAAAAGGTTTTGGCACTCCAGGCTCCATGGTTTGGAACAGCTTTCAAAATTAGAGACTTAAAGGTCACTTTTCTCTGAAGAAGTGAGGGACCCAACCCCAATGCCAGCCATCAAAGAAACGCTGCAGTAAAAAGCTGTTTCCAAAATCACGTTGAGGAGGCCAGGAATGGAGCTGCTCCCCAGAAACATGTGAGGCCTCTGTGTTGAATATATATTGTTTTATCCCTGCGGCATGACCCCGTCTGTCAGATAAGGAGAAGCAGTAAAACAGGGAGGATGTGGTTGCTGTCGTGGAAGTTGGAAAACAAATTCAAGCTTAGGAGGCTTGTTTTTTTTCTCTCCTAAAATTAAAACCAGTGCTCCTGTTAGCTTCCTAAACTCCATCCAAATTTAGCTGATGCTCTGACAGGGGAAAACCAGGATTTCATGAGTTATTTCACATTTAACAGTGGTAACAACTGGCTAGGAGATGGCATAGGAGGGTAAGATACACTGATACCACTTTTCCCCCTGCCCGTGATGAACCAAGGGATGTGTTTGACCCAGAAAAATTGTAAGGCACTGATAGCCATGGGCACCTTGAAACAATGGTGAAATTCTGCTGGGCGGGGATCTGCCAGGGCCAGCCAAAAGCTGTGCTGGTGGTCATGGTGTGATGCCACCTCTGTACTACTCAGGGAGACAAAGTGCTTAATTCTGGGCCTGGAGGGAGATACCTGATAGAGGCTGAAATCCTCAGCAGATGCTTTTGAGAGGAAGCCTGAGTATATCCTTTTTCACCCCAGCAGATGCAGGAGGAGGTGTTCCCTACCAGATGACCTCACCCCTCACTTTACATAAAACAGCCTGGAGCTTCCCACAATTTTGGGTTCAGATTCAAATCCCTCTTCTGGCAAATGCAGAGCAGGGTTTGTGCTGTGCTTTCCTACTTGTCTGTGACCGAGTAAGTTTGGGGCATTCTTGTCTCTCTTCTCTAGCTGTGCTCCATCAGGTCTAGCAGGATATGTTCAGAAAATAATTCCCAGCTTAGAAGCCATTGCTCCTCAAGCAGTCTGGGCTTAGCTCTTCAACAGTCCAGCACCAGTAACCATGGCCATATCACATATATTCTAGAAGTGTTTTTGGAGACTCAGCTCCTACACATCCTCCTTCACCTACCACAACTCAGCTCTGTGAATCAACTCCATACCCCCAGCTCTGACTTGCTGACGCCAACCCTTTAAGAGCAACATGCAGAGCCTTAATAGAGAGGCCTGATCAACACAGTAAATGACAAAAGTTTTTAAAAATACCAATCTATTTGATACATATTATAAGCACTGCGGTTTTCCTATTCAAGCAATCGTGCTGCCTTTTGCTTGCACTTTTTTGAGCCTGCAGTAGTATCTCAGTCAAGTTTTTGAGAATACTCACTTGCTTGACAGCCTTTCAGCCACAGCTAGGGAGAGGCACTTTAGATGACTGCTCTTTGAGAAAGAATCACTGCTGTAGTGAGGAAAGCGTTTCTGAAGCCCCCAAACTGCCTTTTCCATCGCTCACCAGCCTGCTCCTCATTTGGGTGGGCTGACAGCAAATCACTGCCTTCAAGCTGACAGCACGCTGAGCTGGTTTTAAATTTCCTGCTCTCTAAACCATGCTGCAAACTGAATCAAAACACTTTCATTAGAGGGATGAAAATAAATCCCACCAAAGCTGGATTTTATCATGCGGATCTATCAGAGACGAGCAGACTGGGTTGTGTGGGGTTCAAGGATGTGGCCATCAGTCCCCAGAGCCAAATGGGAAGCTGTGGAGAATCTCTGCTGAGTGCCCACATATTACACTCAGCAAGCCGCCACCTAGGAGGACTAAACCTGGCACGCTGTCACTCGTCGTTCGGTTTTTGGGAAGCTTTGATTTCCATCAATGGAATTGGGGCTGGCAGTACCATAAAACCCTCTTTGAATTATGCTGAATTTCCAGAACTAAAGCAACATTTTGATGGCATTTCTACTTGTGATCAGCATCCAAACACAAGTGTAAGCCTTGCAGCACATGTTTGAGAAGGTTGGTGGGCTCTTTCAGGCATGTCCTCACATCGGGGCCAGCACAGGAGCTCCAGCTCAGGAGCTGCTCCCAAGCTTTTCCTTGCCCCCACTGAGAGCACAATCCTGGCTAGCTGGTGCTGCCAGCTGGGACAAGTTGCCCCAGCAGGATGCATTGCCTGGAGCGTTTCTTTTGCTTTCACTTAACAATCTGCCACCACTCCTGGCAAGATTTGGACTGCGTTTCTCAGCTCCTAATAACTCCTTCATGCTTTCACCAGCCTCCATGCCTACACCCAGGAGAATAGCCCCAGTTTGCTGCAACTAACTCCCCCAGAGCAGTGTGGGCATGCACTGCAGCATGAAGGCAGCACGTCAGGAGAAACCACCACTTAATTCTGGGTTTGTAGCCCTGGGCTAGAGGTAGGCCTGATCTGACCAACATCCTAGGTGGAGATGTTCATATCTGGTCAGTATTTTCTGTGAGAAAGTTGAACATGTCTTTAGCAGAGCACAGCTCTCTTCACTATGCAAGCACTGTCTATTTGCAAAACCAATTTCAAGATACAGTGTAATGTACATAAGTCACTGACTGTATTCTTAGCTACAACAGCAAAAATGCACAAGCATGTAGGCACAAATGTACACAAATGCATATTATTATGATTTGCAGCTGTCAGAGCAGTTCCTGTCACCTAAAGAGCTAAACTTAATTACTAATCTGGAATGAATCTTGATCTTAAAAAAAAAAAAGGAGCAAGCTGCCTAAGTGTATGTGCATTCTTCCACTGTAAATAGCTTCCCTAGAATAAAGGGCCAAATCCCCAGTTGGTGTAGCCTACCATTGAATTTTGACAGCTAAATCCAGAGAAGCTGGATGGGTGCTAGCGACAGACCTGATTCTGTACATTTTGTAATCTTTTCATCAGGAGACCATTCAAATCCCATAAGAATATCATGAGAGCATTTATTAATGGCCATCTGCATTCTCCAGCACTATTTGCCTTGGCATCTAGATGGGGCTGAGGAGGTCTTGGTTTTATTCCTGTCTGAACCTCTAATTCAGTGTGACCTTGAGCATGTCCTTCGTCACCTCTCTCACCATTGGTCACAGCATTCAGACCAGAGAAATCAAACTTCAGCTCACCAGATGGAGCAGAAAATGCTCAATCCATTGCACAAACACATGACTGTGTCTAATCTGCCTCTGACTGCAGACTTCTGGCCAATGCCTCCAAGTGTTTCCCCTGTACATTCCCTCTTACTGGAACCTCAATTTGTCATTGTGCTGGTGATTTCTTGGCTGCACAAGGAAGTGTCTCCTCCAGGCTGCAGAGATGATTCTGTGTGTCTCCTGGAAATGTTCTGTATGCCACTGGCCATACCCCAGAGGCACTTTGCACCTCCCTTTTACAGACTGAGCCCTTGGCCAGGGCAGTCCTCCCTGTGTGTTTGTATAAGACTTCATGCACGGAGGCTCTGCCTCAGCTGGGGCCTCAAAAACACGGTTATAAAACCAGCTATAAATAACAGCACAAGACAGGGTGTTAAACTCACTGATGGCATCTGAGTCATCACTTCGGCCTCTTGATGGCATGACCTTGGAGGTACGCTGTTAAGTCTGTAAAAAATGTTTAGAAAAATAATTACAAAAAAGGTCTCTCAAGTCCAGTGTCTTGCTCCAGTGATAGCAAAAAGGGTAACAGGAGACTGTTGTTCTAACTCTGTGCTGCCTTTTGGGATCTTGTTTTTGTTTTCCTGCAAGGAGCAGGACTTTATTGGCTTGTTTCTGGGTGCACACATGCAGCCTTTCATCAGTGCCTGTTTCAGTAACGGGCCTCTGGATATCAGTAACATTGACACATTCATACAATATCCCGCGCCGTGATTTGCAGCGCTCCTACGGCTCCACACCAGTAATGAATGAGTGACTCTTTTCATTACCTTGCCATAGATCAAGTGCTGGCCTCTGATTTTGACAGATGATTCAAATACATCTGGTTTTCCTAACTTGAGACTGCTCAGCTCCTCCAGCTAGTGCTAAATGATGTTGTTTGCTAGAGAAGAATAAACTATTTTGGAGGGACGTACAAAAGGCACTTTGACTGCAGCATGGGCTGGGAGAGAGCATGGCTGTGCCTGAAATGTGGGTCTCAATGGGGAAATAATCTACTTGAGTGAATTTTTTTTCTGTGATTGTTGAGATTTTGTTGGGGAGCAGGCAAGCTTTGCATGAAGAAAGTCAACAACGGTCCCATTTATAACCTGTGAGGACCATGAAAGTTCCATTTTCTGTGCACAGTGAAAGATCCCTCTATCTGTAGGGATTCCCTTTGACATTAGGTGACAAATGCACCCCAATGTGATGCAGCAGCTGCATTTTTCTTTGGTTTCTGACGTACCACATCCTAAATTTAATTGCTCTAATTTGTTAACATTATTTTATATATGACAAGCACCCTTTCTAAGGTTCTCACCGAGCCGTGGCAGCTCACTCGCCACCTTAATGACTTGCAAAACTAAGAGACCCCTGTTAAGTCTGCTCTGGTGCAGCAGACTGCTGTACCTACTTGGACTAACGTATGTATTTGCTTAAAATAGGAATAGGATAAAATTCAGGAACAAATTCAAAGAGGAAAAAACACCTTTTACTTCCTCTAGAGGAGCCCCAGCCACAGAGCACAGAGGTGTGGTGCTGCACTGTGTCTGACTCTCTACTGAAATGCAGTTTAAATACCAACACTGGAGGAGTTGTATTCAAAAGAGTTGAAATAAGCCCTTGTCCTCCTACATGGCATGGAGGAGGCAGGAGTGCCCCCAGAGATGGAAAATGGAATATTTGCACTTGAAAAAGTGTTCAGGTGGTGGACAAATGATGGGCAGCATGAGGGAAGGATGGCCGTGCAAAGGATGAGCTCCCAGCTGTGCTTTGGGAGTCTGGTTTCAATGGGCAGCAGGAGGATGAGATTGTGCACACCAGGAGGCACAGCTCTATCTCCCTGGGGAGCCTCATGCCAAGAGCCCTTTGCTAAGCTGGTCTGGCACCCAGGGCCAGCTCTGGAACAGGCACAGAACAGAGAAGGGTGTTGAGGTTACCAAAAAGTGGCAAATCTTGAAGCTGCAGTTGGAAATCCATTATCTTCTGCTTCAACCTTTCCTTCCTCCAGCAGGACACTGTTCCAGCACCTCTGCCAAGGCTCCACCAGTGACACTCCTATCTGGATACCTCCAGTTGGTTTTTTTGCTTCAAGAACTGTGCATGGTGTATCATGGACAAATACAACCAAAGAAACTTCCAGCTCTTCATTTGCTGCTGGAATAGAGGAGGTGTAGTGACTTGCAGATGAGGACAGGTGTGCAACTCTCTGAGAGACCAAGCTAAAACTGACCTGGCGTCTTTGTGCAGACCTCAGTCCCTGGAGTGTCCAAAGCAGTGGCCCTTTGCAGCATCTCTTCTGCAGGATAAGAGGGCTGAGCTGTGGTGTTGCTCATTACCAACTCCCTGCTGGAGAAAGGAGAGTCACAGAGCCTTGCATTTGTTCTCAGTGTGAAGATGAAGACACCCTGATAGTCATGGCTTTTCTAGGAGGGCTTTAGGCTGATGAAGCAGCAGCTCAGACAAATGTATCTCACAGTAAATGATATCCTGCTCAGCCAAAAACAAAATCTGCAGGAATTCAAATGACCAGGAAAAGCTGGGCTTTGCAACACTAGAAAGTTCATATGATGAAATCCTTATCCTATCCAGCTCTTACCACTGGCCTGAGAGATAATGCTTCAGCCTGGGACTCTAGCAAGGCTCTTAACTAGCATTAAATGAGCTACAAAGGCTCTTAAACTACTAAAAAAATTTCAGGAAAGTCTCCAAGGTATTTGGATTTGAAGGGACGCAGAGGGGAAATCTTGGATACTTATGTAGTTACATGCCTGAGTAGCTCTAAAAATCCCGTGTTTAGTCTGCAGCTAGTAGAGAGCAGCCCAGGTCTCCACGTTGCCACCTGGATATTGGCCCCTGGCTGCACCTCAAATTCTGTGTCCAGTTTTGTGCCCTGCATGACAAGAAGGACATAGAAGTCCTGGATCATGTCCAGAGCAGGGAATGGAGCTGGGGAGGGGTCTGGAGCACAGTTTTTATGAGGAATGGCTGAGGCATCTGGGGGTATTCAGCCTGGAGAAAAAGAAGGCTCCATCTCGCTCTCTACAACTCCCTGACAGGAGGTTCTAGTGAGGTGGGGGTTGGTCCCTTCCCCCAAGTGACAAGAAATAAGAAAAGAGGAAATGGCCCCAAACTGCACCAGGAGAGATTTAGGTCGCATGTCAGAGAAAGTGTGTTCACTGAAAGGGTGGAACAGGCTCCCCAGGGAATGGTGGAGTAGCCATCTGTGGAAGTGTTCAAAAAGTGTGTGAGGATGGGGCACCTGGGGGACATGGCTCACTGGTGAACAAGCTGGTGCTCAGTTAATATCTGGACTTGAGGACGGTAGAATTCTTTTCCAACCTTAATGATTCTATGTTTTTATGATTCCTGGCCTTCACTACCCATGGCACAGCTTTCAACTCTGGTGAAACAAGTATCTGTGCCCAGCTCAGGGCTTTGGCATGAGCTGTGGCTGAAAGCAAAAAAAAAAAAACCCTAGGTGTCTCCCTAGAGAACAGTCTTTTCAAGACCAAAATGGCATAAAACCCAAAAAGCAATGAAAATATTCACACTTTGGAGCCCAAACCCCTCTCCCTGTGTGTGTCCACTAGAGGGTTTCTTGTACTTCCCACCGAAGCGAGCACTGCTGGCTTTTGGAAGCAGATGGAGGATTCCAGAGGCTGGATGGCAAGGATGGATGGAGGGACAGCCTGCACAGCAAAGGGACACCACAGTCCGTCCCCACAATGGCACCCTGAGGCAAGACTGGTGCGTGTAGATGCACATCCATGCAGGGCTCCCCGCAAGCTCTGGCGCTGGCAGGAGAAAGTGCAGCCCCATCTCTAGGAGTCCTTTATTAAGACTCACAGGGGAAGCATGGCTTTGCCAGGGAAAATGCATGTACCCAAGTATCTGATTCATTTGCCAGCCCATTTAAAAGTCAGTTTTCACACTGGGTCTATGCAAGACTCACCACCCCCATCCTGGCACTGCTTTTGCCCCTGTGTTGTGGCACAAGGATGAGCCAAGCCTTCTGCTGCCCTTCTCTGCTTCTCCCTAAAACCTGGTCACATTCACACCAGGAAGGAAGATGAAACTCATCTCCAGATTTGCCATGTGACTCTGATATAGGAGGAAGAGGCAGAGGAGAAGGACAGGAAAATGGTGATTTTTGAGCTTAGAACAGTATTTATGAGATGTCATTACCCAAATTAATTTCCTGCTGCTGGTGTACTCACAGGAACCAGTCATGCACGTTTCAATTACTTCCCCATGGTCATGAAGACTTGGCAGGTAGATGGATTGATATGGGAAACACTGCTTCGAAAAAACATCAGTGGATATTTTCCCAAGTGTTGCAGGTACAGGGTGGCAGGGTGGGGTACTGAAAGCTTTATTAGCTCCTGTGTACAAACCCATAGACTCTCTCCGTCTCTCAGGAGTGTGAGACTTTAATCTCCAAGCACTTGTGAAGCACATCAGCATCACTTTCCCTTTTAACCATCAACAGAACAGAGCTGGAGAGAGGTAAAGTGTTTTCCTTCAGGCCATCCAAAGCAGTGAGGAAAAAGGTGAAGGAGTCGCACAGGGGAAACAAAAAATCCTTTAAGTTAAATGACGTCGTTTGGGTGTGTTTTTTCAAAATGATAATACAAATTATAATTTTGGTGGCAAATTGGTGTGGATCTGGTGGCCAGCTGTGGGTCTTTGGCTGGTTGCTGTGCCTGTGCTGCCCAGCCCTGCTAACTCCTGCTGGCTGGTGGTGTGCAGAGGTGTGATCCCACCCCAGGGTCCTGTGTGTGTGCCAGGAGAGATTTCCCTGTCTGACTCTGCATTATCATCAGCCTTGTTTGGGAAACGTCTCGCTGACACTGGAGGTGAGGGTCAGATTTTCAAAGCACGTAGTGCTTGTAATTGGAGCCAGATTTCTGGAGGAGCTCTGCTCCCATTTAAACACCTAAAGAAAGTGACTGGATTGTTTCCCCCAGCTGTTCCTGTGGCGGGAAATAAGAGCTGCTACAGGCTGACTCCAGCCCTGGATAAATAATAATGAATGAAAGTCATTATAGGGTATGAATTTGCAAATATTTAAAGTTTCAAAGCATGAATTTTGTTAATTAAATAATGCTAATAATGCAACACTGGTCTGACCTAAAGGTTAATGTAAAATCCCTGTCTCTGGTGAGAATCTCTCTCTTCACAAATTCCCTGAAGTAAATGAAACTTTTTCAGGTTTCATCTGGCTTTGAAAGCTGAACTGATCGAACTGAAACTTTTCTATGGGGTTCATTCATGCCTTCTGTATGCTTTCAGACAAGCCTGTAGCCATCAAGAAATAATACAGCCTGCACAGATTATAGATTTAAAAGTTTACCTTTCTTAATAACTTTGTTCAATCCTTTTTCTCCCTTACTTGTTTTACATGTGACAGCATTGTTAAAGAGGGCTATGATGCTTTACAGGGAATCTCAGTTTGGATTTAGAAAGCCTGGTTGCTTGTGAAAAGAAAAAGAAATAAATGGAGCAGTCTCTCATTATGTAATGTAATTGAGTTTAAATAGTTTAGATACTACCAAAATAATTCTGTGGCTCTTGTTTAATTTGTCTGGTTTTTATTATATTCTCTTTTTTCCTCTCCAGACCTTTTCATATGCAGAGACACATATCATAGTGACATGTGTTCTAAGGAAACCTTAGCTATAATATTAGGAAACTCCATTTAATTTGATTGTGGGTGCCATTGGGTTTAGAAATATTTATAGATTTTGTAACTGTTTCAAAATCCAGGATGGTAACTTCACTAAATTAAAATTATAAAAAAGCCTTTAAAAGTCAGGAGTAGTGCTGTGTCTTTAGAGAGGGCTTTGGGAGCAAAAATCCCTGTTCTATCATAACCCTCTTGGGTACTTTCTGTGGGATAGGATTTTTAAATTGGAGACAAGGTCTCTATCCGTTCATAATCTTTTCAAAACCTGACCTGAGACTTTGTGCCTCAATTTCTCAGCTCTAACTCCATATCAGAGTGATGTGATGATAAACACATCAAAAGCTAGGAAATTATTAGACAGTACAGTACTGGGAGAGGTGTGTTTGCACCTCCCCACAAGGCACGGGACAGGTCCCAGCACAGGCACCAGAGGAGTGAGTGGGACAGCACCTACTCTGAGATGTTCCTGTTCTGCCCAAGAAGGTTGGTGATTTCTAAACGTGAATGTGAGCTCCCAGCTCACCTCTCCAGGCTGTGAAATGTTTGCTGTGGGATGTGTATCATGGTGAGCACGGGTTTTAAGTGACCTCTCCTGTTCCCATTGAGAATGAAGACACTGCAGAATGAAATACAAAAATCAAGTCCCAAATGTGCAAGAGTAACAAGAAAAGGAGCAGGTACTCACATCTCTCCTTGAAATTTTTGGCTCTATCTCTAGTCTCTCTACACTGTTTGGAAAGGTTGTAGAGCTTTAAACCCCTCTGTTTTTTGCCTGAGGAGGGTTGCTGAGTGCTGGGCTAACATACATGCACAGCTTTTGACAGCCAAGCTGGTACCTCTGGGCAGAGCTTCCCTGTTTTCAGTAAAATATGAACTTCACTTCACTTCACTTCACTTCACTTCACTTCACTTCACTTCGTCTTCTCGTCCTGGTCCTCTTGTGCGTTTATGGGCAGAAATGGATTCTTCTGTCCATTAAAGTCAGTGAATTCCTCCATCCCCCTCCAAGCCCCTTGAAGATGCTCCAGATGAGGAGCAGCTTCTGATAGCCTGCAACCACGCAGCCCTTATCACTTGCCTCCAACAGCAGTCAGATTTTCTGCACTGCTTTGGTCTGGCAAGGCTCAGATCTGGATCCAATATTGTAGGTTATGCTGAAGGCTTGATATCACAGGTCTGCAGTGGAATCCAAGGCCACACTGTCTAATTGCAACCTTGTCCAACCACTAATTAGCATTGTGTGGAGATAAAGCCTATCTTTAGTCCTTCCCAAAAAACGCTGGGCCCTTGCCAGGAAGGAAAAATGCTGGGAACATAAACATAACTGAAGAACAAAAATGGCAGGATTGAGAGGAGATATTTTCCAATAGGCAGCCTGTAATTTGCCGTGGATGTGGCAATTTAGCCAAAATAATTGAATTCTATGTGTTTCCAGTGTTGGCACACTTGGGTTGGGTGGTTGGTAATATGATATGGAATCTTTCATCTCAGATTTGCTTCTCTGAGAACTACCCCAATCAATTTTGTTGATCATAAACATCACTCAGTTGTAGGCACCATAATTGCTCTCCCCCTGGGGTGGCTTTTTTGGTGGTATCTGTGAAACACACAAATGTTTCTCACTCCCCAAGGAGAGGAGAACGCTCTCCACATCCAAGAACCCCCCTGCTCTCTGGAAATCTCATCAGACTGTGAGTTGTCCATGTCCTCTCTGTCTTAGTCAAAATGGATGGCAGCCAGCTCATGTGTTCAAGGGTTTGAAAGGCAAATTTCTGCTGAGGGGACAGACAGCTTCCCAACTGCTTCTTGAAGGAACACAGGAAAGAAAGACATCACAGTTGTTTGGAAGTGTTTTGTAGGTGGGGAAATGGAAAACAAGGCTGGAAGAGAGCTTCAAAAGGCATTTCATCTTTCCCCACCCCAAGGCAAGATCAGTTAGACTTGGCCAGCTTCTTACAGAGATTTCTCTAATCTCTTTTTGAAAATCTTCTGAAAATCTAGGCACTACATGCCTTGCCCAAATTCAGCCACTAGCCTTTCTCCTAATACCAATCTGAAATGTTTCTACTTGCAGGGTCAACCCTCCTCTTCTTGTCCCCAGGGAAACATCCGGAATGGCTTATTGCTTTTCTTAAGGAGTGTTCTCTCAGTCAGAGGTCAACCAAATGATGGGAAATTATTTGCCTGTAAGTAAAATATCTTCCTAGAAAACAGGTAGGGTCAGGATACTGCTACGAGCAAATGTAATCAGTCTGGGAGTTCATTTATGTAAACTACATTAACTACTCAACTGGATACTGAAAATCACAGATTTCATGGAGGCAGAGGCTCTTTGACATACTTCATTTTTTTTCCTTCAGAAATAATCTCCAGATTATTTTCTTGGATTCACAGGTGATTTTGTCTGTCTCACAAGGTCTTATGAACTTTCTGCCACGCTTGCTAAAGACCACGCCTTTTTGTCTCAAATCCTTTCCTCTAATTAAGCTAAACTGGATGGAAGAAGACAGGAATTGCTCCCAGACACTGTTTAGTTTTGAAGTGTACTGCTAAGTCCCCTCAAGACCTGAAGAAGTACCTCTGTGTCCATCAGGGTACCTGTTTTTCTTAAAAGAATAGTCAATGGGAAAATTGATCCTCTTCCAAATCCTCATTCCTCACAGAGGAGGCCTGAAGTCCGTGGAAGTTTAGTGGGTGGGATGTAGTGATGCCAAAGGTGTACCAGGAATCAAAGTCCAAGCTCAGGTGTGCAGGGCACACCTGCCTATGGCTTGGGAAGAGCCACTGATGCTGGGAGCTGCTTCAAGAAGGCAGTGAAGAGTGTGGGCAGAGACTGTGGGCTGCCCAGAGGGCATGCAGATGGATGTGAGGCTGGAGATGGAGATGGAGATAGATATGGAAAGAAAGGAAAGGAAGGATCAACAGAGAAATAAGAAGCAGCAAAAAAACATTCTATTAAGAAGAGATTTGTCCCATTCTTCCCTGGGAAGGCCTCTTCTTGTCCATCTGCTGCTGAACCCTTTTCCTACCCCTGCACAGCCAAGGGCTGGATCCCCATCAAGGTTTGGGTGCTTCACTGCCCTTTCCAGTTCCTGTGCCGTTTCCAGTTCCCAACCCAGCATGGCTATGGATCTTGGCCTGAGAACCTCACAGGTGTTTAAATGAAAAATAAGAAATACCCTGAGGCTGGAAAAGCCCAAACTTGCCTCGCTGCTTTCCAGCTTTGCCATGGAGTATTGCCACTCACCTCAAGTGACTTTCTGCGCTGTGGGCAAAAAAAGAACCGGGGCCAATCTCTCAGCCCCAGTGCTTCTCTCAGAGATGTTATCTGCCTTTTTCTTGTCTCTGTTGGCCTGACCAAATGAGGCTCCCTGCATGTGTACAGCAGCACTGTGGGAGCAGGCTCCATTGTTCTCTGGACTGAAACCTGCTGACTATTTAAATAAAACAACTCATTATCTGCCACTACCTCCTCTGTAACCTGAATTGCTGTCAGAACATACTGTCCCCACAATCACTTCCCTCCTGCTGGGACATCTTTTTCTGTGTTTACCCATGTCCTTTAAGTAATGCTTAGAGCCAAGTGTCCGTGCTGTGAGAGAAACACATATTTTAATGGTTTAGCTTCTGTAAAGCTTGGAGCATACAGCAGAAAGGAGAGGGATTGTTAAACCTCAGTGATATGACTACAAATCTTGCTTTGAATCTCTAAGGATGTTAAGCAAAGTGAATTTGATAAGGGCACTCAAACTGAGTCATTTTCCTTCCTTCTGTTTAGAGGAAGAGCTGTAGAGCCTGTGAGTAGAACAGTGGCACATAGAGTATCTGTGCAGCATCATCTGGGTGTACAGTGAGGCCTTGAAATGCCTGAAAAGAACCTAATGTGACATAGACACTGACCTAACCATAGATCTGGATGGCAGATCAGGATATTCAGGGATGGTGGAGTCCTGGGGTAGATTCTCATAGTGGTGGATTCATTACCTTCATTTCTGCAACACCACAGATCTCCCTGAGCACCACTATCATGTTATGATCTCAATGAAGAAAGGTAATCTCCATTCCTTTCTAACATTAACCAATTTAACATATCACAAAAACCTTCTTCCCTCAAAATTCCGCCAGTAGTCTGTCTACAAATAGATATAGGGCAATAAGCTCTAAAAAACCCGGATCATTAAGGCACATATTCGAGATCTTATATATGGGGACTTTTGCTAAACACTTTGCCTGATCTCCATCTCTGTTGCTATGCACAGAACAACCTAAAATTAACAGCCTCTGCCCTTGGAAATTCCCTTCATGGGAGAGCAGGAGAAGGTGGTTTTGCACAGACATTGGATTTATGCAAATGCACTTTGATCCTCCTATGAACACAAACAAAAGAGTGGCCAAACACACTGCTTTTATTTCTCCATAGTTAGAAAGCGGTGGGGGAATGCAACAAAAACCTGTTCTTTTGGTGTTGGAAACTGAAACTGCACACCCTGCACCATGTATTGCAGTGACAGATCCTTGCAAAGGTGGGCAGTGGCCAGAGCAGCTCCTTGCTTCCCCTAGACTGAGCCTGTAAGTGCAGAGGAAATTGTCCTTCAAAGCCAGCAGTAGCCTAATGCTCAATAAAAGTTATGCCAGGCAGGGAGCTTAATATGACACAGTAAAACAGCCATGTGGGGAGGATGACTATATAAAATTAAAGCTGAAATGTAGTTTATCCCCTTTCTGGAAAAGCAAGGAACTGCTGACTGTACAATGAGAAAACTAGACTGCTTTGGGCCCTGACTACATCAAGTGCTGTTAGAGAGTTTTTGTCAATGATGGGTTGTGACGGGAGCCATATGACAGTCACTACTGTTTGAACAGTTTGTTGAGGCAAACACACACTTCACCACGATGTCTGATAGCCATCATGCTGCAATTCCAAACGGGACTTGCTTTTGTCATTGTGATTTCCTCCTTTCCAGGGGACTATTTTTGTTTCGCTTTCCAATTACAGCAATTCCGTTCTGATCTTGGCTCTCCATCAGGCACACTGAAGGCTCTGGGCTTGAGGAATTGTGAGGTAATTCTATATCCTCTGAGGCTTGAGAAAGGAAACAGTCACAGATTTATTGGGCTTTAAGGCAGTTTGGGGAGGAAACGAGATGAAGGCATCCTGCATCCTGGCTTACATTCATAAGAAAGTCAATATGTGTTATTACATATTAAATATGTCACTTAGAAAAATTAATAGAGAATAAAAGTCGGATGGATACTTGGAAAAAAAGTTAATTACAAAATGCACTTTCATGTATACAATTCAGCATACAACGTATCTAAGGGCGAAAATATTCCAATTATTTTTTCATCTCCTGACCACATGCACTTTTATTATGAAACAGCAAATGTGATTTGAAGTTATTTATCAAGATGTTCAGGCCAACCTTTTATGGAATGTCAAGTAAAGAATAGGTGACCCTTAAATCAAGGAGTATTTCAGCAGGACATGTTGAATATTCCTATATTATATTCCCAGTTCCTATATTATATTTCCCAGTGATTTGGGTCAGCACAGCAGTACCTATCTATGGCTGAGGCAAGGGACTGTAAATACCATGGCAATGCATCACTGTGCAAGTGTCCAGTGTGAGGTCAGGCACTCAGAAGCTATAAATCCACCATGCTTGGAGGGAGAGCAATTCCCTCTCCTCTGGCTCATGCATTGATGGTGCTGATTTGTTGTGGCTCACCTGGTTTTCTTTATTTTCCCCCGGCACCATCAATGAACTCACTGATGGCTGTTTAGGGAGAGGGTAAGAAGGTTTCAAGAGATATCCCAAGGGCAGATCTTCAGACCTTCCACTGTGTCACTGCTCACTGCAAGGACTTTCATTCCTTGTCTTTTCCCTCATGGTTCAATAACAGATTGAGCTACAGTGTTTGATCCATGTTGGCCCCTGAAGGAGAGGAAAACTATGTGCATGTAGGAGGAGCTAAACTCTCCTATAAAGAGCATTAACCATAGGTTTTTTGAGGATATTTTGCCCGTCTTCACAGCTCCTACTTGCCCAGAACTATCTCGCTCTCTTAGCTGAGATGTCATTTGCTGAATTCGTTGAGGATTTAAATGAGAAGTTGAGAAAACCAGTAAAAATCTTTTGGAAAGCTGTGTATGAGGTTATTCCTGGCTTAACCAGGATAAGTAATATCACAATCTCTTGTGTTTTGCAGAAAAAGCAGAAGGGAATGCGAAAAAGGAAGGAATGCTTTGAGGTGAAGAGCCCAACTGCAGAAAGGGGAAGTATCAAGATATCAACAAGATATCAAACCACTCATCTGTGCTCACAAGTGTGACAGTCTCATCTCTAGTCAGCAAAAATGGGATGCTCTTTAAAGGAATAAACCTGAAATTTAATAACCAAACTCAGTCATGCTACTTCTTGAATAAACTGAATTTCACCTAATTTTAGGTGTAGACTACATGGTGAATTGTCCTTGGCTCTCGTCGTGGAAACAATAGGACTTCTAGGACAAGATTAATTTTTCTAGAAAGCACCAGATGAGTTTAAGCACCCAAGCTGTTGAAGCTCCTTTTTTTCTCCACGGAGCATAAAACAAGCTGAGGGTGACTAGCTATATTGGAATTAAGTCCGAAGGATTTTTGAGACGATTTCTGGGAGAGATATACCAAAATAATTTACAATTTAGGGTTCATAAACTTGTATTTAACTATGAAAAACTCAGAGTTGGGCATTGATGATTATAAAGTTGGCTTTGAAGAAATTAAAGAACAATTAATACTGAAGGGTTTGCTTTACTCTGCAAAGTGAGAGTTAGGGTTATACTTTAAAAAGTGATCTTATTACATGTTTCCAAGAGTTGTGGCTCTGAGTTCTGCTGTCTTCTCAAACACTGAGTCATGACTGCATCCTCAGAGGCAGATATGTTTTCCTGGACTTGTCTAAGCCCATATGAAGTAATGGAGCTTCAAAAACATCAGCAAGGACTAAATCTGGACATCATGAGTTTGCACATAATGAAGAATGTTTGGCCTCCACCACTGGTGGTGATGAGGCAAAAGAGGAATAGAACACAGCAGGGAGTTGGCAGGGCTGCCAGGAAAAGGAAAAAATGTGTAAATGTAAAGCATTTGCTACAAAATGCAGGGAGATACCAAGAACATGAAGTTCCAGGAGGCATGTCCTGACATCTGTTGTTTAGAGAGAGAAGGGTTTTGCATCAAAGGCTCTTCCTTTATGCATCTCAGCATGCTTTGCTTTATTTAAGAAGATGGGTGAAGATTGATCTACAAGCATCGTGATACCCTTGCTCAAATGTGAGAATGTCTGTCCGTGTTTTGGAAGATAAACACTGTCATGCCACAGAAAAATGTGGCAGCGCTTACAGCTGAGCAGTGCCTTTCCTGAGGTGCCTCCCAAGATAATCTCATTGCTTCTTGTCCATCTATATCCATGTTGGTTCTTGTCCTGATTATATTATAAATATTTTAGAGGTGGGAACATTCTTTTAGCAATATGTTTGCAAAGTATTTTGCACTTCAGGGCTTTCAAGGGGTCACTGCAACAGTAATATTATGCTCTGTTGGGATAACCTGCCACATTCCTGGTACAATCTGATGAGCCTGGAGAATGAGTGGAAGTCATTCTGCAGAAAATGTATCATTTCACAGTTCCAGGATCCTGCAGGCCCCAGCATGACATCTCTACACTATTTGGAAATCTGTATGCTGAAGTTGTGCCTGTACCAGTAAAGGAAATGACCCTGGGGATGTCCCTGGCCCCAGGAGCAGCTGCCTGCTGGGAACAGCTTCTGCAGTGCTCCAGCTCCCCAGTCATACCAGGGCATCACCTGGGAAAGCTGTAAATTGGCATGGGGTGAAACTTCATAAAGGACCATTTTGGTGACTTTACAGGGTGAATGATTATGTTTCATTTAAACCACGAGGTTGGGCATAGCCATGGGTCAGAGAGAAGGGTCCTGTCTTCAGGATGGTGCCAATGGAAAGGCACAGGACCCTACTTGCCACCACTTTTATAGCTGAACCAACAGATGTAAAAAATTTGATCATGTTGGGCACATCAGGCTTCCTGAGTGGTGAGGAATGTATTCACCTGTTCATGAACTCAGCTAATTTCTGGTGCCTCGTTGACAGAACAACTGATGGAATTGCTTAATCAGTTGTGTCCTGTAAAATCTGCGTCATGTTTAACCACTGACTTCATTGCTTTTCCAGTGTGCCTGAATGATTTTCCAAGTAACAGCTGTGTGAAGTCAATACAGCGGGGTATGAACCAATTCAGCAGCCATAAACAATGCTTTATGTGTTACAATTTTCAGCCCTCACAGAGTACACAGTCCTAAATTCAGCTGGTGGCCAATTTGGTATGCAACCGTTTTTGCGATGCTGCTATAAATTTATAGAAATTATGATTAGGGGACTACAGGGAAGTTTTTTATAAATATTCGTTCACATGAAGTTTTTGACAGTTTCCCTTTTTTTTCATTAAAGAGATGGTGTTCTTACAAGCCAGTGATTCAAAATCCAGATCAGTTTCTAGAGACCTGTGATCATTGGGTATCTCTTGAATTCTGTTCCCTGAGGATTTGTGGTTATGCATAAAATTTTACCAATGCTGAAATAATCTGCAGTGCATGAGGGGGCCATAACACTGGATGCAATTAGTTTATTATGCCCACAGAAAATTTTGTGGATGAATTGGCCATATTCAGCTACAAAAACAAGAAGCAGAAACATGGCCAGTTTCCATCCATGGCACAGAATTTTGTGGGAGACTAATGATTGGGGTCACTGGCAGGTTATGGGAAGGGATTTGGGATGAGCAGGTGTTCTGAAGGTGATCTTTGTGACTGAGTACACTTTGTGCCATTTATCTGTTGGTTCTGGGCATCTCTCAGTGACTGATATCCGTTTGCTTGGAAGGTATCTTCAAAAAAATCCTCTGGGACGTGCAATCACAAGGTTATTTCTAGTAATTGTTTCCTAGAGAGCACCACTGCAGCTGGCACTGGTTGAGGCCTCATGGTACATGGAGAAACTGAGGAAGGAGAAATCAAAATGCCAGGCAATGCATTATGAGATGTTTATGGTCTGATTCATCTGAGAAATCCATTTTATTAGGCAGTATTTTGAGTAACTGTTCAAGCTCAAATGTCTCATTTCATACTTGCTAGAATAAGACACTTTGAAAGGCACTAGTTCCAGAAGACATCTAATTTTTGTGACTTTATCTTCCAGCCTTTTGAATTGTTTTCAGCTTAATTCTCTATTTTGAGATGCATTTAGCCTTCAGATGTGTCAGCCTGGTTAAAAGCTGGACAGGAGCTTTTTTTTTACTGGCATCAAACTTTTTTCTCTCCCAAAGGTCAGGCTTGGAGGTGGAAGGTATTTTTCCCTTGGTACATATATTTTTAACCTAAAAAATGCGAGTCTGGTTCAAGCAAAATCATTAACATCTTACACATTGGCAAAAAAAACTCCCTAAAAAATAACCTCTGAGTCTACCTGACACAAACTTTTCCATTCAGGATCTTTATTTTGGTCAGCAAACTTGGGCTACACCATAATTAATGCCTTTCTACTGAGCTGCACAAATGTGGCTTCAACATGTGTCCTATGTTGGTGAAAAAGGCTGTGCTCCAACTTCCATGTTTTCTTGTGCTCTTCCATGCATTCTCTTTCATTCCACGATGTACCTGTCACCAGCCTCATGACTTAGCTGAAAAAATAAATATTTCTCAAAAAAATCTGTCAGTGCTGCTAAAAGAGCAGCTTGTCACAGCAGCACTGTGCTGAGCTGCCAGGCTGAAACTGTCCTTTGGAAAAATTAGCTTCCCATGGAAAATAAGCATCAACTTCCCATAAAATACATAGCCTTGGGACAAAACACTTCTTGGTTCAGACCAATGTTTAGCCTGAAGTTATGGCAGCGTGTAGAAACCTCCAAGGACAGGTCTTTGCTGTGTATATCATGGTTGGGTTTAGTTAAATCGATTTTTTACAGAGTAGGCATTTTTCACCTGTGCTTGGGTAGCTGAGATTGCAACTTCACATACTGCAGTTATTGAAAAAGCAGTGAAAAATGCTCAGACCACATTCAACAGTCCTTTTCTGTACAATGTTTACCAGCAACCAAGAGAAACAGGTGTTTTTCACAGCTGGATCAGCATCCTTTGGGGTTTGTGAGGAAAATTCCTTCCCTTGCCCCAGAACAGGAGCATTGCTGAGCCTGGCAGCCTAAAGGACATTGTCCAGCCTCCACAACACAAAGCACGGTTTCCCAGGAGCTCCCTCTGCCTCCAAATTACAAATTACTGTGGCACTTGTCACAGTCCATCAGCAGGGCTTTCAAAAAACACAAAGAAGCAAAATGGAACAGAAATGTAAAAAAAAAAACAAAAAAGGAGCTACTGCATTGGAGACAGTACAAAATGCTGCCTCAGCCTTCATATATCATAGTAACCCTGACAGACCTCTGGCCATGAGCTATTTTCCACCTAAATGCTGGGCATGGCCTGGCAAATCACGGGTCAGGAGGGCACCCCGTGAGCTCCAGCAGCCAAGGAAAGCTCTGTCCTCAGACATGGACCGGAGCTGCTCCAGAGTGAACATCCTGAAACATGGAGCAGCCTGGATGTTGAGTCCTTGGCACCAAATGGTCACCTCCACTCCTTCCTGGGGTGAGGAAATTCTTAGAGTGAGCCTTAAAAGGCTCGGGCTCTGCTACCAGCTGTCACTGGGGGACAGCCTGGGACAAGTCACATCCTTCTCCTCTGCCTCAGCTTCTCTGCCTTATAAACATGGGTAATGGTGCCAATAGTCTTCTTTAAAATAGCTCAGGATTTTCTAATAATAGTAACAATTATTACAACAATGACATAATTTCGATATAATGATTATTGTGCCACCATGGCTAGGAAAGTGAAATGACTTTATTTTCATTTCCTTCTTTTAGAATTTTTGTTATTCCCCATGCTTATAAGACAGACAGCTGTTTTCTTTGAAACACCACTCTACATTTAAAAGATGAACAAAACACAACAGACCATAATCCAGCAACAATAGTCCACATCTTGCAAAAGTACAGTTTAAATAAAAATACTTACACAGAGTTTGTGCACTGGGATCCTGCATCCCATGGCAGTGCTCCTATGCCAGTCTAAGGCTTATTCTGTCGATAAAATGATGCCTGTAGCTGCTCTGAGTGATCTCTTGCTCATCCTGATGTGGAGCATATTCTATTAAATGGAAAAATCTTGCTGGGATATAGAAATCTCTCTTGGTCAATGATTCTCTCCAGGCACAGAACCATAGAATCAGAATATTTTGGGTTGGAAGGTCCTGTAAAGATCATTGAGTCCAACTCCCTGGCTCAACATACAAGACTGCCTTCAAACATCTGTTTGATCTTGGCACTATCTTGACTGAGAAGAAACTATGAATGGTATGTTCCCATGGGATTTCACATATTCTCTACTGAATCAGTACACACATAACACAAACCTTATTTCAGAAACATGGTCCAGGCCTTCATGCTCACACCCCTATCATGCTAAAGGTCACAGCCTGAACAGAATCAATTTGCTTTTTTTCCTAGAGTCCTAAAATGCCTGCTATAAAACATGTCAAGGAGAGTTATGAACAAATGACAAAATAGGTTAAAATGAAGTACAGGCTGAGATTTTAACATTTGAACAAGCACATAATAAGCCAAAACAAATGTTAACTGATGTCTAATTTCTCATGGTAGCTATCTTATGGATGAAATGTCTGGGAACTAGAAATGAGAAGAGAAACTTGCTTTACACCATTTGAAGGTGTCTTTGAAATGAATAGGTTGCACAGTCCAACCTGGAAAATGGGAGATGGTGAAATGGCTTCACTCAGGGAAGACGGGGTTGGTTGGAAAATGCACCAAACAGCCAAGTCTGTATCTGCAGACAGGGATGTGTTTGGCTTAGCTGGAGAAGTCTCGTGAGAGGGTGTGAATACCTGGGCTGCCACTGCAGAAGAGAAAAATTTTCTCTTGCTCCATGTCTTGGAGGATCACTGCCACCAGCAAAGATCAGGATGGTGAGAAGACCTTACAGGTCCTGTGTGCTAATGATAAGTGGCAGAGAGAGAGGTGGCAGAGACTTGAGCCTTCTCTGCTTTGGACAAACAACCACTTCTATCTTCTCCCATCCTTCTCTGGTGCAACAGGACAAAGAGAGAGGAGAAGCATTACTGCACCAGCTGGATACTGCTGCAGGAGATTGGACAAGTCTATGGTGTTTCCAGGTAGAAGACTTATTTTTTTTAAAAAGCCACACCACCAACAAAAGCAGCTTTACAAACTGAAGTTAAGGCTCCCTGGTGAGATCTAAAGGCTTCCTCTTAAATTCTGGGAAAGTTCACTCTGAGTTCCAGACACAGTGACTCAGATTCACCTCTAGCAGTAAGATGAACTGTACTGCAATATTTTGCAACATGTACTCTCAACACTGCTGCACAAATAAATCATCTTGATCCACCTCTAATTGAATGTATATTTTTCACGTTTTTGAAATGGTTCTAGTTTCATTCCATACATTTTTTGTTATGAACTCAGGCCCGTTGTGTATATTAAATTTTTGTATAAAATACTGAGTTGAACTTTTCTTTGGGCTCACAAAGCAAACCCCAACATTTTGAGTGAGAGGAAACAGGTTTAGTTACTACTCCAGGAAAGTTGGCTCTAGGTTGCCATGATGGGAAACACAGAGAAAATTGCTTATCAGTGGCCAAAGAGTTATTGTGGAGAGGATGTCTTTTTCTCTGTGTTTGTGGCCGTTGTGATACAAAACAAGGAAGTGAACCAAAGGCTAAGGAGCATTTTGGGCTTTGCAATGGCCTCATCTCTAACCTTGTTTCATCATCCATTTCCCACAGGATAAATCCTCACATCTCATTACTGCTGTGCTGTTAGTGATAAGCAAGGACAGCTGTTCTGGAGACCTGTGAAGTAGCTGGAGATACCCACACATGAAATAGTTAAAAAAATGCCGCCCTCATTGCTTCTCATGATGTATTTTTTTTCTGACTATGGTGCAGCTTCTTTCATCTGGAGGAAGAAACTCCACTGTGATAATCCAGTTTTACATAAAAGTAGTAAGAGATCCTTGGTCTGTGAAAACCCAAAGTGCTACACAAATGATCAGTGAGGAATCCTGAGTCCTGTGAGTTATCCAGTGGAGGAGCATCTGCATCCCATAGGAACAAGCCTGGTTCAAGTCAGCCTTGTGTCCACAATGCAGTGAGCTTATCCCTGTCCATCACTGTCCTGGGACCCCACAGCTCTGAATCACAGCACCAAAGCATCACGTTCAGTAGGAGCACTGTCATCTTTTCTATGGAGCAGAAGCAGCTGGGGATGTACCATGTATTGCCAAGAGACCTAAACACTCTCATACAGACAAGAAGATCTTATCTTGCTAAATCACAAAAAAAAAAAAATCCTTGGAAATTTGCTTCTTCATCTGTACTGACCAGATCCCAGCAGTTGAGTGGTGGAACCCAATCCAAAATTTTCTGTGAACTTTCCCATCTTTTGTGTCTGCTACATGTGGCTTGAGAAATTTATCACAGTATTCCCTCCCCTGTTGACATGTAGGGAGCAAGGGAGAGAGGTAAGTGTTAATCAGAATTTTCCCTCCCAAAATCATGTTGTGTTTGTAGTAAGAGATCCATTCCTCATTCCTTTGGACTTTTACTGA
Source organism: Brachypodius melanocephalos (assembly GCA_013398615.1). Classification (NCBI taxonomy): domain Eukaryota; kingdom Metazoa; phylum Chordata; class Aves; order Passeriformes; family Pycnonotidae; genus Brachypodius; species Brachypodius melanocephalos. Next base: position 5,474,730 of record VZSR01003371.1, read on the forward strand.
CCTAGATTAGATCTGGGAAGACGACCAAATTCACGAGAGAGACAGTGGCAACTTGTGGTGAGAGGAGTGTGAGGGGATGGGTGGCTGTGCATGGGAGTGGAAAGGCACTTCTGGTAGTGGTTCTGCTGCTCAGCATGTGCAGCTTCATCCCAAGGAAAAAAGCAGGCACCTGGGTTTGTGCTAGAGCTGGATCCAGCCCCACTGCAGTGCCAGGACCCTTCAGCTCTGTCAGCACCGTGTGCTTTGCTCCATGGACAGGACCCCTGACAACTAGCAGAAACACAGTGACCTCTGATATCCCTTCCTTTGCAATTAATTCTTTTTTAGTGTGTTATCTTCTACCTGGGACATTTCTCATTCATTTATTTGCCTTTAAGTGGCTGTTTCCAGCACTCTGTCTGCTCTGCCTGACATATCCCTAATCTTTTTTCCAAGGAGTGGAACTTCCTGTCTTTCTTTAAAAATTAGATATGTGTCTATATGCATAAATCCCTAAGCCACAATAATTTGACTTCTTGGCTATCTCTAGGATTGCCATTTTCATTTTGCTTGGCACAAGAGAAACAGAGCAGAGTTACTGAAGCAGACAAGCTTTAGCTGTAGAATCTTGTAATGGCTTTTAGTTTCTGATCAGCTGGAGAAAAAGCTGAAAGTCTTCTAGCCAGTTTTGCTACTGCGTACACACCTTCATGGCCCCAGCTGTACCTCTGTAAGAGGTCCCAATCCCCAGCTGATCCTTCCTCTATCTCTGCTCCACTGCCATGCCCTAGTATCTGTCTTCCAGCAAATCAGAGCATGCAAATTTGGTCTGTGGCACTTCAACAAGCTCAGCCCTGTTGGCTGAGCCCAATATTTGAAAAGGCTGGATCAGTCACCTCAGTTAATTTTCCTAGAGGTTGTCAACAGGTCATCCATGTGAACAGCTCTGCAAATTGGGCTGGGGGGTTACCCCTGGGAGCCTCTGTGACAGAGGACATTATCTACCAGCATAGCTCAGCATGGTGTGCTTGTCAATAAAAGGCAAACCAAAACAACTTCTACTCTTTTGAGGTTAGTGGTTTCTGGTATTTTCTATTCAGTACAGGGTGATAAGGTACTCAGAGATAGATGGGCATTACCGTATACTGGAAAATGTCTTTCCTTCCATTGATTATAGGGACTTTGTTAGACCAAAGATCAAGGCTTTTTTCATGCTTAGAGCCAGGCCAGATGTCTCCCACTCAGCCACTACATGAATTGGCATTATAAGACCTCAGATATGTAAGACAGAACACTTGTGAGCACCATGAAAGCAGACTGAAATACCCTCCAGTATGAATCCTCTGTAACTGCCATGGGACATGGAAGGAACAGGTGAGTGGAAGCACTTTTTTTTGCTTAAACACGCTCACTATAAACTATAAAAGAGTTGTTATTTCTCTCCTCTCCTTAACAGCATCCTGGATGATCAGCAGATGAGCTGAAGAGAAGTGGAAGGAGAGGTGTGGAAGGTGCTGCTACTTCTTTCCATTCAGGTATAATGGGATGAGCTCGTGACCCCATACACACAGTGACCAGTACAGCTGAGCAGCTGGAGAGTTCACGCAGGTTATTCTTCCCCAGACTGAGACCCAGAAAAAAGAGTTAAACAAAATAAAAGAAAAAAAAAAGGAGAAGAAAATACAGAAAAAAAAGAGAGTCTGCCTGTTGCTGCCCCAGCTCTCTCCCAGGCAGTTCATCTTACACTGCTGCTCCCTCCTGGCCCACAGGTCTCAGGCTTGGATTGTGCATGGGCACAGAGCAGTGTGCTGTTCAAACAAACCAATGCATCATTTGAGATGCCTGTGGCCCCTGCTGTGTCCCATCTAGATATATTAATAGGTCACAAGTTAAACCTGGGTGTCTGCTTGCTCACTCTTTGAAAATAAAGCTTATGTGCCAGGCGTTGTCCATAAGGTCACTCGCACAAGGCGTCTATTTAGTCTCAGAGTAGGCAAAGCCAGATCAGTGGTCTGGGGAGAAGAAACAGCTACTTGAACTTTATAGGTTAAGAAAATCCCCAGCTAAAGTGGATCATCGTTGTTAAGTTTCCAGTTACATCCAAAGAAGTGTCAACACTGATGTTTTGCGATCGGGATGGTGAGTAATTTTACCTACGCACATTTTTCTAGACTTTGGTTTTACAAGGTGTTCCCAGATTGGAGCTGTATTGTTTCTTCTCATGGCCAGTTTGCAGACTCCAAGTGCAAAACAGAATTTCTTTCTTCCACTCATTTCTTTTTATATCCAATCTACTCCTTAACTGGACCCTCAAAGTCTCTTTTTTTTTTTCAGCAAATCATTGCTGACAAGTGGGAACTGCAAACAGGATTTTTTAGGCTCAACTGACTTGTTTTTAAAAGACTCAACTGAACTGTGACTTCACATTAAAAGTGTGCAAAAATCAACTAGTGATTCAGTAAATTTCTGTTCTCGAGTTTTCATGTGCAATAATAAAAGTCAGTCTGGAGGGACAGCTTGTATTTCTCTATCATGATTTTACAGAAATTAATTCATTTATTAATTGCAGCTTCCAGAGATGCAGTTGAATGATATTATGACAGACACAATCAAAAGTCTCATTGATGACTGGCCAAAAAAAATCACAGAAAATGAACAGAGCAGTGGCAAAAAATTTAAACCATCCAGAGCTCAAACATTGGTGGATTTATCTGGGATATCTACCACAGGGGTTGGCTATTGTCCTTATTCTTTTCCTTACTTCTTATTTATGTCCATATATATGGATGATGTTTCATGAAAGAAATCAACCTCACATGCAGGAATATAGACACTAGACACACTAAGATGATTTCCTTTTGTTGGTTTATACAGACACTCCGGTCAAAGACAAAAATGTTTATTCATACCGATGAGCCAGTCTCAGCTTTCTGATAGACTCATCAAAGGGCATAATTACTTTCCCTGAGACCTTTCAATCTGCCCCAGCCTTACAAGTGAAGGAGGAAATTGCTTTCCCACCCTGGGAAAATGTAGAAGGTTTTGATTGCTTCCTCCTATTCAGAGGGATCCTAGGGATGATGTATCATGTTACCAGCTTCCAGCACCCACCACAAGGACTCAGAGAGCAGAGAGTGCTGACCAGAATTTGGCCCAGGTACAGAGTCAATCCTTCAGCCAGGAACAGACTTGAGCTGATTGTAGATATGGCCTTCTTCAAAGCAGTGAAGAAAAAGGTGGTGAAGTATTTGGGCCTAAGTATTGGGGTTTTTTTCCCCTCATCTCCGAGATGGGAAAAGCCTTTCCTCTGCTCCAAGACAGAGGGTAAGAGTAAGAAGAGAGCAGCAGTCTCCCATGCAGCCCCCAACTTGGGAAAGCAGGTGGAGTGGAGAGGAGAAGCCACCTTTCAATTGTGTTTTAATGAACAAGTTGTTTGTTCTTCTGTGTCCTTTGATGAATGGGTGTTTTCCTTCAAAAGCTGACGTTTGTCTTTCATTACACCCAGCATATGCTCTACTAGGCAGGACCATTTTTCTACTCTAGATAAATAAACATGAAAATGAATTTATCTCACAGAAGCATGTTCTCTTTCAAGTCTGGCACAAGCCTGCCCTCTCCCCCAATAAATCTCTGGGTAAATGTGTACTCCTCAGCAATCCCTCCCCCTTACATCAAATGGAGACATTTTGTAAGCTCCCATCTCCACACAACTCAGGAAAGCTGCCACTGACTCCAGGCACTTAGAGGCAGTGATTTAAGTACAACTCACAGCTGAATTTGAGAGCTCTTTATCATCAAAAAGAAACTTTTCCAATCCAGAAAGCATCCAAACCCTTTTCCCATCTAGTGGCAGATAGCATTTTAACCCTCAATTTATGGAGCTGATGTGAAACAACGCTGCCTGTAGGCTCTGGCATGGGATCTGCTGTTGCATGGAAGTTGGGTAGTGTAGTATAATGCCAGTTAAAGTCTCTCCTTTGAGAAACAGTGTTCATTTGCTGTACAGGCCTGTGGATAAAGCTGGTTAAATTTTCAAAGGCATTTTTGTTTCCTTCCAAACTTGGTCCTATCTGCTGTTTGTTCTTTATTGGTTCACAACCAGATCCTGCACATAGTTTCTTTGGGTTTAGACATGGCAGAACATGTCCAGAAATGACAATTCCTGAACGTCTCTGTCATTGCATGCCTTAAACCCACTGAAATGTACACTGAAACCGAGGTACACTGGAGCACATTGCAGTTTCTCACCTTCAGCACATGAGGGACATGTCTCTTGAACCACTCCAGACAAAGAGAGAAAGCTGGGTGACAGTCCTTCACATTTCTGCACAAACAATCACTCAACCTTATGTCAATGAAACTTTTGCAATCTGCCAGTATTTTCACAAATACCACAAGTAGATTGGTCAAATAATGGCCCTGATTCATGAAGGTACTTAAGTATGTGCTTGGCTCTGACTGCACGTTGGTGTCTCCTTGCAGTCAGTGATACTGAGGCATATCTGCGATTATGTGCATGTTTAAGTGCCTTTGAGTGCTTTAACTGATGTCTTGAATAGGGCCAGCATTAGTCATTCAGTAACACCTGTCCTACTACTGGACAAATAATAAATCAACCTGGTCAAGCTGTCTCTGAGCTCATCTGTGAAGCATGTTGTGATGGCAACCACTGAGAGTGCAGATCCTCAAGCAGATTCTGACTATTACAGGCACATCCCTGATGCATGGGAGGTGAAGAGCATTCCAGGACTTTCTGAGAAGTTTGACTTTGAAACAGGATGTACAAACTTGAGATTGATCTGTTTCTCTCACTCAAGATTTTGTATTCTGGGTCCTACAAGAGAAATTGGTTCAGTAAAAATGGCATTGTGCTCCTTGAAGCCTTCAAGATTCATTGCAAACACATTAGAAATATTTTTTAAGTCCCTGCAAAGATTCAACCTACTTGATTAAAGAATAGCAACACTGAAAACAACTCTAGTCCTTACAAAGGTTGTTGTGATGGCTTGGCCTGGACCATGCCTCAACCTCACCCTCGAATTTGCACCACCTCCACATCCCTAGCAGCACCACCGCCTTCAATTTGTTCCTACTGCAAGGGAGGTAGAAAATCACTCTACTTGGCTAAGTTTTAGTCCATTCTTCCCCCTTGAGAAGGATGACTTTATCTGGCTTGCTGATGATTTCTTTCCCAGTAATGTTTTTATTGATCATATGAAAGTGTTAAGCTATGTCTCACTTAGGCTGCATTCTGCTCTTAACTGGATTACCATACAGAGAATGTTACAATGAGGCTCCGGGGTCTGCAGGGTCAGCTTGGTAAATGATAGCACCTCTTGAAGCTATGATGGATGAGAGTAGCCTTGATAAGATTTGACACTTGTACTATATATGCTGTCACAGCAAACATTTTGCTTTTTTCTTGATGTTTTTAAGGCCATAAATACTGGTCTCTAATGTTAAGTATGTGAACCTCACATTAATCACACTGCCAGGGAGAGCAAAGCGCTTTGCTCATAAACTGAAATGGAGCACAGTTAATCTATCAATGTTCTGTAATGAGGACTATTATAACAAAGTATTTAGGTTGATTTACTGATGGGCTACACATCTCTGGTAATGGTCACACATCAGTAAAAGAGCCAAGGGGCCATCTGGATCACCAGGAGTCTGAAATTTATTGAATAATGTGAAGATCCCTCTTTATCTCTACTGTAAAGTTCTTAAGCTCATTCTTTATCAGTTCACTTTTTCAAGATGAGTCTGCTCACTGGGGTATCACTTCCCAGTTTACATGTTAGGGTAGTCTGGCTCCTCAGTTTCAGTATTTTCAAATACTTCCTTCAGTTTCAGAGACAGGACAAGAGAAGGCAAAAGTATTTTGATGATTTTAGAACTACCTTAAAATAAAGAAAGGAATTAAAAAAAAACCCTTAAATCAACCAGCCTGAACAATACTTTTATTTAGTCTTTATACTGTGTAATCTGTGTCTACTATCCTCCCACAGACATTTGATCCCTGTTAGGAGCTGATGTTAAATAGATACAGAACACATCTGCTGCCCCTACCTTGAAAATTTTAAATCTGGATATTATCAGGAAGTTAATCACAGTAACAATGATAGGCTCAGGAGGCAGGAATAATCTCACTTTCCCTTATCCACATTAGAAATACCTGCACCTAATTAGCACTTACCCATCTTTGGCTTGATATATGGTTTTTGAAGAGCTCTGGAGCATTTTAAAAACTGCTCACATGACAGCAGGTGAACTGTAGTCATTGAGTTATTATTTTTCCTCCTCATGAAATATTTCTGCCACAGGGTGACTACCTCTGTGCAAGAAGCACCAGACAGGACACTGGCAAGTCTAGGAACTGGGCTTGGGGGAACTATCTTGGGTCAACTCTCCCAGATGGATATAGTGGGAAGGCAGTGAAAAGTGAAGAACCAGGTCTTCTAAACCCCAAACCAGTTTAATTTAAGGTACTCTGCAATGGGGTCAATATTCAGAGGACCCATAAGACTAGGAATGAAAGCTTTTCCTTTCAGCTCTGCTTTATCTAGGAAAAACTTCAAAATGTTAATATGAACATACTTTTTTTAGGATGCTTTATCTAGTGGGTGTTAAAATGAGAATACCAGGTTTAGACACAAACTCCTCACCTTTCCCATGTGGGACCATCATCATCCACATAAGTATGAACATGGACAATTCCTTTTTAGTATGGAGATAGTGCTTAGAGGCATTTTGCTTGCTGCAGGTGAATTCAGTCTTGATGGGAGATCAGTAGGTCTGATTTTCAGAAACTGGCTGATAAAACTTTGAGTTCACTGAGGTCATCAGGTGAGAAGAGCAGTCTTTAAAAAAAAACCTACGTAAAAAAATTCCTTCCTCCATTTGCACAGGCAGCATGGGCAAGAAAATGACCTCTCAGGAAAAGAAGGAAATTAGTTCTCCAAATACCATACTCAGCTATGGAGTGTCAGGTTTCTCTTGCCACTGGATGCAAAGCAATCACCCCAGCTGCATACTCATCAAGGCAGGCCAAATTTGGTTGAAGAAATGGGACAGGAGAGGCATTTCTTCTAAAAGGTCGTCAGTAATACAAACATGCTTCTTAAAAGACCTTCTCAGTCCCTGTCTGGCTCCAGTTCCAGGAGAGATGATCGTGTACACCCTTGCCTGTTCTGTCAGCGCAGCTCTGCTCTGTGCTGAACATGATGTACCACCACTCACTTGTGATGAAAATGCTCCAAACTGGCCAAAGGATGCCAGATCAGAAAATAGAAGTGGCCACAGACTGTCTGGGACAAGAGGTGCCGCTGTATGAGGGCAACCAAAAATACACTTTTGTCTCACTTGGCACACTCACAGGTATCAGCCACAGATGAAGACCCAAGAGGAGCATTTGCTAACAGGAACCCAGAATGCAGCCCCCGGGGAGACCAAAAAGAGTTGGCAGGCATTTCTTGCTGTACATTAGACTTAAAGACCATTGTGATGCTGTATTTCTTTAGCAGACTAAAAGATTGCTGGATTGAAGAAAGGGATAAGACAGGCAAAGGTGTTAGAAGATAAAGCCAAAAGAAACATTCAACCAAAAACTAATGTACCATTACCATTTAATAAAGTGCTTTGCCTTGCCTTCTTCAGGATGTAAAAAATACTTTTACCCCTACTTTGTCATCTTCACTTTACTTTTCCTCATTTTCCCTCTCTCACTCAGTTTTTTTCTTCCCCTAGTTTCTGCATCTCTTGGATTTGAATACACCAAGAGTTCTGGATCTGAACCTGAGTTCACATCCATATTTCACCACTTGCTTCTGTTTTTCTAGCAGGGGACTCTGAATGACAATGTGCTCAGACTGTGGGAGAGCATAGGCAGAATTCAGCTTGTGTGTGCTGGGGTTAAGTGTCAGATCTGATTTTTGTATTTCTCATCTGACAAGGGCTAAATAATGTTAAAATCACTTAATTTGACTTTTTGGAGGGATAGGAAAGGTAGATTGGTAAGGAGGAGCCCAAGCATAAATCCCCCAAGTTCTTCCCAGTGCATGCATACCCCAGGAAGTTCATAATCTGCTGCAAGCCTCATCTATGAAAGCAGCCTTAGGAGTTCTGTATATTTTAAACTTGCTGCTGTTTGTTGGTTAGTGATCCTGACAGGAGATTTTTTTTGACACATTTTGAACAGATGACCAAAATTCTGACTGTCCCCAGAGCACTGGGAAAGCTAATAGCATTTCTCTCTTGCTATGGAACACCTGTGAAGCCTTTACTTGTCTCATAGGTGTCAAGGAAGTTAAAAGTAATTTGTAAAAATGCCTTGGCCTGATTTATGTGTTGCCAATGTTGCTATTTAAGTAAGGGACATAATCACTCAAGGTCTTCTCCTTAGATAGCAGAAAGAATGAGGCACCACCAAAAGGTGTGAGGCAGACTGGCTCAATCTGGGCAACACCTGCACACTACAGCATCAGCCTAAACTGAGTAAATTCAGTTTGGGTATTTCAATGGAATATCTAGGTTTGGAAAGAAATTAGTCTGGGTTTGTGAAAGTGCTGTATTCACTTTTTGGTAATGCCACTGCCAATGCAAGTGCTTAAATATGTCATCAAAATCTTCACTTTATGTTGACCCAGACTGGAAGCAAAAACTATGATGTGCAGTGTTTGTGATGATTAATGTTTCCTAGTGCCTTACCAAGAATAGCTAATTTGCAGGTAGGGATTGATGGGAATTAGGACAGTGCTGGAAGTATTTTACCTTGTGCAATGTTGGAGTAGGAAAACCCTTGAATGGAAGGCAAGGCATGCCACACTTTCGGCAGACAAATCATTCTGGAAATAGATACGATGATATTTAAAATAGCCTTGCTTGAATTAGGTTTATTCAACAAGGCTGGAGGGTTGGGGATAGCACAGAGGATATATGGCTACACATGGGCTGCCATATATTCTGTTCTTTGGAGGCTTACTTCTCCTCTGGAATCACATCATGTGTGCTCTCCGAAAAGCCAGCTCTACCCTCAGCTGCCCTAAATCAAGCAATTACCCTGGGGCTTGGTTTGCTTATGTACTCAGACAGTGAAAAGGGCACTGGTACAGACAACAATACTGAGCCCCACTTCCCATGAAAATCCCAGCCGTGTTTTCCTGCATGTCTGTCCACTGAAGAGGCTGCCCAGCAACCCTGCTTTTTATAAACAGGCTGGTGAAACCCCAAGAGCAGAGAAATATATTTTGGGTCCAAATTTGGAGTTGAAATAGAGCAGAGTCATCAGAAAGAGTGTAAATCAGAGAAGAAATTTCCACTTAACCCTGACAACGAGGTCTAATGAGTAAGTGCCCAGCCCTTTCTTGATTTGCAATGCAACGCTCTCCTGTTGAGCTCCACCAGAACTCCCAGATTCTCGCCCTCTCGACTGCACAGAGACTTTCTTGAAGGGCAATGAAAACTATGATTTACACGCTTTAAAATTATTAAATGAGTTGCAGAGTAAAAATAGGAGACGGGCCCAAGCGCCTCTGTTCTCTGACAGCTCCCGGCTCAGCCTCGCTGATCTCCTGCCCAGGCACTACACAAGCTGTCAAGAGGGAAGGTGTGGGAGAGCAGCGACACTCGTTATCACTGGAGGGCAGGGAAAGGAGCCGGGCTGGGGCTGAGCGCCTCGGTGAGCCGATAAGTGCCGGGGAGCGAGCAGGCAGCGAGGGCTGTGTGTCAGCAGGCAGCGAGGGCTGTGTGTCAGCCAGCAGACGACCCTGTTTGCCAAGGCTTGGAGCGGACGGGGGTGTGAGCGCCAGCTCTGTTGTCATTGTCATGTCGTGGGGAGTAAGTGCACTGGATTCTACATGCCTGTGTGTTTGATCAGGAGAGCACCACTGACAGAGGATAAATAAACAGAGATAAAAACAAGATTAAGCAGGTCCTTCTCCTTATCACTGCCTCTTTATCCCTATTGATCTGTGCCCGGTTCCTTTTCATCCAGCCTGGAATTCCTCACATGCTTGAACCACGAGCTGCCACATCTAATTAAAAATGTGATACAAGGTTTTGCATGCAGCAGTGAGTGTTTTCCTGGGACGAGCAGCTGTGTGTTCAGCACTCTGCCTTTCTCTACGAAAACTCATTTTACTATTGTAAAATCCAGCTGGGTTTGTAGCCAAGGGATGACAGAAGTGAACAGGAAAAAAGCAAACTTCTTTTCAGTTCAATCTTCAGGACATGTCCCAGTCTCAAGGGTGAAAATGGTGGTCACCTTTTTGTCTAAGCCTCTTACCCTGGGAGAGAAAAATTAACTTTCCTCTTCTGTCTGCTTAATGGGGACATTTCTCCCTTCTTGGGGTACCAAGGTACGGGCCACACAGACACATAAACCTTTCTCCCCTCCTTGTTTGCAAGCCAGCTCTTTCATCCATTCGGATGCTTCCAGAGAAAAAGCGATCACTGGCTGATCATTTCAACCCCATCCCCACTTCTGCATGTTGCCAATTTTCCTCATCTCTCTGAGTTAACTGCTGCCTTCAAGCTCATCGGATCACTCTGAACTGACTGAACGAACGTATTTTTGCTTAAAACAATTTAAATATGACAGGTGAATATCATTGGGGCAGTGTGTCCTTCTTCATAGAGAAGATGTTTTTGTACACTGAGCAGTTGTGGGCCCATAAATACCACAGATGTTTAAGGTCTGTATAGACATCTAACAACATCCAGGGCATAGCTTTGAGTTGAAAATGGGGTCCCTCATTTTGTGCACCTAACAGTGCTGAGACAAACAGGGCTAGGTTAGGAGGTTACCAGTGTAAGGGTGAACAACACAGAAAAAGAAACACAAATAGCATTGCATTTTCTGCCTGACTTTTTAATCTCTACAGTCTACTATACTCTGTTTGATTTTGTTAAAACAATAAAAAAAAATCTCTTGAAAATGGCTTGTACTCATGCTTTCATGATCTCTGGAAACTATTAGAACTCTGGTTTTGGCTTTGGTTTTTAAAAGTGGCTGGTGGCTTTAGGTGAGGCAAGGTTTCTGAAGGTTGGGGCCAATGTTATTAGCGAGATTTGTGGAGCTGGGAAGTAAAACCAGGCATGATTATGGAGACAGAATCTGATTCTCCCAGGTCTGATCCCTTCTAGGTGTATCACTAGGCACCTTCACTTTTCAGGGCTAAAACATCTTAGCAATTTCAAGACTTTGCTGAGCTCTTCCCCCTTCTGATGTCAGACCTGACTGTGTCTCAGGCTGGGGCATCCAAAACTATAGATATTTTGGAAAAGATAGATAGTGTCCCTCCTTTGCTTTTGCAACTTTTTTGGCTGTCCCTAGGAATAAGACACTTTACTATGTGATCCAACAGGCAATCAGCATGAGCAGGGTTTTTATTTATTCTTTCCTATGCCATCATTCAAGATCCCACATTTTATTGCTCACCACTAAAACAATATCATTAGACATGAAATATATGTTGCCAGGCCCTCCCCCATTTCACTTCTCTCCCTCTTTTTTCTTCTGAAGAGAAAGAAAAGAAAACTTCTTTTCAGGATACATTGTAGGGAGTGCTCATGAACTGGCAATTTATTTTCTCCTGGGTTTGACACTGCCAGGCCCTTAGTGCTTTTATTGACTCTGGCAAAACACAGTGACAATTATTTTTGTTGGTTTCAAACCCCTTCTCCAGCAGAGTGTGAAGTCAGCAGGTTTTTTTTGCATGCTGAGCTTGCCCTTTCAGACACCCTAAGAGGAGCAGAGGGAAAGATGATGGCTTTATTTCATTTTTATCCACTTGCACTTTGGCATTCCCTGAACGGATCTTTTGTTTTGAGACAGGGAAAGCAAGGGAGAGGCTCAAAGATGAGAAATGGGTTGATGGTCATGGAGGAAAACAGAGCTAGGACATCCTTATCTGAAGTTTCCTACTCTCAGCAACCTGTTTTCCTGCACATCCCTCCTGGAAGCCCTGAGCATTTCCTTCTGTGTGTGCATACATAACACACCCAGCGAGGGCAGGGGTCCTTCCATCCCTCTGTGGTAAAGCATGAGCACCCAGCCAGAAATCTCCAGTCCTTGTTTCCTCTTGTCCAATGCTCACAAGACCACAGTGCCTTCCAGGTCACCCTAAACCCTCTCCTGGGCTGTGAGAGGCCAGGATAACAGTGAAAAGGGGTTGTTTCTCAGAAAAAAAAAAAAAAAAAAAAACCAACTTTTAAACAACCCTTGGCAAAGGTTGCCTGGAGCATTTGTGGCTTGTGGGATGTGCATTAGCACAAGCATTTGTTTAAAGCATTTCATGCTATCCCCTCCATCTCCACTTATCTGTTCCTGGCAAGGCCCAGGAAAGGCAAAAGGCTCCAAAATAATGGCAGTGTAGACTCAGCCTGTGGGATGCCTCACAAACTGCATATCAGTTACAGCAATTTTGAAGATGATTTGTAAAGGTTTACAGACCAGCAAAGCTGCTTGGGAAGGAAATAAAAATATAAGCCAATCTTTCAGTCTAGGATGAATAGGAAAAGTTTCTTCCCTGTCTTACAACAGTGAAATTTAGATTTCAAACACTGTCGATCAGTTTTTCTCTTCCTACCCACTCTGCAAAGAGGCTTTGACTATCTTCTGTTCTTTTAAGAGATATAAAAGGACCATCAGTTTCTGACCTGGAAACACAGTGGATTAAGATAGGTCTTCTCTGGTAGAGGAGCTGGAGAATCATCCAAAAATATTTTTTCATTTAAATTATTTCTTCAAACTTTTTTGCCATGTTCAATAATATGTCTCTATAAAATTCTGAAAAATATTAAAAATTAAAAGTGCTGAAACTTATCTCCCAAGGAAGCCATCATAGTGAGCATTGCTGCTTGCTTGAAAAGAAAAACTTCCTGTTAACTAAAAAAGCATTCGCTGGAGATAATGTCCCACTTCCACAGTTATGGTAGCGAGTGAAGCCTGAAATTTCCATTGACTTCCAAGGATGCTCTCCCATAACTGTCACCTTGTCCCAAACTGTGAGAAAATGAAGATGTAAATAATCTTTTCCAGATGGTGTGACCTGCTGAGGCAATTGAATTGATCAACAGACATCAATACCTCCCTTCAGACAGAATCTGTCAAATGTAGAGGGGTTTTATTTGCCCTTTACACAGGAAGGTGGAGAATCCCCTAAGATAAAGAATAGCTGAAGGACAGTTTTAAAAATCCTGGATGTGGTGGAGAGGTTGGCCTGAGATGTCCCTGTTTTCCAGAAATTCCACTTGTTCTTGCCTGTGTGCTGAACACCATTAAGCATTGCTCCTGGTGTGCCAGGACAGATGGTTCAGGTCACGTAGGACAGAGATCTGAGCAAAATTCCCTTTCTCCCATAGAAATGACTTGGTGGTTTTGGTCTGAAGTCACCTCGCTGGTTTTGAAAGCAGGATGGATCACGTCTCCAGATGGTTGGTTATTTCAGCAACAAAAAGGGAAATTCCTATTTGCCCCTACAAGAACAAACATGCAAACGTACATTTCTGGTTTTGTTGCCTCTCTGCCTCTGCATAAAGCCACAGAAAAGACTGTGCTGGCTGTGCAGAAGACAGCCCTCCTCATCCCTCTGTCTGCACCTTTGTGAGAGGCTTTGTTTCCTTGGATTTGCATCACAGATCATTGGATTGGTGCAACTGATGGTTTGGCCCAAAGATGGACTCTGGAGCCCATCATCTCGATCTGTCCTCACACTGCTGCCCTTCCCTCTCCACAGCAGCTCCCTGGAGATGTCTATGGTTCTGATCCAGCTGCCATCTCCTGCAGGAGCCTGCCAAGTGTTTGTCCAAATTGCTCCTCATTAGCTGTTGTAGGGCTCCTGACAGCAGCGTTTCATCTTGGATTGCAAACTGTTTCTAGGTGGTGTTTCCCCACTAGGGATGTGTTATTACAAACAGGAGTTCAGTGTTTGAGAGCTGTGGATGAAGGAGGGGAGGGAATATTCCTTTCAAACCAAGGGTGCTCCACAGCAACAAGCCAGTATCTACTCACCACCCTCTCCAAGCTGCCTCTCCACGCTTTTTGCTTTGGCAGGCTTACCCTTCTACCATGGAAGTACAACTGGCCCCAGCCACTGTATGCCCCCAGCAGGCAGGGACAGCCAGCCAGGCACCTCAGAGAGTCCCAATAGCAGCCACCAGTGGGGTGAGATGACCCTGCCAGAATTTCCAAAGCTTCTTACAGTGAGCATTAAGTCAATTTGAGAGGGATTACTCTGCCAAACGTAGTAATTAATTAGAGAGACATGCTTCAGCACAAGCTTTTCATTATCTAAAGCACTCGACATGCCTTTGTGGGGGCTGTGCTAGAACTGTCAAGGCCCATCAAGCTCCAGCCCTTCCCACTGTGTGTATTTCACCAATTCAGGTACCATTCACCCTCACTGGTCTCTTTTCCCTTGCAGTGCCTATCTTCAGCATGCTTGCTTGCATAGAATTCTAAAATGGTTTGAGTGGGAAGGACCTTGAAGATCATTTAAATCCAACAACCCCAGCAAGGGCTGGGAAAGATCTTGATCTTTCAAAGAGTATGGCTGAGGCCACAGTGAATATTTTCCTGATCCGCTCCGAACCAAAGCAAATCAGGCTGTGGAAGAGGTGGGAGTCATGCTGCTGTACTTTGATGTGAAGGACGTTCTAGGAAGGCGAAGGCACTGCAGCTCAACAGAGCTGTTCTGGCATTGGAGGATGCATCTCCTCTTCCTGTGCTTTCTAGCAGAAATGACAGCCTCATATTTGGAGTCCAGGCATGTCCCTACTCCTGATCTGAAGCTTCAGTGCAGCTCTTAGCAAGTCACTTGTGTTCCCTGAACCCTGATGTGATGATGCAATGTTGTGATGCAATTTTCATCCTCTCTCCTAGCCAAAAATGTACAGTTTTGAACACTTCAATTTGACTAGTCCAGTCCTAGTGTCAGCATCTATTGAGAAACTTGGCATGTCTTCTGCAGCACCAATGAAAGGTCAGTCTCCTTCTGTGCCTTTTTAATTCAATAAGAAGTCTTATTTTTATCAGTGTGACCAAGACAAGGTACAGTGTCCTCACTGCTTTGTGAGCACATGCGTAGAAGCAGGTCCTGATGGAATCAGTGGACAGAATTTTTAAAAACAGAAGTGTTGCTGTCATGGTCTAACAAATAGGGCATGAGGCAAACAGGAAGTCCTTTGCCAAAATTCAGGAAGGAAATTGTCATCAAGAGCAGTAAAGAGGACTTAGCTCTTTCATGACATCTCAAAGAGAAAGGCATCATCTGGGCTATTCCTGCCTAACTTGAGGCAAGCAAAGGAGACAATGTTTTGGAGTCAAATGCTGTGTAGATCAGCATTTTCAATTCAATCCTTTGAATTTTTGAAAAACAAGTATGGATTGGCAAGTAACTAGAGAAATACCAAGAGTGTTTATTTTACCTAAACTCCTGGGCATTTTAGTATTAATGGTTGGTATGAGCATTTCCAGCAACTGATCTTTGGGAATTACAATTCTCAGAACAATCCCATTCATTATTTCAGCCCACTTCACTTGAAGCTCCAATTTCCAAATGAAAATTGAAGGAGGAAAAACACACATTAAAGGAAAAAGTAAATAGAAGGATTCCAACTACTGATTTTCATTTGAGCATCTTATATTGATTTTTCTCCTTTATAATTATGCAATATAGAGTGCATTTTTTCTTAATTCATGGAGTCATGGAATCATTACAGTTGGAAAAGGTGTTTATGATCATTGACTCCAAACATTAACTCAGCACTGCCAGGTTCACTGCTAGGTGTCCCCAAGTGCAAACATCCACACCTTTGAAAACCTCCAGGATTGGTAACCACCTCTGCCCTTGAAAGCCTATCCCAAGGTTTGACAGCCCATTCCATGAAGAAAGCTTTCCTAAAATCCAATCTAAGCCTCCTCTGGCACAACTTGGGGCCATTTCCCCTTGTTCTGTCACTCATTACTTGTGAGAAGAGGCCAACTCCCACCTGCCTACGGCCTCCTCTGAGGGAGGGGTGGAGAACAATAAGGTCTCCCCTGAGTCTCTTTTCCTCCAGGCTGAACACCTCCAGCTCCTTCAGCTGCTCCTCACCAGACTTGTGCTCCAGACTTGTGCTCCAGACTTTTCATCAGCTCTGCTGCCCTTGTCTGGATGCACTCCAGCCCCTCAAGGCCTTTCTTGGAGTGAGGGGCCCAGAACTGGACACAGGATTCGAGGTGAGGCCTCACCAGTGCTGAGCACAGAGGGCTGATCAGTGCTCTGGCCCTGCTGGCCACACTCTTGCTGATCCAGGCCAGGTGCCATTGTCCTTCTTGGCCCCCTGGGCACACCTGGCTCATGTTCAGCCCCTCTCAACCAGCACCCCCAGGTCCTTTTCCACCGGGCCCTTTCCAGCCACTCTGCCCCAGCCTGCAGCACTGCAGGGGTTGTTGTGACCCAGGGGCAGGACGTGGCCCTTGGCCTTGCTGAACCTCAGACCCTTAGGCCCACTGATCCAGCCTGTGCAGATCCATTTGGTGTCATCTGCAAACTGAGTATCCACTCAATCCCGTTGTCCAGATCATCAATAAAGATATTAAACAGGACTGGCCCAGCACTGAGCCCTGGGGGACATCACTGGTGATGGCCCCAGCTGAATGTATCTCCATTCCCCACCACTCTCTGGGCTCAGCCATCCAGCCAGTGGACAGAGCACCCGCCCAAGCCGTGAGCAGCCAGCTGTCTCCAGGAGAATAATGTGGGAAACAATGTCAAAGGCTGTACTAAAGTCTGCCCAGAGAGCACGAACAATCTTTGTGTTTTGCTCTCTCACTGAGTGGAGGAGATCCTCCCCGAGGTGTGCTCACTGCTGGTGGCTCTCCCTGCAGCCCAGCTCCCTGGTGACAGCGTGTCCCCACCAGAGCTGTGCCTGGGCAGCTGCCTCAGCAGTGGTGGTGGGTGCAGTGCTGGCTGCCCGGTGGGTTCTGTGGCTCCCTGTGGAGCTGGTAGGGCTCCAGTGCCTTCCCTGCACTCCCTCTTGCATGAACTGCCCCACAGTCTACCCATTAAACGGGTAATGACTGGTCTGGTAGCCAGCAGAGAAGTGCCTTCAGAGAAAAGATAGTATTTGAAAGCAGAGGTTACACACAGAACTTTCTCAAACAGATCTTTGTGCCAGAGGCTTTGTTTTGATACTAGAAACATTTCCACTACAGCAGCCTCTGATGGCAGTCATGTGTGGGATTAGAAAGTGACTCCATTCAAATAACAGACAGCTGTTTGGAGTGAAAACTCCTCTCTGTCAATTTGCACTCAAAGCAGGCAGAGGCAAAGGAAAAAAAAAAAAAAAAAAAAGACCCCGGGCCTGGGAATCATTGTAGCTTAATCCCTCCTTTGGCAGGAGATAAAACTAGGGCTTTCCAATGCTCTATAATTTCTTGCATTGACCTGGAAAGAGATTTCTCTATTCACTGGGCTGTAAACCTCCTTTTTTATATTTACTACATGATGTACAAGAACTGAATCTCCAGCAGAGAAAACATGCCATGTTGGGCTAGGAGCCTGGGAAGAAACTTAGTCTCAGGTTAAATTACTTAGTACAGCAGGGATGCACAGTAGCTGCTAAAACCACTTATGGATTGTTCTTTTAACTTTCAGCGGAAGGTTTTCTCATTTTGTGAAGAATTGGCTGAGATTTCCAGAAGTGACTAATGATTTATGGTGGTCTGCTCTTTCAATGCCAAATTTCAAACACTGGAGGAGGGCCTGATTTTTCAGATTGGGTGCACAGCTCTTGCAAAAAGTCAAATATCTTCTGTACATCTCAAGACCCTGGTATGCCTAGGCATTCATGCTCTCTGATTCAGACAAAATAAATGTGGTAGAAAAGCAGAGCAAAGCCTTTGACCACGCTCTGCCAAGCACAACTGCAGACACAGCAAAGGATTGAGGTGTACTGCTCCTGTACAGCACACGTGTATTTTTGGTTAACCTGGTGCTTCCTGTCAGCACCATAAAGAGGTTCTTCCAAAAGGTTTTTATGTTGTTTTTAACAAGAAAAAGTGGCTGTGCTATGAGACATTTTCAAGTACAGCAGACCAGGACTTAGGCCAGTGTGCACCTGGAGTTGCTCCTTTTCCCTAGTTCTCCTCCTGTGTTTTAAAAACCAAGAGAATTGTATTTAATCTGTTAGAAAATGGATTTCATTAGGAAATGAATCATGCCATCTGGGACTATTTGAAAAACTTTGAGGGAGGCCTTTCTTCTCAGAGATTAAAATGTCACCTCAACTGAAAACTTTTCCTCAACTGTATGAAAAAGCAAAGAAAAGTTCTGACAGTGTCAAAATATGTTATCTTGACATATCGAAATTTTTCTTTTGCTTTTCTTTTTAATGTAACTTTGGATTAAAATTTTCTCTTCCTGTGTCACACACTTTGTTATCAACCTGACTGTGACATCTCCACCACAAACCTGGTGGAGCAGTGCTAGAGCAGGTAAATGTTGCCCTCCAACCCCATCACCCACAGCCAGATCCTGTAGAAGCACTCAATATCTAAAAGAAAACCAAAAGCCATTTACTTGAAACAAATCAACTTGGAATTCCCAAAGGAAAAAAAAAATTAATTCCCTGTTTCTTTATCTATTTTAATGGGTTGGGCAAGCTTCCTTTATGGAACATTTGAGAGAAGGCTGGGTCTCACACCCATGGGAAATTAGGCCAATTGATGAAATGCTGAACCTCTCTATGAAACAGCACTTCTCCCCCGGGGGGCTGCAGAATTCCATCCAGAGAGTGCAGCAGAAGCCAGGCCACAGCCAGGAGAAACATCCTCTGTCAACACAGAGATGCAAAGAGAAAGAGTGGGAAGGAAGGGGATGGAGAAGCGATTTTGCATAACGTTTTCCCTGCATTGTTTGCATTGGAAGACTCTCTCCCTGTGTCCCAGCAGACAGCCTTTGGATCACTTGGAAATTGTGCCCAGTCCATTCTTGTGCAGAGCTGAAGTCAGGGCTGTTTGCAATGGCCGGTGCCAGGGAGCTCGGCAACCTACAGGAAGGAAGGTCCTGTTCTTAAAAAAAATAAAATAAAAAAGCCAAAACCGCCCCCCTTGAGCTTGAGAGTGAGAAGACATGGATCCTATCCCAAGCTCTGTGCTCATTCTGGGTGGCCTTGGACATGTCACACTGCTGACTGTTCAGCTCTGCCTGAAAAAGCAGGATGAAGGGCAGCAGGGGGGTACCACTCCCTGCTTGCCGGGCTGGGAGGAGTGCTGCACACTAGGAGCTGCTGGCACAACCTCTGGTGAATGAAATGGGCTTTGTAGCTTTGCTTCAGCTGCCTGCCACTGCATCAGCACCAATATCTTTGCACTGCCCTTGGATGGAGATCTTGAGAGGATGGAACAACCTGCCTGGATGCACCTGGGAAGCTGCCACTCAGGGAAGCTATTTCCTCTGGGTAGGTTTGGGAGGAGCTGTGTGCACCAAAGGCAGGAGCTTGGTGTGGCACAATGGCACAAGGATTGAGGATTTCTGTTTCCACATCTGAATTTTACAGTTGTTGCAGTACATGCTGCAGCAGATGGCAATGCTGTATTATCAGGATTGATCATACTGACAAAATTACTCGTGATCTGACTGCAGCAAAAGCTCAAGGCAAACTGATCTTGGTAGTAGCTGCTGGATGGAAGCTACTGGTATCAAAAAAATGGTAACTGGAAGCCTCAGTTAAAGAATCTGGATTTTAACCATAGTGCTGATATTTTCTTTATTAATG
The DNA here is from genome assembly GCA_013398615.1 of Brachypodius melanocephalos. Lineage (NCBI taxonomy): Eukaryota > Metazoa > Chordata > Aves > Passeriformes > Pycnonotidae > Brachypodius > Brachypodius melanocephalos. The sequence continues at coordinate 5,494,470 of VZSR01003371.1, forward strand.
CTAACCCTCTAACAACTGCAGCAAGAAATCATCCAGCCCCTCTAAGTGTCAGTCAAAGCAACTGCCCTTTTATGAAGTTCTAAAGACAGTGATCCATTGAGATGAATCATCTCAAAGGTAGACTAACAATGACCAATTTAAATCCTGCTAATCTGGATTTATGTCCAAAATGTGGAATATCCCTTTGGGGTGCACAATGCAGAAAGAAAATACAAAAACCTTCCCTTCCTTTTTTTGAACAAAAGATAAGAAGTTTTCTCTCAGTCATCCCTCTCCTATTAGAAACTTCTCTCTCCCTTTTACAGGCTTTGGCCAACTCAGTCTTCCAGCCACTTTGCAAATGCTCAGGTATTTCCCAATGCAGGATCCACCTGTGAGATAGGCTTGTCAGTACTGATATTTTCTTCTTTTTGGTTCTGAGCTCTTCAAAATTTAGATGTGAAATTTTCAGTTTCTTTCCATCTGTACAAGCAAGGCTAAGAAAATATGTGACCTCTCACTGCTCCCTCTCATTGCCATCCATCTCCATCTCCATTGCCTCTTCTGCAACATGGGAGATACCTGTGTCTCCATTCCTCTGTGAACTCACTACATGTCAGGGATTATTGGAAAGATGTCGATGCTTTCACCTCTCTTTAGCAGAAGAGTGTTAGACCTGTTACAAAGATAACACAAAAGACTCACAAGAGCAGCTGAATTTCTTTAGGTTTTTTTAAACACTGAAGTTCCCTAGTTTTAGTCTTGATAAAGTCATTACAGTGCCAAAAGGGGAAATGTGTCGTTTCCATGGCTGGCTGCAAGCAAACATTAAAGATAGCTACATCCAGGGATAGGATGCTTCAAAGAAAATGATAACACACTTGTGTTCTTTATTTGCCTGAAGTATGTTGTAGATATATTTTCCTTGGAAAATATCTCTTACTAAAAAATGAATATTTATTTTAACAACAAGACTTGTAACACAAAGTTTCAATCTGAAATTAAAACAATAAAATATTTCATTTTCAATTAAAAATTTTTTTGTGTATCATGTTGGGGAACATGACTTTTAAATTAAAGTATTTTTATTCATGTACTGTTCCTCTCCCTTTCATTACTACTGAAGGAAACACTAAAAAAACCCAAAAAAACCAACCAACCAACCAACCAAACAAAACCAGAAAACCAAACCCACAAAAAAACCCACCCTAAAATTTAGTGATTTTTTCCCTTCCCAAATCTTTCTTCTTTTAGTCTGTGATTTTTAAAATGATCTTTACAATGGAAAGTTATAAACAAAACTGTGTGAGATTTCCACTCTGCAAATTCTGTAATATCAAGGAAGCTTGAGGTATTGACAACAGGTTCACTTTCTGTTTTGCCTTTTTGTAACTTCTGTCAATGTAAAGGAAATTTTAATACAAACTATGAGTATTAATGTATCCATTGCTGCAGATATAATGGGTGAAGGTGAGGGCAGGGGATCTGACTCAGGGGTTTCTTCTACATTTCTGCCAGCTCCTTTACATCGTTTTATTTGCTAAATTCTTGCACTGGACAATCTGTGTCTTCAAGAAACTATCCCATCAACATTTGATTTGAGAAGAAGCCTAGTCCAGCCATAGGAGAAGTCAGGCCCACTCTCAGTATATATTGGCTGTATAGATTGAACTGAGAAGACTCAGTCTTCAAAGAATTATTTATTTACAGATAACTTTTCTAATCCATATAGAGATCAAAACCTCACTGCAGAATCTTCAAAACCACAAGTCACAACAGAACTGAGCCCTCCTTTTGATTTTGGAACACCATCTTTGGAACATCATTTGGAATAACATGAAGGGGCAATATTTTTGCAGTGTTTTCATTCCCCATGAGACTTGCAGCCACAGTTCTCAGGACTATAATGAGAAATATGAAGATGTGCACGTGGCCTCAAGTTACATGGAATCATGTATTCCCCTGGAGAAGCAAGAGATATCTCATGACTGTTAGTTCCTCACATTGAGCTGCTCTTGGTGTTAACCTCCCATTGTTCCTGCACACACAGTGCTTCCACATCTGGAGGTGAAAGCCCAGAACAACACAGTCTTGCATGCAATGAAGCTGTCAGCATGTGCACAGCTCCATCAGCGTGCCCTTGTGAGCTATCATAATCCATAGAGAATGGTGTCAATAAGTGAAAAGCTGCTGCTGTCTTGGTCTGCAGATCTTCACCATGTGTCTGCTGCCTCTGAAACCTTGTGCTCAAGTTCACCCTTGAAGTGGTGGACCGACAGTGTTATGTTTAAGGTTGGCCTCTGTGATCTTAAGGGTCTTATCCAACCTTAGTGATTCTATGATTCCAGGGCTCAGTGGTTGCAGTCATTTGTCACCATGCTGCCTTTTGACTCTGGATTCGACAATTAGACAGGCTGTCCCTTCAGATCATGCGTCAGAACACCCCTGAATTATCTCAGTTAACTCTACCATGATCCTCTCACCCTCCACTCAGGTCACACAAACAGGGTTTGGCTGTGTAAACTGCTACAGTCACTTTGACATCACACAGCACACTGGAAATGTTCTCTCTCCTTCCTTCAGCCCTTAACACAGGTAAGACTGACCATGTGCAAACACCAGATCTTCTTGTAGTATAAAGAAGTGCTGCTCTTCTCTGAGGTTATCAACTGGAATAGGACTACTCTGAGGTGTTTGCTCTTTGTGCTTTATGCGCTCCTATCATTCAATGGGGACTTTCCCGCAGCCTTTCATAAGAGTTTTGCTTTTGCACTGCTGTTGGTTTCTGCAGGATTACACAAGATAACTGGTCTAGCACTGGGGATGGTGTTTGTTGAACTGAATGCTGTTATCTCCATGTTTCAGTTTCCATATGCCCAAATCCAAGGGTAGTGATGCTTTCCAGCTCTGTGAACGCCTTTGAACTCTGCTGCCAAGAAGAGCTGATAATGTGGATAGCATGGCTACAAACACATCCCTGGGGTAAGACAAATAAAACCAGATAAAGCCCCTATAAATACACTTCTTACATTGGAGAAAAGCCATATTCTGGCACCCCCAAGCAGACCACCTGACTGCCAAGCAGCTGGAACCTGCATCCTCTCTGAGGGAGAGGCAGCTGAGAAGAAGTGCAGAAGTAGTTGATAGCCAATGGGCTGGTGGGGCACACACATCAGTGGGGCATGTGGATATCCACAGGATTGTGTTAGGAAGGTCTGAAGATATGTGAAAATACCTTGTTCATGCGCAGAGTCAGACACAAAAAATAAACCCAAATTTCAGCTCCCCATGACCACAGGATGCTTCATGAAGTTAAGCAAAGTGGATGTTAGGAATGAGAAGGAGAAAAGTCCTCTGGAACATCTCCTGAAGCCCATTATCAAGACACCTCCCTGGCGTGTAGACCCTTGTTCACTGACATATTGTGTCCTGCCAGGAGACATGCTGAAAGACAAACAGGCAGACAAGGAGAGACACAAACCCAAAGCTTCAAATACCTAAAGCCCAGAGCAATGGATTGAAGACCCTGGTGACTTAGTTATTTCTCTCTTACACTCACCTATAGACTTAATTTGAAAGCTGCTGTAGGCAGCTGAAACAGTGAAATAGATTATATATATTTATTTTTCTTTCATCATCTTTCTTTTCCCTTTAACAAGCTTATTTAGAATCAGGGGGAAGAGACAAACAGAAATAAATTAAAACCAAAGTAAAATTTGTTTTAGCCCTATCAATAACCTGATACAACCGTAAATTCGAGAAACCAAGAAAAATCTTAACTTAATTTACCCACTTAGTTAATAATTACAGTTCCTAAGTAATAAGCCATTCTGTAGCCTGAAGTTCTTGTTCTGAGTATATATTTATATTAGCAGTTAAGTATACTTTTCATGTGCAATTAAGACATTATTCCTTCCTAGCTATTCACAGACATTTCAGGAGGGAATGGGGAAAGACAGAATTGTAAAGCCATGAAGATAATAAGAGCCAAAGTCCCTTTCCTTGTCTTGTGATATTGATTTTCATAATATAAACAGAGGCACAGAATGCTGAATCTTGGTAATATACCTATTTTAAATGCCAGTTGTTGAGTAAATAGACCTCTGTGGGGAAATGTTTGTTTGAAAAGTCCTTTGGGATTAGGGAATATTAGCCCGGCTTTCAGCCTGAGACCTATTTTGTGAGGCGTCTTTGTTACTTTGTCAGCTTTCTAAAGCCTTTTATGATAGGTCTTGGCCCTGGTGATATTTATTCAAGTAAACCTAAGAATACGAGTTAAGATGCAGCTGTTCCAACATTGTGGACATGTTTTGGTCTCCGTGTGTTTCGACTCAACCCTGAAGTGCAGGACACCTCAGAGTGACTAACAAACTATTCACCCTCAGGCCTTCAGTTTAACTCTTAGACATTTTCCACAGACAGTACCGGCTTCTAATGAATTCTGGCCCTGAATCATTTTTCCTCAGACACAAGGACTGGTTAGTTATTTACTTTTCACCAGTTTGCACATAAGGCCCGGGGTTTGAACAGGGCTTCTTCTGGCACTTCTTGCAGACCTGCATTCTGCCCTTCCTCCAAGGACTACAGGGTTTATATTTTTGTATTTGCCAGCCAAAGAAAATAAAACTAATGTCTAAACAGGGCACCCTCCAGCTCCTTGACTCAAGTTTGCCAGGGGAAGAGCATTTCCAGGCTAGACCGGTCTTCCCTTGCTTGCTCTTACACCAGGATAATAGAAGTGAAGCCACTTTTACTATCAGTAGCTAATAAACGGCAGATTTGGGGTTTTGCTGTAAGGCTTTTCCAGCTAACCTGAATCAAAATGCATGTATTCACTGATTTCATCCTGCATTATCTAATTCAGACCATATGATACCTGATGTAAAATTGGAAGGTGAGTGTGGATGTGATAGCTCAGAGTGGGTGGTCATCAAGAAGAATCTTTTCATCACATTAAGTGTTTCATCAGGCCCTTGACTGTTGCATATGGAATAATTTGACTTTTTTTCTGTAATTTGAATATGCTAATGCTGTCCAATGAGGAAAAAGCAAAATACATTATTAAAACCTTCAGTAAGCCTAACTGGATCACAGCTCTTCTCCACATAGTGTATCTACCCTTTTAAACACCACACATTAGATAAATGCAAAAATACAAAAACGCAAAATTGATTTTCATAAGAAAGGTCACTATCTGGACTTTACTACTATGCTGTGTCACAAAGGGACTGAAAATCAGAGGACTACAGCTAACAGGGGCAAACCAGAAAACGAGGACTCCGATCACAATCTATGTTGCAATCCCCTAAACTGTTCCTGTCCATCTTTCTCCAGGTTTTATAGACAAAGAGAAAAAAGAACCTTAAAATTTCCGAAAGCCTAAACTCTCAGGAAGGGGAGTGGACTACTGAGGCCACAACACCTTTGCACTGTGATCACGGTGAAATCACATGGATAAACACAAAACTAGGGAGACACCATCACAGAAATAAGCAAGCCAGCCATGGGTCTCATTTTCTGGGACATAGTGTGTGTTTGACCTAATGTCCTCACATTGTAACAAGAAGTAGGCATTAAACAACACTGCATCCTCAATCAGAAATTATTAAGGATATGTGAAAAATACAGGTCAAGGCCTGAGCAAAAGTTACCTAATTGGGGACACATGGGTAGCTTCAGGTGGTAATTAATTTAATGCTGTAAAAGGGATGTAAATTATGGCAGACTAAATCAAAATCAGGTGTCTAATTTTAGACATCTACGCCTGTATGAGAAGGATCTTAGCTTAAGCATCCAAATAAAACCTTTGATTTTCCTACACCTCACCTCTGTAACAGGAGGCTCAGGATATTTCTCCCTGTGTATGTCCTGTGGGTTTGTTCAGTACATGGGTACTTGGAAAGAGTTTTGAAGTCCCTGTGCAGAAGAAACCGCCTTCCCCAAGTGTTATCCTGAATGTCCAGTCTCCCCCACTGTATTTGGAGAGCGTGGTGTTCCATTTCAATGGCAAACCCACAGCTGCAGTGTTGTTTGTTTCCACAGGTGGATTTGAAGTAGATGCCATCTTAATCACTGATCGTGAGAAATCATGGACCCCTATTCCAGAGGCAAGATCTTCCACAAACACAGGGCTTGCTCTGGGAAGGAATTTCTGTGAGCAAAACACAGAGGGATTGTAGGATCAGACAGAAATCCACTGTTAGTGAAGTTGAAGAGAAAAACCTGGGCAGACTCCAGAACTTAACTTAGGTAAATAAAATAGTGTGTTTCTATGAAAAGATTCACAAATAAGCAAAGATTTTTAAAATAAATCCTTTCTGGAAGCTGCAGCATACAGTGTTCTCTTCCAGGAGTGACAGTATAAGATACAATAACCATTACAGCTTTCATATTTACTCACTAAATACAGAAAAAATAGAGTTGCAACACAAACTAGGATGGAATTGAAATAATGCTTACAGTCTGTTCGAGTCTGAGTGCTTAGAAAGCATGTTTTAGGGTTCCTCCCCCTGACCCAAATCTCCTCTAAACTCAGGTATCAATTCCCAGATGGTTCCTTCAGCTCCCTTTGTAGACACAGCAAGAGGCAAAAGGTGCCCTACCCTGTGAGGTCTTTGGGGCGTTCATCTCTTTCCATTGGCAACACAAGGAGCTCAACCCTGACTTTCCACTGAATTTGAAGGCAGAAAAACTTTGGGAATTCCACCCAGGCTGCACCCTCTCTGGCTCTGGGGCCAAGGATCTGCTCCCTTGTTCAAGAAAAACATATGTAAATAGTTGTTCAACATACCTGAAACTCCGTGGAAATTAGGTGGATGAGGAAGTGTGTTGCTTAAAGCACAGCACATGAACATGCAGGGCAGGGGAAGGTGGAAAAACAGTCTTTTACTTTCATTTAGGTTGAAGAATTCATTTTTACTCGAGCACAGTCACTTTCTGTGACTATTCCACAGCCGAACTATGTGAGCATGAAAGTTTGTCGACAGCAAATGTTCAGCTATTTTGTGAAAGCAAACTTGGAGGTTTAAAATGTGGGCTGTGTTTAAAATTCAAGTTACTTTCACGAACCAGAACTGCATGTTGCTTCATCTTTGTACAGGACTGAGTACACTGGCAGTGCTGCCAGAATGAAGGAACAATAATTCTTTCATGAGATCATCAAGTAAATATAAGTATCATGTTCACGGACTATTCATACAGCAAAAAATAACAATAATCCAGGCAAAGATCATCTCTAATATAATTACAGCACTGCACCTCCCAGCCATTGCGTGCTAACACCGGTCACGTTGACCATTTATGTGCAGAACATTTTACTGGTGTCTCCATAAAAGAATCTTCTCCTTGTGGTCCTGCAGGGAGAACTAATTAACAAAAATAAATCTAACTCTTGGAACCTAAGCATGTCTGCCAGTAAATTATTAAATTCAACCCCCTCATCCTTTTGTGCTACAGATGACCTCCTGAAAGCAGCTCTGGATGGGCCTCAACAGACAATTCTGACAATCCCCTTCATCCAAAGGCACACAATGCTGCCATCCTCAGTATCTCCCTGTCACCCAGGCATGGGGATTTCACCTTGTACCTGACAGGATTTTTGAGGACTTTTCCAGAGACAGTTAGTCTCCCTGACCCATCCCTCATCTCCAAGGATGGGAAGATAACACTTTAACAGTAAGATATTCTTGGGGATGTGGTTGCTGTCAGTCAACTTCCAGCTCTTGATAAGGATCATTGTCAAGAAAGGTTTCCAAATACCTCCTGTAAAACCTGTAAAACTTAAGTCACTCTCACACTGCTCAGCTGTCTGTCTGTGCTTATTAGATCATTGTGGTTTCCTTACCACTTTCCTGGGATTGAGGCTCTTTTTTCCTTTTCTTTTTTTTTTTTTTTTTCCTACTAACAGAGTGCATAAAATATCAATTTCTGAGATGAAGCTGAGGGACTCCTGTGTCATCCCAGAGTAACAAACTCAAGTCAGAGAAGTATAATTCAGTTTGGCAGACTCTGAATTACAGAAACAAGTTATTTTCACAAACATTTAATAACATTTTCCCTTTACTCCCCTTCTTTACCCCAATTTTCTTTTTTTACCTTTTTAGCCAAACCATTATAAATATTGCAGCAGACTTTAGCCAAACCATTATAAAGATTTCACTGAATTTCATTTCAAAGACAGGAAAACACCATTCCCAACACAGCTCTTAGATGTGAAACATACAGAAGTCACAGACTGATGCCCAAGGCTCCATACCTGGCAGGAAGGAAGGTTTGGGTATAATGATTCTGAGGAAAATATTAAATAATTAGACATGAATTTTGCTGTGGCATGCCCACAGAGAAGTTGCATTGTATACCTTTACGACAGAAAATGCATCAACAAAATATGGAATGTATAACTACTTCTCAATTCGAAAGAAATCCTTATCCTTTTATAAAATCCTCTCTTTGTTCAGTCATCTGTCACAACACTACCTTGTCCCACAGAGATGCTGTAGGAAACAAAGTTTTATGTACAGAGGACAGAAATGCAGAGCACTCCCACCCTGCTGTAAACTTCCTCAAAAGGGAGAATCTCTTGCCATGTCTGTTTTTACTGTAAAAAGCAGTGAGTTCTCTTCTAAATGGTATGAATATACCTATAAAGCACTGTTTCCCTGAATCCAAGCAAATCTCAACACCCATAAACATTTATGTCTTTGCTCTGTTAGCTGGAGAGGGCTAAAGGTTCCCATTTGATCACTTACTGCAGCAATTCATTGAGCTGTGCTGTCCTTTTTGCTTGCAACTCTGTGAACATGTTGCCAGAAGCATTTTGCTCCTGCACCTTATTTCAGGAGCCTTCTGCACACATTTCCTCTTGCACTGTACCCAGTTTTTATTGAACCATCCCTGGCTGGGGCTGAACCCATTTAACTCGATCAGGTCAGCCCAATAAATTACAGGGCTGTGTCTGACAGCTCGGAACGCATGTGGGAAATGTTCCTTTTGGAAGCCATGGGTAGGAAGTACCCCAGACACACAGATGGAGAGCATGTGTCCACTGAAATTAAATGGAGCTGGGGCAATGCACCCAGAATAAAACATTCAGCCTTTTAGTAGTGGAAGGCTGTTAAAAGAGCTTGGTGATGACACTCGTGCAACCCAATATTTCCATTGATGATATACACTTATTTCAACCACCTAATGAAATTGTGCGGGTTTATTACTTTATTGCTTTTTTGAATTCAAAAGCATATGAAGGAAAAATTAAATGACCATTTTCTCCACGGCTGAGCCTCTGTTTTCAATTGGTATCTTGTTTCATTCATTTTCTTCGTGTTTAAATGCTGTTCTACCTCCCCACACTGGCAAAGTTTGAACAAATATACAACCCACCAAAACTTAGAAAAAAGGTTTCTGGTTTCCAGACTAATCTTGTTGAACGCAGTGAAAAGCCATCTCATGGAAGGATTCAGGAAATCTCTTAAGAATGGTCATATATCTGTCCTTACTCAGAAGTTCTTTAAGAACGTGCTTAGCTCCACTTCACTGGGAATTAAGCACAGGTTAAAATTTTTCCCTTTAGGAAGTTTGTCCTGGTCCACTACCTGCTTGCAGATGATTGGTGTCTTCATCCTTCAGCCATGCAGAACCAAGTTTTGCTATGGCAGATGTCAAACCACTTATTCAACAGTGATGGAGGGCTCAGTGACAGGAGCCTGGGCATCTAGTTTTTAAAATTCAAACTCTCTGAATGTCAGGGGACAGCAGGTTTACTCCAAAACCACATATCAGCAAAAGCAAAGAAACCCCAAAATCTTGAAATATTGAATAGGTCCCCTCCAATTGCTATTCTGTGATTCTGTGAATATCAAGGAGGCAGTAGGGGATGGGAAAACGGTTGTTTTTCTTGTTTGTCATCTTTGTTTCATAAATGTGGAGTGCTCTGGAAAATAAGCACGTTTAGGGTTTGCCACAGCCATAGATCTCTGCTCTATCATTATAGTGAGACCAATTCTCACCATATTCCAATTGTACAATAGAGGGAAACTGATGAACTGTGCGGATCATCTGCTGCTGTGCATCCTCAACTTGGCTGAGAAGTGTTTAAGCTCAGGAGATGATAAACTGTTCAAAATTCATGTTATCCTGAGCTGACACACCTTGCTCTTACTCACCTTGCTCTTACTCACCTTGCTCTCTTACATTTTCATTTTCAGAGCTACCTGCCCCTCTTCATTTCCTGTTGTACCTGTAGTACCTCAGATTGGTGTTTTGGGCCAATCTTGCACTCAAAGGTGCAAATCTGAAATGGGCTATTCCTGGACAAAGCATTCATGTACCCAGATACAAGGGAGATGCTGAATTATTCCAGCCAAGAAAGCCCTGGTTATTTTTCCCACCTACACACCTCAGAGGAACAGTAAATCCATCATTGGTGTCATTGCACATATTTCAGCAATAAAATACTTAATCCAGTGCTGGAGAAATGAGAATCTTATAGTGTTAAAATCAGTTTGTCACAGAAGGAGCTGGCAGGCTGCCCTGCCCATTGAAACAACAAATTGACACCAGTTATACCCTCAAATGAAGGAATCAAGCAGCCAAGGGAGCCCAGAGGCCTGAGTGTAAGCTGAAGCTGTGAAATGGCATGTGGAAAGGTTACCAATTAATTTATATTGAAAAAAATAATGAAAACAATCTACATCTTGTAGCCTTCAGCAATATTTTGAAAAAATATGATTCTTGTCCACCTACAGACTTTATGGAGACTTTTTCAGAAGCTGAAGGCCAACTTATTAATGGAAGTTGATGGCTCACAGGGCTCTGCAGACAGGAAGCACTTATTTTTATAAAATACACTGAATTAAATCCATATAGAAGAAATTTCAAGTCTCTGTTCTTTCCCCTGGAATCTCCCAATTAGGACTGTACAGTTGACTGAGGTTAGTAAAACTGCAACAGAGAGAAAAGACAAAGAATTGGTAAAATAAGCAGAATGAACAATGACATCAAATCTAGACCAATTCTATTGGTTATTCACACGGATAGAAATTAAGTTGTTCTTCCCAATATCTAACTCAGTTTGGAAAAATAATGGACAGTGTCCTAGGCAAAGAGTCGAATGTCCCAAGACTGTTCCTCGTGAGTCTTCTTTTTTCTCATTTCACATCTCTGTCTTCTCCTACTTCATGGTCTCCACAGGCATAGTCTCACTTGGTTCTTTGGATGTGAGAATCTGGCACCATCAAGGCTCTTGATGAGATCAAAAGAAGGGAAGTTTAACTAACAGAGGCAAGCCAGCAAATTCATGCCCAGTCCTTCCTATTGGATGTGACCTGTGTCTTCCACTCACTCCTCCCTAGTGCAAAGGAGATGCTGAAGATCTCAAAGATTAATGTCTTCTGCATATGATGATTTGAAAGTTCAGATATGAATTTTTTAAAAATTTTTCGTGAACTTTTTAAAGGCTCAGATATGAAATTCTCTCTCTGGGCACCAGGTGAGCCATGGTAACGTGTTTTGTGTGCCTTCTGACAGCTTAGATACCATCCCCTAGGGCTCTTGCTGAGGTTTAAGCTGATGTGGTTTATTTCCCCTTCACTGGAGGTTAGCAGGGTAGTCAGGCAGTCCTCTGTGCCTCAGATGACTTGCTGTTGCTTTGGGAAATGCAGCTGCTCCACTGATTGTTACTACCAGAGATGGCCACTTTATTTCACCAGTATCTAGTCAAGATCCACTGGACCCTGACTTGAGGAGCAAACACCAGCTCCTGGAAATGAAAGACATAATTCAAAGATGAGAAACTACTTGCAGCCCTCTATGATCCCAGTCTGGGGAAGTTCAAGCTCAGCATTCAAACCTTCCATGAGCTGCAAGGGAGCTTACAGAAATATCTGACAAAGGTAGACCTGGCAGATAAAACTCACAGCTCCAACAACCATGGGCTCTGCATCCAGCTCCTAGGAGTTACCCAACTCATAATTTCTGTCCCTCTAGCTCCTTCCCTCTACATCTTTTCTCTGCAAGTGCCTGATAGCATTTCTTCCAGAAATGGCCTATGATATTCAGTAAAGCAAGTGTTGCCCATTTTTGTTTGGCTTTGAATTGCTGCTTCTATTTTACACGTGGGGGACAGGGCTCGTGTACACAAACATTTGTTTAATTTTTCCAGCTGTACTATATGATCTAACAGAAGCGAACACCTCATTCTGCTAATCTCACCGTGTTGCCCTAGGGATAGTCACACTGACAGAGCCATTGTATGAGGACAGAATGTGCACCTATAATGAGCAAAACTCTCTCTCTAGGTGTTGGAGATTCTGTCTCAGTGAATTTTTGCCAAGCTTATGCAGCAATCAAAAACTAATCCTTTAGTGTCTGTATACAATTTACTAAATAAAATGATCAGAGAATCCTTGACTATTGAGCCACAGGTGGGAGAAGGGCTTCAAGAACCCAGTTAGTCTTTGTCTGGTTGTCCAATATCTGTTAATTCCCCACAGGTTTGACTGTCCCATCTTTAAAACCCTTTGGTGACAGAATATATGCAGCCTGTTCAAACAACCCAGGTAAGTCCATCTTTGTCTTTTTCCTTAGAAAGACTATTTTTACCTGAAAAGATGTGTGGAACTCTTTACTGACCTCACTTAAACCCATAGCTTGTAGTAGTCACTGCTAGAATTCTCAACAAATGTGTGAATGTCTATAATGTCTCTACACAGCATTCATTTAATGAACACCTTTGTGCTTCTTTGTACATTAAGCAGTCTTTTTATTGCACTTTTTTATTAGGAGAAAGAGGTGTTACCCATGTGAGAGCTGAACCCGTGATCACAGGTTGGGAGATCAGCATCTCGTGCATGAGGCCGCTCACACACAATGTATGACTTGGATTAGAAAAATCTGTTGAAATTCTCTCTCTGCCAAACTCTCTTCCATGAAAGCTACACTCTTGGACAAATTTTTATGTTCAGTAGTTGAGGAAAAATTACGTCATCATTGGAGGGAATCAGTTTGGTGCATCTTAGCAGAGGGAGCAGCACCGCACAATACACTGGATGGATGGATTGAATGCTGACAATATAAATTGGACACCCATAGGGATATCCCTCCTTTTAAAGCTGCCTAAGTGAGAAAAGGTGATCTGCACATTTCTACAATTGGGGAATGTTGTCTGTTTCCCGATTCTGGCGCCACCTCTGCATTTAAATTTCAACCATATTGTTACAGTCCATTAATTTTTGTAGACTGAAGCTGTTGCAGTGCCACACAGGGAAAATATGTAGCACAGATGTGTTTGCTGTTATGAATTTTTCCCTTTATTTTTTTATGTTTTTAGAAATAGCTGTAAAATAAAATAATAAAAGCACTCCAAACAATTCATACAGAGACTAAAATTAAATCCACATCACTCTTTGGCTGGTTGCAGAGCTGTAGCGCTAAAGTCGGGAACACTCCTGCCACCTATTTGCAGTGTAATTAAAGTTCATTTGAAGTTTGATGGAATTTCATTCCTATTCCAAAGGGCATCTGTTGCAATAAGTTCGTTTCTTGGACCAAAGAAAAGCTATTCAAAAAAATAATAGCAAAGGGCAGCTATGCTGCAAGCATCTGAGAGGGGTCTAGCTTGCTCAGCTTTTTATGGATGGAATAAAACTGCCATTAAAAGCAGCTCCAGAGCATTTGCTCAGAGGAACTTGTCCTGTAACATGTTTAGCTTGTTGCAGTTATTCTTTCTCTCTTTGTCAGTAATTTTGAACAGCAGGATAAAGGCAGTTGGAGGACACCACCACAGCAGGCACAGGAATACTTGTTGTCAGAATAATTCCCTGCATTAGGAGGGTGAGCTAAAAAGGCACAGGACCAAACCTGGCTTGCATTAATGCCCCTGTTAGCACATGACTTATAGAAAAATACCAGTAATGCTTGGATGTGGTTCTCCTGTGCCCTGTATACCAGGAAATCCAAAGGAGTTGCTGTTTGCAGAAATGACACTGCAAATTAGCCACTCCCTGCCATCCTTTTTCCATTTGAGCTTGTTGTGTAAAGCAGGAAAGATGTGAATTCCTTCAGATTCCCTCCAGATCTGGGGTGTCACTATTGTTTTATGTGGCTATAGTATGTATATCAGGTTTTGCCCTTTTTTAACAAGAGAAAGATTATGACCTAATGAAAAACCCTTTGTGATTATCTATTCATCCCTTCATCCAAATAGGTATTCTTATACCCCCAAAAGGTAAATTAAACATTCCTCACAGACACACATGACATCTTTTATATACATCATGCAGACACCTATCTACATGCTTACAGCAAGCATATACCTACATATACATAATTGCCAATTAGCATTGAATTAGCACAGGAAACAGAAAATTAGTAATTTCAGTGCCAGCACTAGTATCTTACTTGACAACTATACAAGTTTAATACTGTATTACACCTCACCACAGACAGCAGAGTAACTTTATTGCACCAAAAGAAAGAGATACACATTTTGCAGGTTCCATGGTATTTATAACATCCTTTCCATATGGTTTCATGCCTTTTTTTTGCTCAAGTTTTATTCAACTCAGCTTGGCAAGTGCAGTCGTCATGGTCTTGTTGACTTAATAGGGTGATGACAATTTGCATCTGCAGGGGATGAATGCCAGGAGAAAGAGAAATTTCCTTTGGAGAAAAGTGCTAGCATGGCCAGAGTTTATCAGGAAAGCCTGCACAAGGAAGTGTAGGCTCTAACAAGATGTACACATTGCATTGATTTTCCGCTTCACTGAGAGAAGGGAGTGACTACACTAAATGCAATTTCTTCTACAGTATCTGGAACACACTTAGCTGTGTCATCAGGAATAATTTTTAAGAAAATGAAGACTTTACCATAGCTATTAAAAATGTAGCAATAAAGCAAAAAAATCTTATGAGGTGGTGACATAAGTGGTCATAATTTATTTTTATGAGAAAACAATATAGTGAAGATTGAGCCAGTCTCTTCCTAGAGGTGCACATTGGGCAAGAGGCCATGGAGACAACTCACATGAGTAGAACTTCCAGGTATTAGGAAAAAAAATCTCCCAGTGAGGATAATCAGATATTTGAGCAATTTGCCCAGTGAGATTGTGCAATGTCTGTCCCTGAGGATATTCAAAACTCAGCTGGAATAAGTCCTGAGCAACTTCATCTAAGCAGGCTCCTTTTTAGCAAGTGGTCAGACTATGAGATTTTCAAAAGTCTCTTTTAACATACATTGTTTTTCTTCCACGACTCTGTGATGAGATTTACTTAATTTACAGGAGTAAAATAGCTTTGCTGTATTCCCAGTTCTTAAACAGACTCCTCTGACAGAGACTGGAAAGCCACAGAAATTCTGAGTTTTAGTTTTCCTAGTGAAAAATGGAAACTAAAGTATTTATCTAATCAGAGTGGCATTTCTGTAGTGTAGACCACCGCCGTCTGCCAAGTGCTTCAGGTACTTAGAGGACTGATATCATACACACATTTAACACATTATGAATAGTCATTAAATAGTAAGAACAACAGTTCAACTTGTTTTTAGAAATCATATATATCCTGTCCTTTGGCAACTGGGTTATGATTCCTGACAATGCCCTTTCAAGTCTTGCCTGGAGAGCTGGGACAAGCTCTGGGTTGCCTGTGACTTGTCTGTGAAGTTTGTGTTCTCCAGAAGAGGTGATTTTCATGCCTTCACATGCCCCATTACATCAAGCCTGCTTGAAACCCGGTCTGAAAGTTTTCAGGTGCCAAAGGAAGGCAAAACAGGTCCTTAGACAAATAAGTGAATTCTCACTCTTTGGAGTACATGAGTGGTATCTAAGTAAGCTCATTTTATTTCTAGTCATTAACTGAAGAAATATCTTAAAATCTGTTGATTGATAGGTGACCAGCAGTGAATCCCAAACAGGTAGCAGAGGAGAGTGAAGAAAGATTGAGTTGGACTTAACTACCCTGTCTCACTTCTACAGGGCAGGTATTTGCACACGCTGAAGTTCTGAAGTTCACCTCACTCCAGAAGAGGCGTGGAGAGCACTTGAGAACCACTTAGAGCCTTAAAATAGAACTTAAGTGGGACTTAAGGGCTGTTCCAGCCATCTGTGTGGATGAGAATGCCACCTACAAAGAGCAGCATGGCCCAGACAAAGACCTGTTCATGGGAGAGCTCACAGATAATGAGCAACAAGAGGTTTAAATGCAGCTGAGACGTAAAACTGACGAGAATAGGAAAGAGATGCTCAATGCTTTAGCGTGGCTCTGCATCCTGCCCATTCTACGTGTATATGTGGGGATGGGGGGGGGTGTTTGCATGTATACAGGCAGAAGAAAACACTTATAAAACATGCACACACACTCTAAGTGATTATTGTGATGGCCTTAGCATGCTTGGGAAGGTTGAATGAAAAAATAATGTCAGACTTGTTCTGTATTCAGCTATGGAGAAGGAGAAATGCTAATAAAGGCAGATTTGGCAGCTGTGGAGCCTTGGCAAGGGTACAGAGTTCCTTCATGTGCTACTGAATAGCTCCAGCTGTGCACAGCTTGAAATGTATCTTGAAAGCACTGAGAGACAGCTGTCCTACTCACTGCCCTACTTGCCTGGCTGAGAGAGGATGGAGACGCTTTTAATTGTAAGTTTATGCAGTACTTTGGGTTCTTCCCCTGCCCATTCTCCCTTTTCCTGGTGCAATAACATAAAAAGAAGGTGTGTCCATGGGACAGCCAGCAGGTAGGGGTGACACAAGTCAGCCCAATGCAGGATAATGGTACTGCAGATTTGATCTTGGTCCTGCTGTTGGCAGAGAGAAAGAGATGACTGCCAGAGGCATGCTGTGCATTATGGCAGGGTTTTGATATTCACCCAGCTCAGCCAATTATTGGGATCCTCTGTTGTTCTGCTCCTCCAGGGGAATAAGATAAACCTTTTCCTTTTTGTACTGTGTTTACAATGAAGTGAGAAATGTGGGAGAAAAAGGAAAGTGCACTGCAGTGCTTTATGTCCAAGTGGAGGAAGGTCTTCTGCCTCCTGCAAAAATGTCAGCAATGTATCAGGGAAGAGATCTTAGGAGTGGTGGCCATGTCCTCCACTCTAGCAGAAAAGCTCAAAGCCATCTCTGCTGTGCCTTTCAGGGTGTGCTGGTCTCTACAAGAAATCGAGTCAGCAGGATTAACCATATACTTACATTAAATATAAATGCAGTTGTCAAGAGGATAAATTAGAGCTTAACACTTGCTATGTCAAGTGGCAAATATATTGTTGTTTTCTCATCATTACAACTTCTTCTGACTATCAGGGTGGGCACAGCTCCATTTCTCCCTGCCATCCCATCACCCAGCCCCACAGTGCAACAAGATGTTTTCCACTGTTCTTTCCATGGAGATGCTGCTGAGAAACCTCAGTGTTCTGATGGCTAGAAGTCTTCTTCTAATTTCTAGGTGCGAGCTTATTTACAAGGATTTACTACTCTTTTCTTCTCATGCCAATGTTATTTGAAACAGCTCTTCCTCCTTCAGGTGTTTCTCTGTTTCTCTTTTGTCCAGGTGAGTGGATATGTGGGCATGTGGGTATGTGCACCCACACTGTGGAAACTCTACAGAGAGCTATAGACACCTTCATTTCTCCACACGAAGCAAAGCTGAGGAATGTGTGCCCAGTTAGACCTTCTCCTTCTGTTTTTGAAGTCCATTAAAAGCTTTTCATAGTGAAAACCCATATTCTGGTGCCTTGGAGAGCCCTTGTTAGAGAACTGCAATGATTTCACGTTTTGGAGTCATCATCTTGGTGTCATGAGCTGAGCAGGACAATCTGACAATCTGGACAGCTCTAAAGGAGTGCAGGAAACTCTGGATTGACTACAGTGACTCAAATGCCTTGTTTTACCCAGATCAAGGTGGGAAATTTTGGTCATGTTTTTCATTACCATCTAAAATGGATTTTTCCAACAGGGAAAAAAGTGTCAGTGTCAACAAATTGGGGGGAGGGGGAAGGGGAAAAAAAAAAAAGCTATTTTTCCAAAAGGTACAATAAAAGGACCTTTTTCTTTTCTTCTTGCTCACTGAACATCAGGATAAAGGCAAAATTGTTTTTGCATCCAGGGCTATCCTTTCAGGTGACGTGTAGGGTCAAAAGTAGGGTTTGGTTTGGGGTAGCAGGTAGATGGAGAGGTCATGAGACTGGGCAGGGGATGCACTGGCTAAAAGTGGAGTTGCTGGAATATAAAGTATGAAGTTAAAAGAAATCCTGGGGAATGGGCCAGTTTAATTAGAACTGCAGTGGGGTTATAAAAATGTATTAACATGTTGTTCCTTAAGCATTGGGACTTAGGGAATATTTCTTGGGCTTCCTGTGGCTCCCTTCCATGTGGATTCTCTCACGTTGAATAACTGTGCTGAACTCATATTGTGACCTTTTTCACTAGCTTAGTCTCTGTCCTCTACCCCACTGCTAATTTTCCTAAATATTTTAAAACATAATAATACTGTGATGCCTTTTCCATTCCTTCAAACTGCACTGGAACCAGCCAAGAGTCTCAATAATTATTAAATGGGGGTAAACCTGACAGACAAACAAACAACCAGAGCACAGCTGCATAATACTCATTTCCTCAGGAAATGAAGCAAAATATTACAAACAGAGTCCATTTATTAAAGCTATGTAATAATTTAATAAGAAGAATGTCAGTGTTCCCTCGCTGAGACCTTACTTGGCTTTTAGGCTGCTCTTTTTGTCTTTCTTTCACCTTCCTCTGAAGATTAAAAGCTTGATTGTAGCTGGAGATGGGACATACAGATTGCCTGCAAGTGTCAAGCCATCCCAAGCCAAGCCTGAGGATCATATGCACCTGGTTAAACTCACTGCCAGGTGTTGGGTCTGGGAGGAATTGCTTCCCTTCCTCTGCAGAGTGGAGGATTGTCCCCTTCCCAGCCTCATCTGTGAGATTTTATTTAGGGAATTCCCTGACACTGCCAGAGCTAAACACGTCTCTCTTGTTCCCCTGTGGCATGTCACTGCTCCAGAGCCTGGAGGAAAGCCTGCACTGAAGCTGTGGGATTTTTTAGTATTTATTAGTATGGACCTCATGGACCTACTGTGTCTTGCAAGATCACCTGCAGTGGCAAAAGGAGGACGTGCTGACGCCGGTGGGACCCTTCAGGGACACAGTTCTTATGAGTTTTCATGGGGAGGTTACAGTGGTGCCCATGGCTTGTCCCTCCACTCTCTGAACTGAATGGTGGCAAAGCCCAGGCTCAGACACTCTCCACCAGAAACTGCCAGGGACTGCCCTCAGCTGGTAATTTAAACCAGGTGACCGAGTTTTGGAGACAAGATATTTTAGCCTCATAAATTTATTATGAGGATTAAATTAGTGATATTTAATTTTTTTTAATTAACTATGTTTTGTTACGTCATTATGTCAGCTCCATGTCTCTTGAGATGCATTTAGTTGTATGCTACTCTTTACTAATACTCCTCTTAATGATTTAAATTGCAGCTATGCTCCAGATGTGTGAGATGTTTTCTAGAAATGGAAGCAGGTCCTGCATTAAAAGGCTTATTCTGAAATAGATGAGACACATAAGCATCTTGTTATATGATATATATCTATAATTAAATATATATAAATAGCACTTTTAATAGTGATTCATAATATGCTACAGGAACTTTAACAGCATCATCAAACACAGGCAATGCTTTTAACCCATTTGATGCTCCAGCAGGAGCCAGACCATCGTTTGACAAGTTAGATATTTATTGTCTGATTGGGCACATGAACTGCTTCTGCACAGAAGTCCAATTTAATGGGAGGTGCACCTCCAACATGAATGGAGGATGGACATGACTGTTTATCTCCAGTTGCTGATGTATAGGAATTGTGTTATTTGTACAGCTGGTCACTTTTTGTTGGTTACCTGTCTTACAGGAGCTGCCAAGGAGATGATGTTGCATAAAGATAAGACTGGGATGTCCCTGGCAATCGGCAGACAACTCATTTGCTGAGCAAACTTAAAACTACCTGCTTTAGCACAAAAGTGGCATTTGAAACTCTCAGCAAGTTAGCTAAAACCTCTGCTTTATAGTAACATTTCACCATCAAGTCTGTGAAAGCTGGAAACTAAGATTTTCCCAAAGTACAACATCCATTGGAGTTGCTGGAAGGCCTGAACAGCATTTTCCAGCATCAGATGATGGGCAGCCAGAAAATGTAGTGACTTGCTGAGCAGTCATAACTTTGAAATGAGCTCCAGCTGAGCTGAGGGAGGTGATGTGTTATCTGGGACACCCAGAGCAGATATCTACCCTGCACAGTAATACACCAGTGTGCTTTCACAGCCTCCTCCTGTCCCCTAAGGAGCGCTGTAAATGTCTCTGTAGCATCTCTAAAACTGAGAGGAGAGGATATAACTTATCTGCTTTAGTGATCAAACTTTAAACTTCTCAATTCAGGCCTGTGAACCAAGGTGCATGTGGTGGCAGCACATTCATCTCCTCTGGCTTATAGACACACAGGAGGGTCAGTGTTTAGAGGAAAGGGGGACGTGGGTACCTCATGTAGGAGACTAAAACTTGGTGGGCTGCAGCTGGGACTGGTTTTCCTGAAACTCTCCAAAAGAGGTGCAGAGATATTTGTTCCTCCAGACCTTCCTTTAGGTGGGGTAGCCTAAATCAGATACTCTGAAACACTCTGAAAGGCTCTTCCCTGTCTGATGGCTATAGATGGAGTCTAAGGAGCTCAGCCTACTCATCCAAATTTAGAGGAGAGCAGGTACCATGAACACCCCCCAAAGGGGATAACCTGGAGGCTGTCCAGAGTCACCAAGCAGTTTGTGGCTGGGTTCCATGGCAGCCTTGACCCTCTCCCATGCTGTCAGGATGCTACAGACTGCAGCCTATGCAAAAATGTTTTAGTGGAGACAACTGGACACTTAGTGGGGACAAACTGGAGAAATGAATAACCTCCCCATTGAGACAAATGCCCTACATTCAGGGGAGGACAGTAAAAAGAGAACTTTCACCTCATTTATAAACTCCAATTAGTGTCAGAGTTACAAATACTAAGAAACTGTGAAGGAGTCCAAATAAAAGATAAATGCCTTCAATCTTTAAATCCATTCATAGACTATGTCTCGGCATTTTTCTTCAGGTCTCACATACTTGAAAGCTTGCCAGCTCTTTTCCAAGCCTCTTAATCATTTGGATTAATAAAAATATTATCTCTTTCTATAAACCATGGTTTTCTTGTATACTGAGACCATCACAGCTACAACATCCATCTGTATAACTCCTCTGCTCACTGAAGTAACCAGTGACTGGGTTTTTGTCCTTTACAATAAAGCTCTTTCCAGCTTCTGGATTTGTAACCCCTCAACCACAGAGGAAGAACTGGCAGGAGCCAAACCCCACACCTGTGTAAAGGCAGAACAAGCCTTTGTCACTGTGCTCACCCCTTTCATTGCACAAGCAGGTGGTTCAGGATGTAAAGATATATGTCATCAGCACAGCTTAAACACATGTAGGTGTAGAAACAAGCTCTAACAGAGTTGAAAGGTATTAGCAAATTCAAGTGATTTGGAACTACTTGTTTCCAGCTCCCTGGAGCTTCCTGAACTAAGCCAGTAGAAAATATGTAATTCCACACCATTCAGCACAGACATGAAGCAAAGAAGAAGATCTAGGTCTGTAACTGACTTATTACTAAGACTCGAGGTTCTGGCAAGAATGGACCTGCTTTGAAATTTGAAGACCAAACACAAACTTCTCAAATATGGAAGCTTCATGTCTGATGATTTGTATCTGTGCAAAAGAAAGCATAGGGTGGACTTGGTTTGTTTTGGTTTGGGTTTTTAAATGTCAGGCAACAATGATGTTACCAAAGACCTGATTTGTCTTGATAAGTCTGGAACATCCTAGGGATCCAACCTGATTCAGAGCTCTTAGCGCTTCACAAACCAGCATGAAAACACTGTCCCAGTCCTAAAACCCAAGAGAAGCAGTACTGACAAAATCCTGGGAGATGGAGGAGGCAAGGAAATGCATCCCACATCGATGTCCAGATGTGGATATAACGAGAGCCCCTGGCACGTCTGTGGTGGAGAATCTCTGACTGGGCAAACAGGAGCCTGCTCCCCCCTGTACCCATGAGCTCTTCATAATCTCACCAGACTGAGCAGCTTTTCTGGCCTTGCCATCCCTCAGTCCACCTGCTACCTCTTCAGAGCAGTGGGACCTCAGTTTCACCTAGCCAGGAAAATAAACCTGTTGCTGGACAACGTAACTGCTACATAATTATACAGATGAGAATCAAAGCAAAGACAGGCAGAAGGTGAGATCCAGACAAAGAACCACTGTCAGGGTAAGATGATTCTACATTTGGGGTTCTTCACTGTTCCACTTGCTTAGGTATCTTTATTAGGTAGTTTCACATTGTATTTATTTGGAAGAAACACCGGAAAGCTGGAACACATTCTGAGATGGCAGCAAGGCCTCTGTGAATTTACTCCACAGCCACCTCTTTCACGATGCCAGGAAATTGTGACCTCGTGACAAACTTTGTCAAGTATGCAGTCAGCCAGGAGCCAGTAATAGCAGTGGTGTCTAAACCACCAAAAAAAGGACAGTTCAAGGCAGGGATAACTGATACTGCTTGTAAAGAAGTCAAATTAAGGCAATTCATAAACATAGACATTCTTATTAAAGTGCCTAAACTAACACATCTTGCTATTTCCAGCATTCCAGTACAGCACATATATCCTAAACCACAAAGCAGAAAGGATGGGGTTTCTAACCTCATCGGCAGCATGTTTTTTATAACACCATCCAGCTCATGAAAAGCTTGGCATGCATTGCTGGATTCATTTATATCCATTAGACAGGACCAGATGAGCTTGACAGTTTTATTTTCACTTGAAGGGCTCTCGGTACAGCAGGCTGTCCTGATGGCATCAGGCCCCAGTGACATCTGCAGCATTGCTCACAGAGAGGAATCAAGGGACCATTGACCACAATGGACTGGAAACAGGGGTGTAAAATTGCATGGAATTTGCACAGAAAGAATGTGCAAACTAAAGCTACAACTTATCTGCTGGCCCAGAGATGAGAGATGATGCTTCACAAATTTTCGGCTACCTTTGGATTGAGCTTTGAAAATAAGGATCCTGCTTGTGTTTCCAGGATTTCCAGTGAAACTTTTTCAGAGCCCCGTGGTGGTCCTGGTTTACACCAGGAGAACCAAATCCTCTTTGTTCTTTTCCTTCTGACTGCAGCCTCCTGTGACTTCATATGGAAACAGCTTTAAGTGCTGGATTGCTCAATTCTGTGACTTTATTGCTCTTATCTGTAATTTAATTCTGAGGCATTCAGAAATCTTTTAAGTGCATCCTGATATGCTGGAATAGAGAGAAGAATGCAAAATCAACATTCTTGGTTACTTCAGTTTCCATGGGAAGAGGGTACTGTGTTTCTGGGAAGAATACAGCCAATTTAAAGGGATGCATTTAAAAAGTGACTCTAAAGACATTTATAAAGAGACAAGACCTTGAGGCTGTACTTCCACTGGATCATGCCTTGCATTTCTCCAGGCATCCCCACAGATTCCAGTGGGGGTCCATGGAATCATGCCTCTTTAATGAAAGTGTCAGAACCTGGTAATTTAGGTCTGTGGTTGTTAGATTTGTTGTTAAAATCAAGAAGACTCTTTGCTAGATTGGGACCTTTATTAAGTATGGAGTTAAGTTTTCTCTTTAATTTTAGAGTCTTCTCTTCTCCATTCTCATTCCAAGTGATACTTGGAACACACTTATTCTAGTGTAAAATAAATGAATTTTGCATGACAGAGATGCTGATGAACAGGCTCTTCAGCCAGGCTAGAAACAGAAAATAAATCAGATTCTGATATAAAGGCACTTCATTGAAGTGTAGCTGAGGGAGATATATCAATTTCTGTTCACTGTAGTTCTGTCCCTGTGATTGCAATTTTCTTAGCGTGATTTTCTATGTTCATTACTATGAACAATGAACTATCTTTCTACTGACTTCAGCAATTTGATTCTGTCTCCTTACTTTAAAAAATACACATTTTAGGTAGACTTGTAACACTTTGAATGTGATAGGATTGCTGCAATTGTATTCATATAGTCCATTGCTAGGAAAGGATCAATCCTATGTAAAATAGGCCTAATTATTTTTTATCAAATCAATTTTTAAAGACTTCTGTTGCTGTATATTCCACAACAATTCTGAGACAACAATTAATAAATCTAGTTACCTTGTGGAAGTGGAGTAATGTGGGATTATGAATTTTCCTGGGGTTTTGTCCATATTTAAAAGCTCTCATCAATTTTCAGGTTTCAATCTGGCTTTTCCAAAAGCACTGTGCATCTTCAACTCATATTCATTATCTTGAAAATTTTGCTATTGCTCTCCTAGAGGTTTTCTCCCACAAAACCACAGGCAAATTCAAGCCTCCCTTTTGCCTTTGATAGAGTATGCTGGTTAGCAGGCAGGACAGGGACTAAGATCTTTTTAGCAATGAGTTAAAAAACAAAACAAAATTAATCCAGAAAAACTCATTCCAGAAAGACTGCATCGGCTACAGTGACTACCATCGTGTGTATGGAGTCCATTGCGCAGTGGGTTGGGAGAAAAAGTTAGTATGTTCTTTTTTTGCCCCACTCCTGCTCTTTTATTCATTCTTTATAAAGTTTTTTGTACACTGGGAAGCTCAGTCACCATAGGGGTTAGCTTAGCAAAGTGGCTAAAAAAACTACTGTACTTTAAACTACATCTTGGGTCGTTCACAGACAAAACTAAACTGGGAGGTAAGGACTGAGATTATACCAGCAAAACCAAGACTGAACCAGCATCTCTGTTGAGCCAAATTTTGGGCAGTTCCAGCAGCCCAGAAGGAGCCCCATGACTGCCAATGGCTCTGGATTAGCCAGGGCTGAAATACTGAAATGTTGGCAGGGAAATTCCAGCCTGAACCTACGGGCAGAGTTTGACACTTCAGAGGATCAGCATCAAAGGCACATCTTCCCATGCTTTTCTTTTGCACCAAGAGCTGTGAAAGTTCTCTTTGTAATCTCTGTTTTTACAAAGCTGCCTCTCCCCAATGAGCCCTAAAATACTTTGCAAGCCAAGGGCCTCTTTTGGATCTGTCTTATATTGGTATAAATGAAAATTGCCCTGATGGTAGATCAGAATTAGTCCTTTGTGTAAACAGCATTCTTGAAACTCAGCCTTCTCTTGGGCAGAAATCAATCAGGCTGCTTGTTTAGCCTTAACCCTCCTGTCATAAGCAATAAACTTACTGCAGTAGGAATTGAGAGGGTGCATCCAGAAACCAAATTGTGTTTGATGCTCTTGGGTTGATGAAGTAAAATTCTTCAGGACAGGAATGGCCCCTTAGAGGAGGTCAGAAATTGCAAATATCACAAATGCAGTACAGCAAGCGGATGTCAAAGACAGGGTCTCTCCCTAGTTTTAGTGCAGATGACCTTGTGAAGTCACATCTTGCTACAAAGGTAATCAAGCAGTTGGGCATTTTCTTACAGAGGTGCAGATTCCAGTATGGAAGACTTGTGTCTCCTGACCATAGACATACATTTTCCATTTATATTCCTTTTAGAGCAGCTCCCATGTCCACAGGGCTGCATTGTCATGCAATTTGAAAACCTTTAGCTGAAATAACCAGCCTGTAGCAGAGCTGGGGCTTCTAAACACAGCTGTGATGAAGAACAAAGAAATAATTTCTAGAGGGAAAGAAGAAGAAATATTGATAACCAAGTGACATGGCTTCTATTGAACTTTCAAGCATTAGTTTTCACCAGTGCCTGCATTTGCCTTCATGGTTTCAACATCCTTCCACTTAAAAAGCTGTTTGGGGATGGGAACAGCCATCCACTGAATTTTGTCTGTATATAACTGCAAATGAAAAAAGGTGGGGAGAAGGAAAGAGAAACAGGTAGTAACCCTTTTCCTCTCTCCCTCTTTATTTCACTCTAATTAGGTCTTAAATTGCTCAGAAGAAAACTCTTCCCATGGGATATCCTGGGGCATCAAAATATCTCATTTTAATTCATTGGCATTTGTTAGCCAAGGCAAAAAAAAGGCTGGAGTGCACATGGATGTGTAGGGGGGGTTGAAAACAAAATAAACAAACTAAGGCAACTCTGGGGAACAAAATAAACAAATAAATAAATATTTACCTGGGGTTGCCTTCAAAGCAAGGAAGGAGTTAGCTCTCACTTCCTTGTGGGATGTTCCTGGATTTTACACTATAAAAACACATCACATGGAAAGTATTGAGAAAAACAGGCTATGACCTGGGTTTACATTCTTCTTCTCCTTTAAACCCTTCAAGTAAAATGCCCCTACCTTGAAAGTACAGAGTACATTCTGAGGTCCTCATTGGAGAGCTCAAATCTCTCCTTGCCTTCTCACCAAAAGGGTTGCTAAAATAAATAACGATGTGCTGTAAATAAATCCAGGATTGTTTTCCCTGGAAAGATATCTGAGGATCATGGGCAAGATCAGAATGAATGTGGAGGAGTGTTTCAAACCAGAAGGAAAGGACATGCAGAGTTTTAGCTGACTTGCCCCACTAAATCAAAGGGACAGATCTAAAAGGCCCAACGGGAGCGATGCGGACAGCAGCAAGGACTCTCCTTGTAGGAGTCATTCCCACCAGTTCCTTCATCAGCAGCCTCCCCTCCTGATGCTGAGTGTCCTGGTACATGAGGATTCATCTAGAGCTGCCGGGGCTTGCTCTTGCTGAGCAGCAGGGATGGTTTTTGGCGGTGTGTCTGCAGCTCTGCCGTGGTGTCGGGCGGCCCCTGGAGAGGCTGGGCTGACGCCTCGCAGCCCACGCAGACAGAGCCGCATTCCCCCGTGCTGGTGGCAGGGACACAGCCCCCACAGCAGCTCATACCCAGCAGCATCTGAAAGCAATAAAGCAAAGGAAAGCTGTGGGGAAGCCTGAGCTGCAGGAGCCAGGGTGGGAGCAAGCCAGGGCGTTTGGTTGTGTGGAGAGAATTCATTAGCAGCCGTTTTTATACTGAACGACACTCCAGTCTTGAAGATAAAGTTCCTGTTGAGATATTTCCTTGCCATTCATAGCTTTTAATCCCTAATTTTCGTTTCTTTTCCAGACACCAGACTCATCTTTTCCCCCTCTTACCGAATGACTTTGCAAGAGCAAACTTGATGGGGACTGAGAGTTCATACCACTGCAATGAACATTCACAGCCCCTCCACATATCTCCATTCCTGTAGCAAAAGGACATGCATTTCCCTCTGCCAATGCAGAGCCAGTGCTCAGAACAGTCTGGCAGGACAGAGGCTCATAACACACCCTGGAAATGTCCATCCTGTGAGGGCAGCAGGACTGGTATGTATACCCATTCCCATGGTAAAACTGCCTGGAAAGCAGACCCTGAAAACGTGCTTAAGCCCAAATTGCTTAAACTTAACTCAGGAAAGTCTCTTTAGTTAATTTTTAGTTCGTGAATGCATCATATTCTGATTGCACTGAGAGGTTGTACCCTACAGGCCTTCCTTGGAGTCTGATTCACAGGAAAATTGCAACCTGAAATGTTTAATACAACCAGACGCCTGGGCTTCTGAAATATGAGGGAAACAGAGTGTGAAGTCCATTATTTCCAAAAAGCCCATCAAACAATGGGAGGGAGATGGAGTAGCAGCAACAAAAAAATCTGGGAAATCTCTGGAAGTTCAAGTCTTGAGAGTGCTGCTGGGACAGCCAGCAGTCCTGAAAATGTTGGTCTCCCTAATATTTGGCCAAGAGTGTCAAAGGTAGATGCCTATTTTGCTAGGCCACTTTCACTTTGCTGCATAGAGCCTCAGACTAGCCTCTGTGAGCCTAACCCAGGAGATGTTCCAAGGGAATTGGTATTCAAGGGAGTTTGAAACCTTGGGAAGGATACCAAAACCCCTCTCTTTGCAACAGGATTTAACAGAGTTTGAAAATCTTCCATATACTTCAAGGTTTTCTGCTTCATTCCCAGAGATGCTTTGCAGGCCTGTCAACCCTCATTAAATCATTCCAAATAATTAAATTGTTTTTGAAAGTGATTTGTCAAATATATACATATATATATAATTTGTAGCTTGCATGATCACAGTAATACATCAAGTTCCTGAAAGTCATTGAGTCCTGCATCAAATTGCCTTCAGTCTAAGTGGTTTTATTCTGTTCAATTGGGTTATAAAACCTTGGCCACCTAGTGAATCTGGTAGTGGCTATAAATCTCTGCAGCTGGGAAACTGGAAGGCAGCCCTGCCTACCTTACAATGAGAAGAAACCCTTCTTCCCATTCCAATTCAGCAGTGCCTGCAGAGTATAAAGACCTTTCTGAGCAAAATCCTTCAAAAAATAGTAATAAAGGACTGAGGGGAGCCCAGGGAAGAACGTGTAATTATAGATGTTGTTTGGAAGGCTCTGCTGTATTTTGAAGGACATTTTGAAAGACACAGCAGTGATGGGATGGGATTTTTGCTCTGCAAGAGCAGGATGTACTGACAGCACCCATGAGCACCACAGTACCACCAAGATATATCACTTTGTTGTAGCCACTGCTTGTAAAGCCCTTAGAAACCCAGTGAACTACAGTGAATGTTGCTGAACATCCATTTCCCAAGGCTATTGAAATAGGATTTTTTTTTTATTTATTTTTGGTGAATGGCCAATGAATAAAACAATCCTGACGGAAGAAAACGAGCCAATTCCTCTCTTCTGTGTTGGGATTGAATAAAGAGGATCAGCTCACACAGTAGGTGAAAAGGATACAATATACTTGTGATAAACTGGTTGCCTTTTATCACATTTTCTTTTAATTGCCATGTTGTCAGGTTTTTTTCCTTCAAAAAATTCTTATACAACCTTGTATAACTTTGAGGTCAAATTAATGGCTCTGTAGCTACCCAAAACATCTCATTCTCTTCCTGTTTTTCTTATTTAGCCATGGGGCCCAGATCCTATTTACCAGTTACATGAACTACCCCTGACTGAATGAATGCATCATTGCTACTGAGCTAGCCAATTCACACCCTTCTCCTTCCAGAATTTGGGGACAGAGTCTATCTGTCCCCAAGTCTCCATTCCTCCTCCTATGTGGTCATTCCCATTCTTACAGCCTCATCCTCATTTCCTTTCATTTGCAAATTCACCCATGTCCTTAACCAAAAGGAAAATGGTGCTGTCACAGGCAGCTGAGCCAGTCTGATGCTGCACAGGCTGCAAGGGGAAGGAGCTGCCTCTCTCCTCCTTCACCTCCCCATGGCCTCATTCATCCCTGGCACCAGCCTGAGTACTTGTGGATCAGTTTTCTGAGCTGATTCAACTTGCTAAGACAGCAGAAAAGCTCTATCCACATGCTTTTCTGGGGTGGTTTTCTAAGGGGCTAAGGAGCTGGCTCAAGACATGGGGTGAGGCTTCGTCACCGTGGTGGGGAGATGGGAAAGCACAGCAGAGCCTCTGCTTGCTGCCAGAGACCGGTAATCTTTTAAGCCATCTCACCCTATCTCACAGAACTGCATCCCAAGACAAAGCGTTTATCCAGTCTTGGTGCCATATTTTTGATCTCCATGTTCTTTCCCTCCTATTCATCCTCCAGCTGAAAACCCGTCTGGTTTTGATTTCAATTTCCTTTGCAAGGTTCAGCTCAGCTTGACAGTTGGCAACTCTCATAAGCTCTCTATGCTTTCTAACCTCTAAGATGTGGCTTTTTTTGCTAGTCAGATATGGGTTTAGCCCTTGTAACCCTTTTTTCTGCCCAGTCCAAGTGTCCTGTTTGAAGTGGATGTTGCATTTGATTCAATCTGGAGCCTTCCTCTGTAATCCTGGTCCCTCTCCTGAGCAAGATACAAGAGCAAAGGGTTTTTTTCACCCTCGCCTGTAAAGTACCCTGCACACAACAGTCCTAGAGCTCTTCAACAAATTTGCCCCTTTGGAGCTAAGTTGCAGATGCCTCTTTTAACATTTTCATTATATTTACATAGACTCATCTCATGATCACAGGTACACAGTTGTTATGTTCTCAAGAGCTCTTCTTATGTTCTTCTCTCACCACCTACAAAATCAAACCTAAAATCTCATCTTGTATTTGCTGCATAACTGAGTGAATGAATGAACCAGCCCACACTTGGGGCTGTATGGGCCTTTCTTGATAGCGTTTATTTTCCAGGGCATGTGTGCAGAATTAAAGCTTCTATAATGATACAATTCTCAGTTGTGTACGTATTGATCTCTCTCTCTCTCTCTCTCTCTCTCTCTCCCTCCATATAGGAAGGTAATCTTAGCTTACAGTCCAGCCTGGGAACCTACAGGAAATTCCTGGAATGACTCAGTCTCAATGTCTTTAGTCATCTGACCCTGTATCACTTGGAACCAAATGGGTTTTCTCTGCCCATGCGGTTCCTGTGCCCTGGTAGTCTCTCCTACCATCACTGTACAGCATTGCTTCTCCCTCTAATCTTTGTTTCTGCCTCTCCTCACCAAAACCTCATTACCTGCATTCCAAAACAAATGCCATTCTAAGATCCTTCTATTATCCTTGCAACATCCAGTGTTACATCCTGCTTTGGTAGTTAAATCCATCTATTTCATTGCTAATGCCTCTTTAATAAATAGAAAAGTATTTCAATGCTTTTACTGGCCAATATAATTTTGCTACCTGCATCAGGCAAGATCTTTTTATTATCAAATTATCTATTTGATTATTGCTTGCAGCAATAATTTTTTCTTTCCACAAAATGCATTTTACTGTTCCACATCCCAGCACACACCATTTTTCCATTATGCACTGAATCTGTTCTTCCTCTGTGCTGAATTCAGGTGTAAGAATTTCATAGCTATCTCCCCAACTCTCTCCCTCATTTCTCATGAGGTCTTCTAATTTTAATCCTACAATACCACTCTCTCTACTGAGGTGAGAGCAATCCACTGAATATCCTTTTCCTCTAGTAATGCCCCATAATCAAATGTCTCAAAATCGTCCTTCTTGATGAATATTTGAGGCACTTGCTGGCCTCCATGTAATGACTTTTATACCCTTTCCAAAGGCTGAAAGGCTCATCCAAGGCTTTGTATGTTTCTCTTAATTGGACATAACTATTTTTGATTCCCCCTCACATCCTTTGGGGTCTTGCTTTAGCTTCTAAATCCACATTGTAGTTCCCACTCAACTCTGAATATGTCTGGCAATATGGGAATTAACTGGTCAAAGTAATTTTCTCTTTCTGGTCATTTAGGGAACCAGGGACCACGCTGTGGCTTTTGGAATTAAATCCTGGTTTCACCCATGACTCTTGAGCAGCAAAGTACCATGCTACACACACCTCAGGCTAGAGCCACAGTATGGTGTCATGAGAAAACTTTACTCTGTGATCCAGAAATCTGGTCTCTAGGTGGGCTGACCCCAGGGTTTGGATTTGGTACCTGCAGGCTGAGTCACTGTGCAGAGTTTCTGCAGTGTTTAATAAGGGCTCTACTCATCCTGCATCTTCTGTCGATTCTGTCTTTCTGCTCCTCAAGGAAGTTTGTCAAAAACTTGTAGGTGCTTAACATCCCTGAGAATCCGTGAAAACTTAGCTGGAAGTGACTGTGTGGCTGAACAGTTATTTAGGAAAATGAGCAAATACACACACACACACACACACACACACACACACGTAAACCCCAACTATGATACAAAACCAGCCCAAAAAGATGCTAATATGTATTCATCTTTAGCTAAGCACTGACAGCAGGGCAATGTATTGTCTTTGCCTCTCTTATTTTCACTTGAATGGTTTTCCTTTTATTCGCTGTGGTGTTTAAGGTCTTCCAAAAGAAATACAAATGATCATTGGAAATGAATAGCTGGTAGTGCACGGGTGTTGGGAGAGTGCTGAAAATGGGCTTTCACTCGGCATTCAGTGGGAAAGTGAATCACTCTCACACAAAGCTAGAGCCTCGAATGTGAGGAGGGGAGAGAATGAAAGCAGGATGTGATTCTCAAATGACATTTGGTGCTGTTTATCTAGTGGAACAGTGCATAGATCGGGTGTAGAGGAAACACAGCATCTCACTGCTGGGAAGCAGTTGCATTCATTTTGAAGTGATCTATTAGCTCTCAGGTCCTTTAAGAAAATGCAGAACGACATGAAAAGAGACAGAAAAGCAGAGGGAAAAGCAGAAGCAGGTCCAGTCTGAAGGCTCTAGGAGGCTGTGGAGTGGCAGAAGTCTGGACACAGCAGACTGTGGTCTGCCCCAGATAGGCTTGTAAAGATGATTTATTCCATTCTTGAATTTTGCATAAATCTCAATCTTGCATAAAAGCAGCGTCCTGAAACTGAAGATAAGATTTCCAAGAGCTAACTGGAGGCTTTGGGATTGTATAGGCTTAAAACCTACATCGTTACTCCATTTAAAGCAAGGATGGGCTTAAAACACAGTCATTGTGTGGGGTGGGTGTGTGTAAATTCATCCTGTTTGAAAAACAAAAGTGAGGTACAGATGAGTGTAACAGATGTGCTGGAGGTTCTCTCTTCCTTTCCTTGTACTCTCCTCTGCCCAGCTTCCCTGCTTCGTGCCTAAACTTTGTTGGTGTCTTTGACAGTCACCAGCTTGCCTGATCCCTCCATGTAACCCACCCATTATTGATTTGGAGGTTAATATTTCACCTTTTGTGAAGTCTGGTTGCTCTTGGATTCAACTCCCAGTTAATGTAGGTCAATGGAGCTTCATTGATTTAATTTTCACCAGCTTAGGCGAGCCAGTTCTGAGAGACATGAGCACCATGAGCCCCATTTATCTCCTCATTTCTCCTCAAAAACTGCTCCTATTTTTCCAACACTGCAGGAGCATTGGAAAACTAATGACTCAAAAGCAAGAAAAACCTGTCCCTGAGTTTAGATATTTCAGCAGTTGGAAGAAGGAGCAGATCTTCAGTTTGTCTGAGCAGGTGGAGCTGAGGAGCTGTAGAAGTCAGGTCAACCTATACTTGCAGAGCTCCCTATGCACGCTGCCCAAGGTGATATTTGTACCAACAATGTGGGTTCTGAGGTGGTGCTCAGTGAGGGGACAGGGGATGGACAGAAAAGAAACAACTCTCCAATGCAGCTTTAGTGGGGAGTGATCATCACTGTTTTATCCTTCCAGGCAGTGTGACCCTGTCCAGAAGTGAGATTCTGCTGACTTGTTGTACCTTTTCTCCAGGGAAGTGGTGAGAATGACTTCCTATATGTTTCCAAGCTGTAGACATTCCCCTAAAAGCACTTTTCTGATGAGTACAGGAAAGTGGAAGGTGGTGCCATCCCCAAGGCTTGACATCTACCCAGTCAGGTGGGAAAGTCCTGAGGCAGACCTGCAGTCTACAACTTTCCTTCTGCCAAGCCCAAGCGAGCACTTGTCCCCTGTCTTTATCAGGTGGTCAATGGGTCTGTCTCGTTGAGGGGAAACTGGTTTCTGAAAATCAGATTTTCTCATTCCAGTGCTAAGCCATAGCTGAGCTTGTGCTGGCTGGGCCCCCGCTGGCAGGATGCTGGGCTTGGATGTACCTGGGAGGGCATTCCCAAGGCCATTCCCCCCATCCTGGCCTGGGTACATGCCAGGGCACTCTCTCCAGGTCTGAGTTTTCTCCAGCAGCAATGAGCTGTCCATGCTGCCTGCCCTGTCATAAAAAACACATCCATCCCCACAGAAGGCAGCAGACCAACAATGAGTCTGGTTCCAGCGTTCCTGCAAGCCCTGCTTGAATTAATCACCTATTTTAATGTCTAGATCTGCAGGCTTTAACTACCACTGGAGTTTCACAGGGCATAATTACCATTTTTTCATTCTCTTTTTGATTGGTGCAATGAATCCTTATTGGTAGTTTGTCAAAGTTACATGCAACATCTATCCTGTGTAGTGAGGAAAAAAACCAAGCAGTTCTTGCTTCTAAAAAGCAACAATCTAAAATTATCTGCAAAGGTGCTTCTGCTGGGTCAGGGAGCACAGCCACAGAAGCATCTCACTTTTCCTTTTTTTTTTCTTTTTTTTTTTTTTGGTAGCAATGTCTGGATGGTGGCTCATTATCAGTTGTAAATTACAGGCGGTGGGGAAAGGGACACGAATGACAAAGTTCAGAAACAGCATCTGCTGAAGAAAAACAAATGAGGTGGGGGGCAAAGCAGGAAAAAAACAGACGGAACACTGTAATTGCTTGGCAACAAGTTGCTATTGTAATTTAGAAAATTGGAAGCATCCGTTCTCAAACAGTTCTAGCTTTATTTCGTTTCTTCTTTACTTTTGAGTGCAGCCCTTGTTGGGTGATCAGCTGTGTCCTCCTGCAGGATTATTGCCTCTCCCTCGCACAGAGCAGGAATGGACCCCTCGCGTTTGGTTATGGGCCATCGAAGAAAAGCATTTTGCGATTGTTTCGCAGTGCAGTCATTTAACAAGATTAGAGATAATTTGCCCCTTGGAATGCAAAACTGTTTCTACAGGTGCTTAAGCTTCCTGGCTTTTGGATTAGAGGCCTCATTTTGTTTTGTACCATTGCATTCAGGAGGTCTCCAAGGACTGTAAATAAATGAACAACGACCCTCCGCAGCTGGGAAACTAATTTTCCAGCCCAAGCTGCAAGAGTTGCAGCTTACAAAGCTCAGTGGATGCAGATAAATATGTGCATGCTAATGTATTAAACGTGCTGATTAACTAATCCTGACTGTGCCTGAATGCCAGCCATGTGCCAGCTGGGAGACTCCCGGAGAAACGAGCCTGGCCAGAGAGGGAGCAGGTTGCTGGAGGCAAGCAGGGGTGTCAGGGGTGGTGAAAGGGGTGTTGGCCATTCCCACTGATGCTGGCAGAGCTCTTTCACACCTCCCTGCCTCCTTCTCCCGCAGGGGAGAGCACAAGCCCCAGCCTTTGGCCACATCCAGGAGGATGGGAAGTCCCACAGGCATCCACTGAGCTGTGGAACCTCAGGGATGTAGGGATGCCATGGACTCATTCCAAAGGAGAGGAGAGTGCACACTCCCCCAGGGACACCCAGTTCTAGTCCTGCCAAATAGATGTGGTGTCTGGAACAATTCTCCAAGAAGGATCATTGGATGGAGAAGGATTCCTGGACCATGGTTACTTGGGATCAGAGAAAGCCTCATTTATTTGATTTCTCTATTATTTTCCTATATCTTTTCATTTTCTTGTAGTGTTTACCTTCCTTCTATGGGTGTAATTTGTTTATTTGAGCTGTGGGGGAAACTGGATTCATTTAACTTTTATTCCTAAGTCTTTTTTTAAATTCAGATGCAGGATGAAAATCAAGACCACTGAAATTCCCCAGATGATGGAATTACTTTTCTCTACTTAACCCTGCAACAATTCTCAGATTGGGGAAGGTCTGAGCAAGTCTAGCTGGGACCAGAGATCTCCCTGCCTCAGACAACCCTGCTGGATCCTGTCAGGCTGGCTCCCTGGGATGTTCAGGAACATTGTGCTTCTGGAATTCCCAGACCTGTGAGGCCCAGAGCACCAAGCACTCTGCCAAACTGGCCATGATCAGTGGTTTGGGGGGCCAATCCAAGGCTCAGAAGTTCACTGTTTAAGATATTTCTGTGCCACAGGTTATCTGGCTCCTTTCAACAAAATGCTGAAACATTTCAGTATACTCATAAGCCAGGGGACAGAGAACCTGAAGTTCTACAGGTCTACAGGTTCACTAATAAAGCATTTCAAAAGTGATTTAGGTGAGGGTGTGGTTTGTTGTTTTTTGTTTTTTGGTTTTTGGTTTTTTTTTCTTAATATACAGATTTTTACAATCTTCAGATATGTAAAAATGAAAAAGAAAAATTTTGTCAGAGGAGGCAAAGATATGTCCAGCTACAAGATGCCACCAAGAAGGTTGGTTCTACTCCAGTAATGGTAATTCCTTCTGGCACCAGGTACTCCTATTAACTTAGCTCAAAGCTGATAAAACTCCTAACACTGTCTTTTTTCCCCCTTAAAAAAAAAAAAGTTCACTGACCCTTTTAAAATTATCTACAATTTTAATGAAAGTTAAACTCTTCTCAGAAATGTTCCTTTTTTGGTGTGGGTTTTTTTTCTTTTTGGCTCAAAACATTATTCACCTCTATTCCAAGAGATTTAAAGAGCACAGAGAGCTTCAATGCTCAGAAATGAATTTTTGGCAAACAAAATATTTGCAGAGAAAATTTTGCCCAGATGCAGTCATAAGAGTAATTGAAAGATTTTCTCAGTGTTCTTCTTCTAGTAAAATGGCAAAATAGAATGCTCTTATCAGACACAGAGATTACAAGAATAAATGTTTTAAGAAATGTGACTCACACAGTAGGAGCCAAAAAGACAGGTGCTATAAATTTGGTCTCCCGAGGAAATAATAATAATAAACATCCTTACAGACTGACAGGGTATCACATGAAAAGAGCAAATTCCCCCTAGTTCATCTGTTTCAGCCATCTGAGCCCTGGACTCACTGATGCACAGTTTGGTACCTGGTGCCTTTTCACTGATGATTGGGAGCAGATTTTGCAGAGGAGGCATTTCTGCAGGAGGAGTGACATTGAAGTTTCCTTCAAATTTGCTACAAGCCACCAGGCAGCCACTTGACAAGCAGCAAAGTTCAAGCAGTAGCAAGCAAAAAAAGGAGGAGAAAAAGCAGAGGTAGTGCTGAGAAGCCCATGCAGAAAGCACAACTCAAATAATCAGACCTACTAACTAGACAGCCACATGAAGAGCACGTACAGCTTCAGAGCAAGGTGATGCCAGTGGGGATTGGACTCAAACAGACTTTCCAGATGGCTGCATATATTGCTCAAACTTCATGCAAATACTGTTTGCATGGGCTTAACTGGTTGTGTACAGGAAATTCCACTCATCCCCCAAATGAATGGAAAGAAAGGAGAAAAATATGATTGGTGGCACACAAGTAAATATGCAAGTTTTACATGATGCAGTGCTTGTGAATATCTGATTGCACCTCCTTCACAGCCAGCCCCTGGCACCCAGGGTCTATCACTGATGCCCAGGCACTATTCCAGGGATTTGTATTGCAATAATGTCCCATTCTAGGCTCACCCCACTTGTTTAGGTGCTGTAAGCTGCCACAGACCCCCACAGTTTCTGAAATTCAAGGCACAGGCAGAAGAAATGTAAGAGAGCAGAGAAACAAGGGCACAGGCAGTTGGGGAGGTTTTTTCCCAGAGGCAAAGATTGCTCTCCGCTATTGGGAACACTTTGCAAGCACCGTGACTTTAAAGGCAAAAGGAAAGGAATTCTAAAGGCTGCTCTCTTGGGAAAGGCTGATACTTCAGATGGGTCATCCCTCCTGAAGGAATTCCATCTTTAATTCTATGGTGGGTCCAATCATCTTAAAGTTTAAAAGCAGATCTGTAGAGTTGTGTTCTATTTGCTACACATTTGCCTTTATCCAGAGGTAGGGGTTGCTTGCAGTATGTGAGCAAGAGCTGTCCTCTGTGGAGACACCCTGGGGCCCTTCTCACTGAGCTCTTCACAAATAAAGCTGCAGGTGGAGATAGCTTGGCTGAGCCCAGCTTCACTGCTCATAATTTTAAACACGTCTGTGTTAGAAGTTCTAGCCCTGGCCCTGCTGTCAGTGCTGGAAGGGAATCCATCCCCTCCAAAGGGCACATAGGATCACTCCAGTCTGCACTTGAGTGTCTCCCTTTCTCTTCTGGGAGCAAGGGAAGGCACTTCAGGCATTTTTGGTGGGAGACCAGACTCTCTTGGGTAGCACTCATCACCTTCCCTGGAGCAAGGGGCTTCCTTCCGCTGAGCATCACTACCAAGTGTTTCAGGGCAGGTTATTTTCCCTGGGAGCTGCACGAAGCCCTGATTGCCCAGAAGAGCATAAGTGAGCATTGTTTCCCCCACATTGTTCCCTGGCTCTCCACTTTTCCCAACTCCTTCTTACCTCATCCTCCCCTTGCTGGCTAGAGAGCTGTAAGCCGCTGATTAGCACTTCATTTGACAAACAGGAAGTGGGGAAGAAAAGCATCATTTTCAGAATTAGAGCCTCGGAATGAATTGAAGAAAGAAAGGGGGAAGAAGGAAAAAAAAAGAAAGCGAGCCTTGCACACTTTCCTAATTGCTCGTTAGAACCAATGGCCTTTGTGGTTCCTTCCCCCTGTGTCTTCTTTATAAAAACGTTTGCACAAGACATTGCTATTGTCTGCCAGACAGCCCCAGGGTAGGACAAAATGAACTAATTGATTTGCAGTTATGTCGTGGTGAATAGTGCTAAACATCCATCTGCGGATTCCTTGTGAGGAGTGATTAATAATTTGTACTCCTGGGCCTAGGAGCCTGAATACCCCTTTTTTCATGTAAAACTGAAGCGTTTCATTCTCTCAGCATCACAGATATCTCGTCTACATTGTGGGTTACAAGGACGAGGTCAGGAGTGCCGCGCTGGCGATGTCGCACAGGCGAGTTGTCTCTGTGTGGGGAAAACCCAGCATGGTGGTGGGATTAATGGGAATTTGTCAGACTGACACGCAGCACTGTACAGCACTGTGTACAGCACTCCTGCTATGGCCATTCCAGTGCAGATGTTCCCCATCCCACGTCATTGTTCCAGGGACACGGGATTTTACATGTGTTTTCAAAGAGGGAGCTGGGAGACTTAAAATTTATTTCAAACACAGAACCAAAACCTAAACTACAACGGTTTAAGGAATTAGGACTTTGATTCGAATTTCAGGGCTTTTCTGGACACTGTTTCTATAACAACGAGAGAGAAAATCCCAGCACCAAACATACCCAAGTGCTGAGGAGTTTCAAAGATCAACGCAAAAAATTTTACTCAAATAACACCTCCATGTTGAAAGATACATGCAAAATACCTTAAACTGTCAAGTAAAGGGAAGTCTGCAAGACCTCTCCATAGGAGCTCTTGCTTGTGGACCTGCTTCACCAGGATATTCCTCCTGTGCAGTCAGAGCTCCACACTTCCATAATTTAAATGGTGAGCCCAAGGCCGTGGGCACTTTGTCTGAGCTCAGTCAGCTGTGACAGCCTGTGATTGTCTCCCCCAGCCATGTCCTGGGTTTTCTTGGTTGTGTCCCCAGGTCGACTACTCGTTCTTGGTCCTTTCCGCCTCCACCTGGAAAGAAAAGCTTGTAGCTGCTCTCTGAGCTATTTCCTGCTTCCTAATGAAATCTATTGGCCTCCTGGGGGAAAAAAAAACATTGACTCAGCCAACTCTTAATGAAGTCATCTGTTTTCATGGTGTTACTGGTGCCCTCTACTTTCCCAGCTCATTAAAAAAATTAACAACCTTTAGATACATCCAGAGATCCAGAGATGAGATCTACTTGGTCAGAGTTAAATCAATTTCATTGGAAAAAAGCCATTTGTTTTTCCTTTGTGACCCATTTTTTACATCTTCCTAGATTATCTACATCTTATCCCATGCTTTGAACTTTTTTTCTGAGTGCATCTACATTGATAAACAGATGCCTGTGAGGCCTTGCCTTGCTGTCAACTTGCTCCCTGGCTGGTCTGGACTGCTGCTGCTGCTCTCTGAAATCAAACCAAGACATAGTTCTGGGAATGGCTCTCTCCAGGAGCTGATCTGGTATCTCAGATTTGGCTCTCTCTGTGATCTCTACAAGCCCACCTCGAAAACATACCTTAGGAGGTTTTTTTTAAATGTTCCCTGATGCTCTGCTGTGTGTTCAGCACCGAGCCCATTCATGTCCTGTGCCATAAAAACCAGACTGTCAGACTGCCCATGCCAGTGGGTCTGAGGGACAAGGACTGACTGCTGTCCTTTGGGAGAAGCATGGACAGCGTTTATCTCTCTGAGACAAAGAGGCATATAAGGTGCAAGATAGATTTGTTTGGTTATGCCACGTCTGGGTCAGGTTTCCTTCTTGGAAGCCTGGGATGAAGCCCTTACAAGCACTTCTCTCCTGGCAGTAACCAGTAGGGCAAAAAGAGACAAAGGTTTTTAAAAAGTGTCACAAACCCAAAACATTTACATGGTAGAAAAAGACTAGAACATTTAATAATTCAATTTTCTCAGGCTCAAACAGTCAGCCTGGTGATACCTGGTTGTTTTCCTCGCCTGACATGTAAGAGCTTCTGGGGAAATTATCTCTTCTGAGTAAAAGTAATTACTGTAAGTGCTTTGCAAGAGTATCTTTGGGTAATGTATTTGATATAGTTCTGAAAATTATTTTGTGAGAAAATAATGAGCTAGGAGAATACAAAGTGCCTGTTTCAGAGAACTTTTCCTATTACCTTTCAGGGGTGATAGGCTCTGGCCACTCATTAAATATAATGTAAAAGCTTTATAAATATGTGGTGGTGTAAGAGGAATGAGATTAGATTGGATGGGGCCTTGAGAGAAGTATCCATTTAAAAGAGTGTTTGCAAGATTGATGATCTCAGGGAGTTCTGCAGACCAAGGGAAGGAGCAAGGCTATGGGTATACTGTCATATTCATTCTTTTATTTTTCATTTGGGGCATCTTGGGTTGATTTAGCACACTGCAACACAATGACCTGAGCTTAAACAGGTCTAAAAGGACAGGTTTGGATGCTTTATAGTGACACACTGTTTATAATCCATGGTCTCCAATGACAGTGTGAGTCCTCCCTATTCTGAGTTTCTGAGAGTAATAACAGAGGGTCAGCATTTCCACACTGCTGAGCTCACTTGTGAAACTTATTTCTACAGTAGATTACTGAGGTCAAGAGTATAATCCAATTCAGAAAAATTAGTGGGAACGTAACAGGAAGCATCATTATGACTAATGATGCTTTCTATTATGTTCCCACTGATTTTTCTGAATTTGACATTCATTTGTGCAAATCCATACAGTACCTACATCTTGAATACTGGAAGCAGTTTGTTTCTGTTCACCTCAAAAAAGATATAGCAGAAGTACAGACAAAGATAAAGAATTGCTCAGATCAGAATAAGCTAAAGGAGACAGCTCCTTGCCCCATGTGTGGTTCAGCTGAGGAACCCTTTGTTGCAGAATTGGTAGGTGCAAAAAGCAAGTTTAAAAAGCATTTAGATATGATGAAAAAAATAAAAATCACTGGGGACTATTAAAAAAGAATATATCACCATTACAATAAAAAGCCCCCAAAGTTCCATATCCCACACCGGGAGGGAGGGACACTGCAGTGGGAGGAGGATGTTCTGGAGTGGCATCACTGCACGTTATCCCAAAGCTTTGCTCCTTTCTGTGCACCCTATTCAGCTATGGAAAAACAATGGGTCTGTGGCAGTAGCAGAACTAAAACCCCCATCTCCTGAGTGCTTTCCTTGATGACTGCGGGCACCTGACAAATT
Source organism: Brachypodius melanocephalos (assembly GCA_013398615.1). NCBI lineage: Eukaryota > Metazoa > Chordata > Aves > Passeriformes > Pycnonotidae > Brachypodius > Brachypodius melanocephalos. Next base: position 5,535,770 of record VZSR01003371.1, read on the forward strand.
GAACCCACCAAATCTAGCTTTATCCCAAGCAGGATCACAAAGTCAAAAATGTGGGCTTTGTTCAGTGAGACAGAAGCCACTGAAAAATGCTCAACTTCAGCTTTTTGTGCAGAATCGCAACATCTGTCAGGCAGGTAAAATTAGCCAGTCGTAAGGGGAGGTGTAGCCCTTGTCAGAGCAGAGGGGCAGCCTCGGAGAGGTGGACCCTCAATGGCTGGGTGTCCCACCCCTCCTGGGAGCAGCAGAGGCTCTGGGGACACCACCCGCGGGGCTGTTCTGCTGTCTCGGAGCAGCGCTCAGCTTCTGCACCCAAAACCATGCCAGAAGCGGCGGTGGGGCAGCCCGGGCGGCACCCAGCTGTGAAATTCCTGCCATTTCTCCCAGTTTTTCCCCGTGCGAGGCTCGGTGGCACCGGGGAGAGAGGGGATGGACGTGCCGAGGAGCGCTGGCGTCTCCGGCCACTTCAGACAGAGGCATTGAGCGGCGGAGGGGCCGCGCTTTGTGCCCTTCCCAGAGGGCTGTCTCCTCTCCATTTGTTTACCACACATCCTGTCTTCTTTTCTGTTTGCTTCACACATCATCGCCTTCATTAATCGTCCTGCCCGCTCCCCCATTTGGGCCTTTGGATTTTCGGCTCGCCATGGGTAATTCTAATTACCTCAGACATTAAAAAAAAAAAAAAAAAATTAAAAAAAGGGAGCTTAAGTAGGTGCACTTCATTCTTTAACTGCCTTTTACAAGCAGTTCAGTGCTGGCTACCAAGGGAATCTGATTAAACTAATTACCCTGATTGGCTTGTTTAATCAACTGCTTGGTTTAATTGGGCCTCGCTAATGCGGAGTGGTGGAGTCCGTGGTGCGTAATGTGAGAACCAGGAGACCCGTAACACCGGCGGTGACACCACTACAGAAACCAGCCCGCATTCCCAGCCGAGCGGGGGGACCTTAATAAATGCAGACCTCAGCTGAGAGCCCAACTGTATTCTCAAGAGCCTGAATGGGCTGGAGGTTTTAGTGATAATTAAAATTGCTAGGGAGTAAAAAAAAAAAAAAAAAAAAAAGGAAAACCTCAACCCTTTCTCATTAAAGGACTTGTCCTTTTTCCCCTTCCCCCCCACCCCTCCCAGCCTCCAAACTCGAAGCAATATCGGGAATCCTGTCTGCCTCTTTCAAACAACACTTCAATTCATCAGGGCAAAGAATCCTTCCTCCTTGGTCTGCCCCCATCCCTGAGATTTTTCACTCCCATTTACAGTGTGCATGGCCCAAAGTAAATACACAGACAACAGGGTTACAAATTACCTTGCACTAGGTAAATCCACCCTGAGTACCTAGGGAGTTTTCAGAGTACAAACAGCTTCTGTGTAAGCGTCCTCGCAATAATGGGCATTCCTATAGCTCTAATTACTAGAACAATAACAACCTGCAGAGAGTCCTTTTCCTCCTCCCATCCCAGTGCCGACTCCCCATTCCCTTCCCTGCCCTCCACTTGCTCTCACAGTGGGGAGGGATGAGGACCAAGAGCCAAACACACGGCTGGCTTAGCAAAGCCCCTCTCATCTGGGTCCAATATGTTTTATGGTGACATGCAGACTGACTTCGCTACTTCCTGAGGATTTTTTTAGAGCCAACGACAGCCTGCACACTGGTGGGTTCTGGCAGGAGTGTGACACCCCTGCAATCAGCACTGTAATCCAGCACAGGTATTGCCTGTGCCACAGTGCATGCCACTTGGGCAAAAATCAATGGCATGCTCAATTGTCATGAATCTCCAATTACCATCTGCAAAATGGAGAGTATAGCAGCAAAATTGCTTGGACTTGATGGTCTTGAAGGTCTATTCCAGCCTAGTGGTTCTGTGATTCTGTGAAAATGCACCCACCTTTAGCCATGGAAAATATAAATGTATATACATGATTTAACAACTTTAGACAACCTTTGTACTTAATGAAGAGAAATGGGCATTTATGCTTGTTTCAGATGTCCACTTCACCTTACTCTAGGAATACCTTTTACTTCTGTGAAGGGAATTTCAGGTGATCTTGGAGCTGCACCATGGCCAAATTACTCCTGCCATGGCTGTTGAGATGAGGACCTTAGGGAAAGCACCAGAGCTCCTTGCAGAGCCCATCCTATGCTTTTGAGGGTGTTTGTTGGGGATCTAACCTCTTACCAGCCTGGCATCCTCCCCCTGCAAGCCAGTAGGGCAAACTGGGCCTGCTTCGCACTGTGATCAGTGCCTTATCTCTGAGCTCTGCCCATGTGTTGCCTCAACCTGCACGCTTGTGATGGGCAAGGGATTACCCACAGACATGAACAGACTTACAGAAGGGGTCTGGTCTTACTTATGACCACAAACTGTGAGGAGAAGAAAAGACAGCTCCTCCAAAAGTGGTTGGGTGGACTCCTGTGTTTGCCCACGTATGCCCTGGTTGCTGCCACCTCATACCTCAGCACCATACACAGTGAACTGCTTTCAAATTGTCTCCCATTGTCACATTTTTTTCCCTGAACAAAACACTGAAATGTTCTTCAGATTGGTAAAATATGTGTTTGAATTCTGTAAAAATTCAAATGCATTGGGATTTTTTTTGTAAACCATATACTGAGGAGGTCTCCTTTGCACTGTCTGTAACCCACAGCTGATGAACCCCATGGTTCTTGAATCCTGCATCAATTGCTCTGGAGAGGTCTCTCCTTTTAATTTTGTGTTTTGCTCTGAGCTGAAAAATGTCCATACAAGTGAGTAGGTGAAAGCATTTTAAAACCACAGGGAACCCCAGTGTTGAGTTGAAAAGCAAATGAAAAATGGATGGGGTGTGTTTTATATCCCAACTGGCCGTGCTGGGAAGGTCATTAGACATTGATCAGCTGGGGTTATCTCATTGACCATCCCAAAAGTACTAGCTGCAGGATGCTCAAATTAAAGTCACAGCAAAAGTCATTACCATTTTTATGAGGGAGAATATGGCATTTTTCACTGGAATATACCCAGTCAGATATGCTACAAAGTGGGGGGGAAAGCAATAACCATTTGCTAATACGTCTGCTCTTTCGAGGTCACTCGGGGTAGTGTTGTGGTGATCTCCCTCCCCATCCATCTGGGACACCTAATGAATGATCGGTAAACATAACTTTTCCCAGCAAGACAAAATCTGTTTCTAACTCCTGACCTGCTGACACTCGTTCATTATGTGGCCTTCTTCTGAGAGACAGGCTGTTTAGGAAAGCCATTGACCGGCTGCATGCCCTGTGCAGCCATCCCTTAATTACAGGACAGACCCTCTTAGGGACGGGGTGATGCTGAAGGGCTGCTGAGCAGATGTTACAGGAAGGGTATCGCGGCTGCTTGGTGCTCCGCCGAGACGCCGCGGGGCCGTGGGACCCACTGCAGGGCTGTGGGGCTGGAGGAGCCATCCTGGCTGGCCCTCACTGGCTCACAGGGCCATATTTCACCAACACTCTCCCCCAGCCTCCTCTCACCCTGTGTGAGGATTTCACCTAACGCCTACGGAGATCAATGCACGATTTTTCACTGCTTTTCGTCGGCTTTGAGTGAGGCATTATTTGAACTTTTGGGATTTGTGTTTGTTCTTGTGAAATCCTTCAGGTTCACAGAGCCTGTGCTGTCCTTCACCCAGAGGCTCTGGATTTGTCAGGGACCTCCCTCTCCTGTAGGTAATGTCCCTACAGCTCAGCTAAACATGGCATGCAGCAGTCTGTGGTGTTGCTCTCCTATTCCATGGGGACAAAAAAGATTCATCTAAAGCCAATCACTCCAGCTATTTCCTGCTGATGACTGAATTAATGGCATTGCAGGGAGAACTGATACTTAACAAACACTTTCACTTCCCACTGACCTTTTGGGAATTGATGTGAGTTAGAGAGAGTGCTGTGTTTTTCCTAACTCAGAGAGTCTTTGAGTTGTTCACCTGGCAAGGTAAACAACCTCATTAATCTTATGAAGTTTAGATGAAGATCAAAGTAATTTGGGGATGCTCCAAGCTTTAGTTTTTTGTTCGTTTTTTTTTTCCTAAAGCCACTTATATACCAGTTTTTAATCTTTTTTTTTTTTTTTTTTAATTCCAAAGAGCTGCATTAAAACACCTTATTGCCAACGGGAGGGGAATATCTCCACTCCACTGAACGATGCCAAGTTATCATTACATTCAAACGGCATTTTAACAGCCTTCTCATTTTCAGGGCTTTTCACCTTTGCATTAATAAACACTCAAAATCCAAGAGCTGTTGAACTCATACCTTTCCCCATATCCTCTGTGTGTTTCCTAGAGGCATGACAGCAAGAGAGATTTGATCAAGGTCGAATTGAATCAAAACAATGGAGAGCCAGACAGTTGGCTCTGGAGCCTTGGCAGTGCCAGAAGCAAATAAAGCCTCTCTGTGTTTATCACTTCATTCAGTCCAGATGGGCCGTTTTCCCCATCCTGCAGTCATCATCCTGCATCCATACAAAGCTCTGAGTGATATTTCTATAGCATGTTGCTTCAATGAAGCTGTCCTAGAGTGGCTGTACCCGTGGTTTTGAAGTTGCCTCTGTGTCTCTCATGTGGTTAGGCTTACAGATGTCTTCTGTGGTCTCTCTTTCTCTATCAGTCATCATTTCATTCTCATGCCTTCCAGATTTCCAGATACCTCCTGCCTGTGTCTGCTTGAAGAAAGGCACCCTGTAAAGCCCTCCCATGTATTACAAAAAGATCTGCTTCTGGTTTTGCTTCACATAACGCAATGTATGTTTTGCAAAAACCTAGGAACTGACAATCAGATTATTGATCACAGCCAACAATTCTGGCTCCTCTGTGTCTAATCCTACACTCCCCCCTGGAAAGTGGTTTTAGATTTGTTAAATGAATTTGAGGCTGATGAAAAGCTAAGGTCAGACGTATGGGCCTTAAGCAGACAGAATACAGGGAGGAACTTCTTATGTCATGTGCCCTTCTAATTAGACTCAGTTGCATACTGTACAATTTCTCCAGCTCAGGCTATCAGTCTTTTTCAGAAAAAAGCTTTTATCTGCCCAGCATTCTGCACCAAATCAGGTCAAATTTGGCTCATTTGCAAACTTGGCCCATATTTTGCACAGAAGAAGTTCAAGGCGTTGAGCACTCCTGCCCATCATCCATTGCTCCCATCTGCCATGTGGAAAGACAGCTCAGCAGAGCAACTGCTGCCAGTTGTGTTGGCTCCCTCTGAAAACAGACTGCAAGAATGGGACAAGAAGGAAAGATCCAGGCAAGGAGCTGGGAATTGGACTACTCAAAGTTCAAGCTTTCATTCAGACATTCAGCCCTAGTCCTCCTCAGGGTGAAATATTTGGGGCACATACAAAGCATAGAATTGAAAATAATATACATTTACCTGGAATCCACGAGTCTGGACCCACTAGAGTGAATCCAAGCAGCTCAGTTCATGCAGAGAAGGTAAGGTGCACCTTTTTAGGAGCTTTCAAATTCAGCTGGCTCTGCTCCTGGGTATTGTGTCTCTGCATTAGCAATAAGCCTCCTAACAATTGGCTTTGCTGTTTTTAACACAGACATAGCACTGCCCAGGTGTGCCCAGAGACCACCTAAAAAACGTGTCTGCACTCTGTTCCTGACACAAGCCCTTTTGTTTCGCTTGCTTTACCTCCCTAACAGCACAGGCTTTGCAGGCATTTTTTTAAAGCAGACCTGATTAGTTGACCACTCCAAAAATCTAGCAGAAAACAAAACTGTTGGGCAAAACAAAACAAAACAAAACAAAACAAAACAAAACAAAAAAGGCCCAAAAAGAAAAAAAAAATTTAAAAAAAAAAAAAAAAGAAGCAGTAGCATCACCATCCTCAAGGCTATGATACCACAAGGGAACTGATACCACAGGCTGGTTTCAAGGTGTTTCCTCTCCAAAACCCTTTTTAAAGAGCTGAGTAACCTCATGGGCTTTGCACTGGGCTCTGAGCTGGTGTGAGCAGGGCTGCAAAGGTATAATCAAGCACAAAATATGAGCCTGGCTCAGCCCATCCTGGCTCTGGCAGGGCTGTGCACAAAGCCACAGAGCCTGCGTGAGAATGCCCTCAGTCGGGCTCATAAAATGTTGTAGTTTGCAGCTGAGAAGGGATAAATTAAACTAACAAGCATGACAGCTATTTAAAAGTAAGAAATCATGTTTCATGGGGTAAAACAACATCTGAGGCCCCAGAGAGTCTGTACTTTGTATTTTTAATAGTCCTCTCACTGCAACAACACTCTCTCCTCCACTTAGCCGGGCTGAAGACCCCAAGTTCAAACATTTCCCCTCTGCTCTCTCCCTGGTTTACTGCAGCTCTCATCTTTACTATCACTCTGGATAACTCTCTTTTGTAGAGGAGAAGGGCTCATTAGCCAGGAATTGATAAACAAAAAGGAGGGTGGGAGCAGAGGTCCCCAGAGCAGGCTCCCCGGGGGTGGTGCTGGTCTCCCAGCCAGGAGGGCTCCGTGCAGCCCCCAGCTGCAGCCTGTCTGGAACGTGCTGGGGACAGGCTGTCACAGGGCTGAGCTGTCCCACGCCGGCCCTCGGGAGGAACTGTGTGCTGAGGGAATGAACAATCTGTGTCTCAGAACACTCTGCAAAGGCAGAGTGAGGCTGGCTGCCTTGGGCTGGTGTGTGGTGGGTTCTGGCACCCAGGGAGGGGGTGGGTGCTGGTGGCTTTGAGGTCAAAGGCAGCAGAAGCTCATGAATCCCCATTGCAGGGGAATTGAGGACTTACCTTCTCCAAAAGTCTCTTCTTTTTTTTTTTTTTTTTTTTTTAAAACCAGGACACCCTACCCATTGGTGTTGCCTACACGCTCCTAAGCACTCTGCTGCTTTAAGGGGAGCTAAAAACAATTGAATGAGAATGTAACTGCAGTTAAAAGTAGCTTTGAGGCAATTTGGCAGTAGTTGCTAATGGCTAGCTTCTTCAAAGGAGGGTAAATTTCGGGATAAATTCCCTGTGAGAACAGATAATCTGTGACAAGATTACACTGACGAAAAAGATCATCGTGCAACCAACCAACATCTCAAGACACCATCATTCGGTTGCCAGTCGTCCAGATGACAAAATAATACTGCTGTCTGTGGTCATTAGCATTGGCAAAGACAAAACAAAAGATGTTAAAATTATTTAAGGCAAAGCAGAAGGTTTTTCAATTGGATTTTTTACATGGTGACTGCTATGTTATTAGGGAAGCTGAGGCAGGGAAGTTCAGGGCTGGTTACAGGTAAGACCATGGTTTATTCTTATGCATTGAACTCCCAGAGGCTGTTATGATTTAAAACTCTCCAGAGCAGAAGATGATCATCTTTTCTGAAGTTATAGCAAACCTCCAAAGAAGAGTATTTCTCTGTGAGACTTTCAGCCGGGGCAGATAACGATAGGATAAGGAGGACAGGTTTTAAACTAAAAGAGGAGAGATTTAGATTAGATTTTAGTAAAAAGTTCTTTACTGCGAAGGTAGTGAGCCACTGGCACAGGCTGCCCAGAGAACCTGTGGATGCCCCATCCCTGGAAGTGTCCAAGGCCAGGCTGAATGTGACTCTGGGCAACCTGGTCTAGTGGAAAGTGTCCCTGCCTATGGTAGGGGGATTAAAACAAGATGATGTTTAAGGTCCCTTCCAACCCAAACCATTCTGTGATTCTGTGGTCTGCCTTTTGGAAGCAATCCGGAGACACCCAAAGCATTGATTAAAATAAAAGTCTGCATCAGTATATAGCATTTACCTTGCCTGGTTTTCCAAGTGATAGGAAACAGGGGTGTTTGATTTTATCTGAAGAGGAGTTGAAGATGAAGACTTCATCACCCTCGGTGACATTATAGTTTTATCCTCCCAAAGAACAAGGAACAGCAGGTCCTGAGTGCCCAGAATTGTCAGGCTCAGCCTCAATATGGACCAGGTGAGTTTTTCAGAATTGATCACTTGGTGAAGCTGAGCAGAAACAGAGATACCCACAGCCAGCTGCTTTCTGCAAACACCCTCGATATTTCCACGGATTAAGAAATCACTTTTTGTGGGCAAAACCTGATTTTTGGGCTGATGACAATCTGCATGTGATCTGAAATGGAGATAAGCTATATCCTGTAAGTGTAAGCCAACTACAGAATGCCTTTCTGCAGAACTTGCTGGAACATTTGTCATTACCAATGTCTGCTTTTGATGAAAAATAGCTTCACAATTGTGATAGAATTTTTTGCAGGAAAAGTATCTATTTTTTTTTCTGTTTCTTGGATAAAAAGACTGAAAATAATGTGAAAGCCAAGGCTTTACTCTGTCATATTCTCAGAATTTAAATGTTGAATTTCATTTTTTTTCCTTTTTTCTTACTTTCTTGCAAAGAAAACATACACTTCTTTGTTTTGTTTTAAACCTCTGCATAACTGTCCTTTTTTCTTTCTCTTAGTTGAGAAAAGGTAAAAGAGAGGATAACAGTGGAGAAAAACAACATAAACTGTATCAAACACAAGTATTTTAATTTTCTGAGAAACTGAAATAAAGAAAAATGTTCTATTCATAGCATGAGCATTGTCAAAGAACTTCCACCACCCCCATCTTATTTAAAGGTTTAAAAGTTTTATTTCCTCATGCATGTTGACGACATTTGTTTCTTCTCTTTTTTCTTTTCTTTTAGGAGGTCCAACTCCTAACCCTTATCTTTTTTCTTCACTTCTCCCACTTTGCACTGGAGGAACATTTTAAGAAGCTTCCATGGGGCTTGGAATAGTAGATCCTGTTTGGAAGACTAACACAGGCACTGGGGAGCTGCATCAGACCCAGCTGGTCTCTGCCACTCTCAGCTTGTGCCCACTTGCCAGGGCTGTGACCCACTGCCCTGTCACTGGGCATTTCCCAGTGGCTTTAATCTAATGGCTTAACAGCTACAGTAAAGAGCAAGAAATGAGGATTTAGGGGCTGCATCCCTTGGGATGCTCCAGTACAGCAGCCACATCACAGCTCTCCTTTCCCAGAGGGCACATCAGAAGCAGCCAGAGGGTCATTTTGTACCAGGCAGGACCAGCAGCAGTGCAGAGGATGAGTCTGTAAAGCCTTTACCAATACAGGATTTTGATCCACGGGACCAAAAATGGCCTTTGTCCCAAACAGAGAAATCCATGAAAAGCAGTTACAAGAAATAATTGGATCTAATGGGAAACAGTTTCATCAGAATCAGCTGTGGAAGCCTGTATGCCACGTAACACATGTGCAGCAAGCAAAGCACCTCTTCAAGGAAAAAGAAAAAAATGCAAATAATCCAAAGACACTGACAAATACTTTCAGAACAAAGGAATAAAGAAGACTATGCCTTGCAATGTCTGGACACCCATTTAAACACCTCTTTTTGCAGAAATATTAGGCTTTTTCCTGCTCCCTTAGTGAATGTGGATTTGGATATTTGTATCCCTGTCGACCCATGGACTATTCCACAGCCTTGTGATGTGATGGGAAACAAATGGGCCTGAGCTGTGAGGACATTCACCTCTCACAAATAAACTGTGCTTGCTTTACACCTGCAGCCTTGCTGCCAGGAGGGATGTCTGCCTGGATGTGCAGGTCTGGCTCAGGCTTGTTCCTCTCCCCTTTGTGCCTTTAAAAAAAGGACCCTCAGGGCGTGCATCAAATTAGGCACATGCATGCCTTAAGAGACATTTCTGTACTGCAATGGTCAAATCTCAAGGAATAAGAGTATTTTTTAGCTTTACTTCATTCTTGTAGATGAAGTTTGTAAAATTTCTTTCCTTCTATGTTTTAAGATTTTTCTCTGCCTTGGCAGGGTGTTTGTATGATTTTCTCTTTGCTAAATTTTCTCTTTGCTTTTTTAAAATTAAGAATAAAGAGATTCCTCCAAAGCTAAGGAAATTGTAGCTTTCATACTCACATTGACAAATGTTGCGTTTTATGACTGGAATATTTATTTTTATGGTCATCTTTCTCTTCTCCCTCCTTCAACCCTTTTTTGAAAATTTTCTTTACTCTTTATTTTTTAATCCCATTGAGGTAAAATGCTCCCCAGCATCTTCTCCCATAGTTTTTGAGTATGTTTAAATTTAATCCAATTAATTTATGCATTCCAGCAAGAACATGGTCAAGTGGCATTCAGTAATGCCACTGGACCCCATGACTTTATCAGTAGTCACTTCCAGTGAAAGAAGGTGTTGGTTTTTTTTGGTAAAACAGATGCAGGTCATGAAGGGTTACACTAAACATTATGTGAGTTTGTCACCCAAATGATGCAGCTCATCAAACACAACTGAGCTTTCATTTTGAGTTGCTTCATAAAATGTCACCAGTCAGTCAGCTTTGCCTCCTTTTCCTGCAGACTTGGATGAACACCAGGCCTGGACAACGTGAATCTCTCTCTGTGTTAGTAATTCATTCATGGCAGAGAGGGATACATTTATTCTGGCTCTGACCTTCCTGTTCTAATACAGGACTGTACCCCCTTCTCAGTGGTAACCCTCAGTGCAAAAATGAACTGTCTCAGTCATCCAGACAACTCCAAAAGCTGCTAAAAACAACTCTCAGGAATATGATCCCACAGTACTTCCACAATGGGAATCGCTATCCTGTTTGTGAGATAGGGGTGTGGGAATTCTCCTTATCAAAATGAGTTGACACGCTTCCGCTGAAAGCTGGCCAGCTTGAATGATAAAAAAGGGTAGAAAAAATTCTGTCATTAGAGATTAAGAAATTAATTCTGACTCAAGTAAAGACCTGATATTCATGTAAGTGGGGGCAATTTTGTGTTAACTTGGTTTTTATAGTTGTCCTAGGTTTCCTGGAGAATCCATGTCGCACTGAAGAAGCTCAGGAGCCTTTCAGCCTTTTCACAGGGCAAGGCCAGGGTATCCTTCTATCTTAGAAAACATTGTGCTTTGATAACTTTTGAAGGCCTTTTGCATTCAGGGCATGTCAGAGCAGCTCTTGGTCAGCTCTATTGCACGCCCACAAATTAAACCATTATGGGAAAAATCCTAGGATCTACAAAAGCATGAAACTGTCTTTTGGCCAACAAGCCAAGTGGTGAATAAGCCTCTGGATCTGGCCTTGAATTTTCAGCATGCTCAGTGTTTGGACTCTCATTTTACCTTTCATTTCTAGAACAAGACCTGTTAGAAACATCATAAAACAATTTTTTATTTCTGGAAGTTCCTGGCACCATTTTAATCCACACAGACACTTCACCCTTCAGTGTATACTCACCCATGCCCCCAAAGCTATGCAGATTGCAGATTCACCATCACTGGTGCCACAGAGAAGTCAGGACCCCAAACAACATAGCTAAAAGTAGTTTTAAGTTGAGTGTTCATATGTGTAATGCAGCTCCAGGTGAGATGAGGACAGTGGATGCTGCTGAGATCTGCAATGAGCTCACAAAAATCCAGTGTCCCACCTGGTCTGCTGCAGATCAGCCCTTCCTCCTCGGTGTGGTCATTGATCAATCCGTGGCTTTCAAGGGCTGGGGCACAGCCACCTCCCCAGGGAATCCTTTGGGAATGCTGAGCTCCTGCTGCCACCCCAACAGAGCTGGGAGTGCCTGGAAGGTCAGGGTGAGAGACACGTGCGCAGGCACACGCACGCCCTGCAGGCAGCTGGAGTTACGAGGTGAGAAACCCCGCACTGAGCCCTGCTGACTTCATAAACCACAAAAATGATGGAATTATTGCCACATTATGAGAAGTGATCCCATCTTAGTTTTACACCCTGTGTGAGGCAGGAGACCCAGTCCTTTCTCATGTGCTCTTTAGAGGTCTCCAGAAGTTTCTCTGCTTTCTGAAGTCCAGGTTATTTCACACCTTCTGCTGGTGCTTTCTCTTGCAACAGGACCCCTCTCTGTTCCCACCAGTACAGTCACATATACCCTGTGGCTGCTCCTGAGCAAGTCCCTCCAGGAAGAAAGTTGCAGCCAAATGAGGATTTGATTCCCTTATATTGCCTCTGGCATTTCCTCATCTTGTAGTAATATTCATGCAGAGGACTTGCACGTTAAACTGAAATTAAGACACAGAAAAGAGGCAGCACTAACAGTTAGGATATTTGTCTTAGTGTGGTTCCTTGCTTAGAGCCAGAAATTGAGAGCTGGGACACAGCAGTTCTGGCAGAAAGAGTTCCAGTCTTGAGAGGAGAGGGGTTACATCCATCCGCAGGGACCGTTCCAATATCTAATTATGCTCAGGATAATAAATCTACTTTTTATTTCCTATTCGGCTTTTTCCTGACTTCAGCTTGCAACCACTAGACCCTGTCGTGCTTATGTCTGTGTAATTAAAGAGGACTGAACCTTCACCACCCATTGCCTTCACAGGCAGCCATGGCCCGTGACCAAGATGCCTCTTAATCTCATCCTGATCAGCTAACTAAAATAATTTAAAATATTCTAGAAGTGCATGCTATAAGTAGAGCAAAATGAAACCATGGGGAATTTGGAGCCGTATTGCTGAGGCAGCATAACACTGGACGCTCTGCGTGTACATAAATATGTACATTTTAAAATTTCAGCAATTAAAATACCATGCAGACAGAAACTGTGGGGTAAATGTAATAGCAGAAGCTTTTCTTTTGTTATGCTGTGACTCATTTCACTTAGTTAGGTGCTTTTTGTTGCTGTCATTTCGTTTTATTTGGGTGCTCCCTTGAACCTTAAAAACTTAATTTTGGTCAGTGCTGTCAAACAAAGCAGAGCCACGCACAGGCTGGGTCCTCAGTTAACACCCTGCTGCTGTGTGGCTCAGGAAAAGGAAAGGACTGCAGGAAAAATACAGTTTTCCCCTTCTGCTGGTTACTTCTGAGGGCAGTGGTCTGTAATTCGAGCACCGGCACATGAAAGCTGTTGGTGTTCTGCTCCCTCCTTACTGACAATCCATAATGGCTCATGAAACCTTCACAGGAGGTATCCAGAGCTGTCCATAATGAATAACTCTGCTTTCATGTAAACTACTTAAAGACAAGATTCCTCCGCCAAGATCAACAGATCCCAAAAAAAAAAAAAAAAAAAGAGCATTTACAGAGCATATTGTTTCAAAGAGATAAAGAGCCAGAAGAAACACAGATCTTGAAGAACTAAAGTCCATTTAATTTCAGACTGCTCCACAATCATTCTCTCTCCTCTTTTCTACTCTTACCAAAATCCCTCTGTGATTTTTTTCAGTTTACAGTCTGCTTTTCTTCTGTGCTGGTTCCACCTAAACCCGCCTGTCCCAGAGGTCCAGTTTGAATTGCACAAAGCAAGGAATGGCTTTGAAAGCTAAAGTGCTAAAAGGGTTTCCACCAGCCACAAAACTGACCAGACTGCATCTTGGCATAAAGTTATACCCATCCTTTAGCTTTGATGGGGGTTCGAAAATATGAACTTTCAGCCAAAAAGAAGAAAAGTGGCTAGAAATGCAAATATCATGGACCAGTTCTAGATCTACTGCTTTCAGAAGTAGAGATTACCAGAAGAGAGCATAGTGCTCATATATTTCTTCTTAGTATTATCATGGGGGTTGAGGTTTCTTACTTGATTTGCCATGTGTTCAACCCTGTAATTGGATAATTGCATTTCTTTATTGGTTATTCCACAAACCACATCTAAAAATCCTAATGCCAGAAGCGGTAAGGTAATTTCCAAATAAATTCTGGGAAGAAAAAGCTAAAAATCAGATAAAAATACTAGTACAATCCTGGTCCTATATATTTTCAAGTACTACAAGTTGCGCCCTAACACAACTGTTATGTTCTGAAAAATTCATTAGGATGCTGTAACACTTCTCTACGTGGCAAAATTTCTGTTTGTGACAGGATGGAAATACACAAAATACAGTGAAAGACATTCATATCCAAGTTATGCAATTGTCAACGTGTTCATAATTCTGTCAAAATTCACTAAGGGGCAGAAATGTGACATCTCTTTGAACTGATTTCCAGTTATTTTTGTTTGCAAATAGTTTGAAGTCATTAATCAGCAGAGCTTCCTTGAACCATTAACAGAACCGCTGCTCTGCTTGGTTGTTTCTCTTTGAAGAGGATTACAAAACCATTTGCTGTAGTTTCAATCCACATGGGTTCCTGCTCTGAGTCGCATGTTAAGTTTTGGGATGGAGCAAATTCTTCATCTGGTTTCATGTCAAAACCATCTGAAGTCAGAGAGTTTTGCACAGAACTGATGCAGAGCCATAAATTGTCCAAGTTCAGTGTGGATTGGCACAACTGTGTTTTCTTGAGAAAGGGTGGGAACTGGAGCAAATCCTTGAGGGAAAATGAGTTAAGTTTCAAACAAAAAACTCAAGACTATGCAAATTTTACATCATTTCAGGTTTCACGGCCAGCACATTTAGAACTCTTTCCCTATCCTTTCATCAGAAAATGGGACCTGGCCCCCAGTGTTCTTCAGAAAGCCTAGCAGAAGATCAGCTGAAGAAAGAAAATTTGCCAAGTTTCTCTTGCACAAAGTTCCACATATTTTTACTCCAAAGGACTCATACTTCTGTTATGTTCACTTCCCTAAACAGACACACATGCAAACTGGTGGACCTGATGTTTCATTTCCCACAGTCAAAGGTACAATCTAGGTTCAGTCACAACTGGACACAGAAAGCAAAGGAAGATGACATCATTTGTTTGGGCAAATGCAAAGCTAGCCACTGGGCATTGGGTGCTGAGGATCAGAGACTGAGAAAAACAAGGGTTAATTTCTCAAAAATAACTCCAAAATAACAATTCTGGGGGAAAAAATTCCTCTGATATTTAACAAAAGTATGTCCCTGAGGAAGACACAGTCTGATTCTGCAGCAGGAAAAAAAGTTAGAAAGCATATATACTTGTTGGATAAATCAGCTTTGCTGGATCGTCAGCCAGAAAACCAAAGCACAGCTTGGTTGGAGCTAGCATTGTATAATACTAAAATTATTTTAAGAAATATGTATTCTCAAGAATTATTTATTTCATATTCTTCATGAGCTCCTACTTCTCTTTCAGATGTTTTATTGCAAAGCAAGAGCTGAAAGTTTTAGAGAGAATGTTTAAATCCTATCTCATCTTCCTGAGCTGCTTCATGTGTGCAAACTATCAATTTCAACTCAGCATGAGAAGAAAAACAAAGCTTTTAGGAGTATCTCCTGCTAGAATAATTGGTATAACTGGAAAAAATAGATAAGCTTTGGGGTGTACAAGCAGGACCTTTAAGTGCCAAAAAGCATGTTTAACATTTTCCATTGATAAAAGACATTACTCACCAAAGTGTGTCCTTCTGCTTGATCAAAGCACCATAAATCTAAAAAAATAAATCCAGCTAGCACTGCCTGGGAACAGATATGTTCAAACACTGTTTGTTCTCCCTTCAGTGATGACAGGGCAACCCTGAAAACTGGTTTGATTTTCCAAACACAGCAATGCAGTGCTGTTTGAGAGAGCCTAAGAAGAGCTGTGAGACACCCACATGGGCTGGGGCTGTGTCACCTACATAAGGTCTGATGAGGGCCAGGTGAGCCACAAGAGCTGAGGTATCTCAGAGGTATCTAAGAAGTATCTCAGAGGCTCTGGGTTACCACATTTAAGTAACTGAGTTCCATCAGTGTGTCACAAGAAAAAAACATTGAAGCTGAAACCAGAGTTTATAAGAGAACAGGCCTGCAGTGGTGGTCATTTACATTTTTTTTCCTAGATTGATTTAATCTGGAATTAAGTTTTAAAATGGCATGAGAGAATGGATATAAATCAAGCATCTCTCTCTTTTTCATAAACTTCCAATAAAGGAAGGTGTTATTGAGGTATTGGAAATACAATGGTTAAGTTTCCTAGAGAGAGACATGTACAGGGCAGTGCATAAACCTGGCTATTGCTCTACCAAAAAAAAGCTGGAAATTGATGTGAAAGAAAACAGACCCCTTCTGAGTTCTGAGATCCAAATACAATAGAGTTCTTGGGCTCCCAATGCTTTTTTTGGGCTCCTGACTTTGTATTGAGACCAAGAGGAATGAAGTGTTAGTGCCCATGTGCTCTCTGGACAGCACCAGTGCACCTGGATATCTTCACTCAGTAGGAACAGCAACACAACAAATGTCACTTCCTTTTGGGTTTGTTTTTTGGGTTTTTTTTGTTTTTTTTTTCAACACCTTCTCCAAGACCTGACACTTCCAGGAACAGACAGTACAATCAGCATCCTCCTGTAGTTTATAACTGCCCATGGTGAGTGGTCATGTCACCAATGATGATCATCCTAAGCTTCTCCAGAGCTGATCCATGGCTCTGGGGGACTTCTCCACAGCGTGAAATCTCTGGGGTTCTTGTGGATTTGCAAGTGCTTGAGCTTGAGGTGGAGAGTTTGATCTGAAGTGCGCTTCTGTTCAGCTTCATCTGCATCAGCTATCAGAACTGTGCAAAACTCCACAAATTTTTGCATGATGTTCATGGCCGCGAAAAAGGTTCCTGTTACCTGCTTGAGCCTCAACAACCCTAAAGGATGTTTTGACTTAAGACAAATTCACTTTTCAGAGTTTTTCTTTAATATTCTTCTACAACCAAGTCAGAACTCCTTGCACACCTGCAGGTCTCCCACTGAGTGACTGTCAGGATTGCACAGTGTTAAACCAATCTTGGCATGTCACAGTGTCCACTAATTATAAGCACATCTGTTTAAAGAGCAGTCAGAGGAATGAAAATCCCAGCATCGATGTGTTTGATGCATGTGTTTGCTTCCCCTTAGAGTGAGGGTGGGAAAACACTACTTTAAAAATCTGTAATCTTCATTTCTCTTCCAAACAAATGTAAATGCTCCCTCAGCTCCCCTGGGGAGCATCACTGGTGTATGGAAGACTCTCAGGGAAGATGAGCAAGCCTGAGGGCAAACTTTCTTTGTAAATGTGTTCATGCCTGTTAAAACTGATTTAAGATAAAAATAAAATTCAGAGAAAGCAATCAAACTCAGGTCCAGGCAGAGGTCTTGCACCTGGAATCAGTGAGAAAAGCAGTCACTGCATCATCAACAAATTTTGGATCATAGAGTCATATAATATCCTCCGATGGAAGGGACTCACAAGGATCATCAAATCCAATTCCTGCCCTGCCTAAGGCCATCCCAAAAATCCACCATGTGCACATCCCTTGACACTTTGTCCAGTTGGGAGCTATATGTGGCTGTAGATGGTGTCTTCCCTCACCTCTTGAACCCTGACTCGAGTCCAGCCTCTTTCTGGCATGGTGAGTTAATTGTCTTGCTCAGAAACAAGTTTGTAAGACTGAAATATTCTATTGTTTATCTATTTTAGCAAAGAAAGCAGAGAAAGCAAAAAGGTTACCATTTCATTTATACAGTTTTCCTCATGCACAGTAGATGATCTTGGCAACAAGACCTCTCTTGTAATAAGACCGGTTTTCATATTCAAACAAATATCACATTACTACAGACAATTGCATATTACTACTTGGTGGTCTGAAATCCTTTGTCCTGAACCTTTTGTATTAATGGGGATAAGGACTAATGATCCTGGAGTCAGTAGTGTCAGTCAGTGTCACAGTCAACTGAGAAGGGGACGCTTTGTCTCTGTTTTTGTTTGAACTTCCAACTCCCACGGGAACTTTGCTCAGATCAGGCTCTTCTTGACCCAAATATTTCTTGTCTCCCTTCACATGTCCCTTGTTAAAAGTAGCCAGATAGCCAGTTAAAAGCTATCAGCAGCAAGAGTGGGTTCTCCAGACATAACTCTGTCTGTCGGACTTTGGTCCTATGAGCAACACCAGCCCAAATTTCACCCCATTGGCCTGTCACATTTTATCTTGCATTTAAATGTATTTAACAACCAACAGAAACTGCTGCAGCCTGTAGTGTCCAGCAGCTATTTTTTGGGAGAGGATACAGCTGGTGCAAAGCAGGAAGGGGTTGCACCATGGATGGATGAGCTGCAGAGTCACAGCAGCCCATTCATCAGAGACATCAGCCCTCTGATGGCCCCAGTGCAGCATCCCCTGCTCAGCCAGAGACTCTGGAGTCACCCTGTCTGCCTCACAGTGCTGAGAGCCCTGGCAAGCCAGTTTATCTCTTTGCACAGATCCTTGCAGCCCTGCCTGGGCTGAAGCTGTGGGGCTCATCAGCACATTAGCAAAGCTGAGAAGGAAATCTTAAATCCTTTGTGACCAGACTCTGGTCCTTAAGATGACCTGAGTGGAAGATGGGGGCAGAGGAATCTGACCTTTGTGAGTCACCACCAGTATCAACAGCATCTTGCTCAATCCAAGGGATTTTCCCTGGCACCACTCATACCCCCCAGCTCTGCAGAGCCTTCCTGGGGAAGAAATCCAAGGTGGACAGACTGTATTTTGCCATGCCCCTGAATAAAAGCCCTGCACAGTTCAGGGACACAGCTGAAGTGAAATTCAAGCTGACCCCCACTGTGGCTTGCTATCAGACACTATAAACAGCAAAGGCCATTTATTTGCAGGGTTTTGATGAGTATGTGGACAATCAGGTTTCCTGGGAAGTGGCACCAAGCCTGCCAGAGTTCAAGAAACATTTGGGCAATGCTCTCAGGCACATGGTGTGATCCCTTGGTTTGACCTGGGCAGGGTCAGGAGTTAGACTCGATGATCCTTGTCAGTCTCTTCCAACTCAGGATGTTCTACAAATCAAGGGCAGACCTTGGCTGCAGCTGCCATGGTGGCAGAGGACAAGAAAAGGATCAGACTGCAAAGCTGGCACTGTTTCATATGCCATAAAACCAGCAGAATATTCTTCCCTGGGTCACTGCACTGAAATCAGCAGAGGATCAAACTTGTCCTGCTGATGACTCAGGTGATGCCTCTGAGTGCTCTGCTGCTACGCTGAGACCATGAAGTTGGACGTGAGCAAAATTCCTGTCTGGTTAAAATAGGGTGAACTAAAGGACAAAGAAACAGCTCTGTTATTGTCTGGACCTCCAGATCATATCCTTAGAGGCTAAGATGCAGTTTATTCAGCAGAGGAAATAAAAGCTGCTTGGATAAAATCTTCTTACACATTCCCATGCTCTACTCTCTTGTGAAAGTGTTTTTAGTGTAGAACTGCACCACTTTAATTATATGCACTCCTTCAATAAAAAAGCATGACTCACACCTCTGCACAGGAGATAAAAGATGTGTGGAAACCATAAAAACACTAAACCAGCATGTAAAGCCAGCAAAGCCACTTATCTTCATGGAATATTTTAATGTCAGCCTTGTTCTTCCAGGAAAGCTATGGGACAATTTATGCCTTTAAAAAGCCTCAGCTTGTAAATATCTATCCAAAATATATCTTCTAAAGCTGGTTCTGTAAAACAGTTTTAAAAGGTCTGATATGGGGTTTAACAGGGCATTTTAGGTTTTAGCACCCTGAGCATTATTTTAGCCATACCTTCTTCATGTATAAATACAATGGAAAGGAGGCAGAAGAGTCTCCAACAGAGATGGCAAATGGAGAGGTGCTGACAGGGGAAGTGTCTTCCTCAGCATGAATCCTAAATGATTAGTGGTGCCATAAGCAGAGCAATTAGACCCCAGCTCCCTGCTCCCACCTGCCTTCTCTCACCTTGCATGGAGGTTGTGTCTGTTCCTTTGGGCCACCTTTCCCTCTGCAGTCACTAGCTGCACCCCAGCAAATCTTGTCCCCTACCCCAGGTGCTGTGGAGCCTCATAGTTAGGGCTCAGCTTTGCAGACCCATGTCTCCATCCTCCTGGGAAGCCTTTAACCACAAGCCTAGCAAGCAAAGTGAGACACTGTCACCATCTGTCTTTGATCTAAACTCAG
Organism: Brachypodius melanocephalos; assembly: GCA_013398615.1. Classification (NCBI taxonomy): domain Eukaryota; kingdom Metazoa; phylum Chordata; class Aves; order Passeriformes; family Pycnonotidae; genus Brachypodius; species Brachypodius melanocephalos. The sequence continues at coordinate 5,555,513 of VZSR01003371.1, forward strand.
TGCAAAGTCTGGGGACAATCACAGACAATCACTTGATCTCATTTTTGGGTTGCCTCCCAAGGCAGATATCTCCTTCCTCATCCTCAGGTCCCAGTGGGATGAAGCTCCCAGAGCAGACACCTCAGTGGCTTTTGGTATCATTTGACAGGATAAAAAATATCTGAGGGAGTCATCAGAGTCTGTGGTGGACACAGAGGAGCCTTTGTGGGCTAGGTGCCTGAGAACACCACAATCAGAGCATTTTGGGCTCTAATTGTCCAAAAGTTGGAGCTTCCTTTCATGTACACACACACACACACTCTCTCTCACACCAGTTATTATATATTCAGTGATCTGTGGCTGTGCTGAGGCTGACCTCAATTAAAATGTGTCTTTGCAGGCAAAGTGTGGTGATGTACAGGGGTCTACAGGGCAGTGAGAGTTCCTGCATTTCCATGAGGTTCCTTATAGGTATCATGCAGCTGACACAGAGTTTGTAATTATTCTTTGGCTGTAGCCCTCTTATTGCACATCCCACCAAACCGAGATTCACTGGACATCATATGGTCTAAGTTTAGTCTAATTTAATCTGGTTTAGAAATGGCTGGTATATTTTACTGGTGTCACCCCAAAGCTGAGCATGCAGCTGAGTCTGCAGAAGAGGAGGGGAGGGTGATTTGCTGTGACAGAACTCCTGTCCTGGCCACCAGCAAATCAGTAGCATGAGCATTTAATGGGGACATGACACATTTCATTAATGTTCTGATGGAACATAAAAGTCATAGGCAGCCACTCAGGCTGGTGTGTGTAAATATCTTCTAGTTATGGAGCTGCTCCAGATCTGGGATCATGTAAGGAGATGTATGCATCACTGGCCAGAGGTGCCCAATATGGATGCAAAAATTAGGATTTTATGCCCGTGGTGGAAAGCAAGCCTCTTCAGGAGGTCATTTAGGATGCTGAATTAAGAGTCTGAGCAGGACTGTGGCCAATGCAGAGAAATGAGTCTCCAGACTGAGGTAAGCAGCCCCCATGAGGTGCCTACCCTGCTGACAAAACCCCTACAAAACCTGTAATCACCAGTGTTTGATAAGAGCTGTGCAGAGAGGCAAGGTCTAAAGCCATGCAATTAAATCACTTTAGGATACTCACACTTTCCATGGTTCATCAGCGATATAAATCCAAGCTAATTTATATTTTTGTAATAGCTGAAAAGTGGAGGCTAAAAGGCATTTTAAAGACATTAAAGTAATAAATATCTCTTTAATTTGTCAGATGTTTACACTTTGCTGTTCTCTCTCTGTCAGTAAGCTCAGCTCTGATCAGCTCCCACCCACCACCCCTTTATGGTGCATAGAAAAGGGAATCCATTGAGATTGTTATATCATTTTCTGCTTAAAAATTGCTTCTACCACTCACTGCACTTTTCTGCCTCGCTGCCAGGCATGTGACCACTACTTTACACATCCCAAGAGATTCAAGCACGATTCTAACTCCTTTTAAGTAAAGAACAAGCAATGAGCAGCTTCTCCCTGCTTTGGATCATGCCATGGATCACATCAAAGTGACCTCTGTGCATCTAATGGTATGCTGGAGAAGAATTGGGAACTCCTTTATGAGATTTCATAAAGGCAACACAGAGGGATTAGCATGCCATTAGTAATGCTGTTTGTCACAGTATAATTTACTGAGGCTGATTGGTAATTTCATCAGTCATTGCTGTTGTGCAACACTTAAAAATCTGCAGCATTACACGGAGAATGCAGTTCAATGGGCCATCATATTTAGCAAGGATAAAGGCAAGGGTAAAACTACGTAAAATTGTGGGGCAGTTCTTGTCAGCATTAGAGAACAAGTTTGATTAAGAGCCATCTCTGCTGATGAGGATGCTGAAACACACTAGGAAACTAGAACATATAGTCTTGATGAGCACAATACTGCCCTGTGCAGGAAAAAGGGAAAAATCACAGGGTGGGTGTTGAGGTCAGGCCATGCAGGGAGGGGAAGGTTTATGAAGGCTCCTTCCTTGTACTTGGTTTTGCAGCAAAAAGGCTGCTAGGAAAATCTACCTACAGGAATAGTAATGGCACCTGTTTTGGGATACTTCTTGAAATTAGCTATTTACTCTCTGCTCCCCTCTGCCCTCCCCACAACCTTCCTGGCATAACAAACCTCAGCTTCTCTCCAAAAGCATTTTAAGCTGCTTGACCTTCAAGCATTGCAGCAGAGCAGAGGGTTACTATCTCTCTCTCAGAGGCTATGTGAGCTAAGGATTTTATACTTGATGCCATACCTCTGAGAAGACTACCTTTCATGCACTGAGGAAATGATTAACCCCTGTCAGACTGCAGCACACTTATTTGTTCTTCTGCAAATGGTGTCATTGTGCCCAGAACATGGATACAGGAGAAGGAGGTGAGATCCACAGATAATGGCCTGGGGAATGGTCTGGCACCTCCTAGAATCTGTCAGAACTTCTAATATCTTGGCAGATTTTTCCTTTATAACTGATATCTTTCTGTCTGTCTTTCTTTTATTTTTATCTTTTTTCTCTTTTTTGCTTTTTCCTTGTTTGTTTCCTTCTTTCTTCTGCCTCAGCACCTTGCCCTGCCTAGCCACCTTCCTAATTCAAACACACCCAGCTTACAAAGTTTATATCTGTGAACAACATCTTCACATGCAGAAATAAAGTCACTTCCAAGCTTTGGCATTTGCAGGAGTTGAGCCTGAAGTGTTAAAGTACAAACACTTTCTGATCAGCCATTCCCTTGATAACAGATGGCCCAATCTATGCTCCAAGATTGTCTTTAACTCTGTCTGACCCAACACAAAACCAAATGTTCATAAACTGCAGTTCTCCATAGCCCAAGATGTCCATTTTTGGCTGTAAATCTGGAGCACATGCTGTTATCTGAGATTTGTGAGTCATGTGCGATGCAGGGAGGTGCATGATCGTACTTGGGGGGTGTCTGATCCACACAGGCAGAGCAGTGCAACTTCAGCTTCTCCAGGGAAACTTTCTCTGCCAGTGTTTTCAATGTGATAAAGTCATTTTGTAATTTCCCTGGACAGTACCTCACCTTATACCTTGGGTAAATTTACCAAGCCCAAGCCATGGGAACCATTAAAGGCTGTAGGAATCCTCACATTGCCCTTGGGTGGGAAAGGACCCCCTTGCTCATCACTGGAATTTTGCTACAAGGTCTGCAAGGTTGAAAGCTGCTTCTTTCCACTGGCATTAGTGTTGCCTCAAGGGCAGGAGAGCAGAGAGAAAATGCCAGATGTAGAGCCCATGGAGCTGCTGAAATAACACCTCAAAGTTAATGAATTGTGAGGAATCAAACCATAGCTCAGATGTCTGGCTGAAAACATTCTTCCCCAGCATTCGTTCAGCTGCTAATGGGTTGTGTCACACACTGCTGCTGGGAAAGGAACAGGGAGATATCTCCAACTGGATGCTTGGCACACCCTCATTTAAGGAGGGAAAGGGCTGGATCTGCTTTTTCTGATAAAGCCACAAATTCTGTTAATCAAATGGATGCAAAAAAAAAATAGTATCACCTTTCTTATAACACTTTTATTAAACTTTTGTCTCAGGCTTCCAAATAAGAAAATAAGAGAGAATTTTCTTTGAAGGTGTCCATAAAATAAACAAATGTTCAGGTTTCATTGATGTGAAAAATGTCTTTTCACAGGCATTATTTTTTGCAGAGCAGGGGGAAGGGGAGCTCCTAATCTGTTTACACTAGGATTAATATTAGGAGTGAGTTAGTTTTTCCAAGGTTCAGCAGAGCATGAGGGGGAAAACAAAACAAAACTTATTTTCAAGAATGTTTACCAGCGGGTTCTGGTCATGATTTGTGTTTTGAAACTTGGGAGGCCAGTTTTTGAGCTTCACTGTTAGTGTTTAATTTAAGGATTAGGAATTATTGAGTTAGGTTCATTAAAATAGCTGGGTTTTGTCCCTCGAAAATTTAAGAAAACATGGTGTAAGCCTTGGAAAGAAGGTCTCTTTCTGGGAAACAACAGCCTCATTCAGCTCTAAGCATATGGCTGTCTTTGTTTTAGAAACCTGTGTTAAAATAAGGATAAGGCTCCCCATTCCAGCAGAATCATCAGCTCTGTTCTCAGGGATTTACATAGCTCTCAGTAATGCTGCTTTAAGCCTTGAGAAATCTACTGAGATCCCAGCATATTAAAACTACTGTAGGTGTGATGGGAGTAATTTCTTCCCCAAATTTCATGTTCAGTTCCCAGTTTGAAGAGAGGGGAGTGTGAAGCACCAACATCACAGACAGGATAAGGCTGGCAAAGGGCAGCTCTGACCTCTCTGTGTGAGCAGAGGATGAGGACACTGAAATGTTAAAAGAAAACACAAACCAAACCTTGAGGAGGCACGGGTTCCAGATCTCATCATGAGGACATCCTCTTGGAAATGCATGAATAGGACAAAGGTGCTGGTCCTATTGCAATGGGCTAGTCTGCAAAAGGCAAGATAAATTCCCATGCCCTGGCAGGAGGAGGACAAGGCTCCTCCAGGGCCAAACCTGAGCCCTTGAGCTTCCCAAATGATTTGCAGCAGTCTGTGTGGCTTTGTGCTAAATGCATGGCAGGATCTTTGCACTGCCATACTCAGCAGGTCCAGTTCTGCCTTCAGCCACTTTAATACACCAGAATTCAAAGCAGCTGCCCCTTGCAGTGTGGACTAGGACCAGCCTCAGCTTGTCTACGTGTGGTTGTGCTCACAAATGTCCCATTAATTGAGAACAGTCCTTAGTGGGTTTTCATTTCAAGAAAAGTTTTCAAAGTTTGGGTCACTGTAAACAAAACTGTGCTCTCCTCTGTTTTGGGTGTTTTACAGCAACTCAGCTCTTTTTTTTTCTGCAGCCCAACCAGCTGACTGTAGCTGGCAGGAACACAGTGAATCCATTTTATGATGACTTTCAAAGTTTCAAAATGTGTTTTGGATCTGCCTTGGAGTGAAAACAAAACCTTTTGAACTTTTTTGTACTGTGAAATCATGTCAAGATCATTTTTGCCTGGAAAGACTCTGAGCTCCCCTCTGTGATGCAGGCTGTGAAGGCAGCCTTGGCATTGCTGCTGGGTGTCAGGTGGCAGCTTGGAGCTCTGGAAACAACAGCTCAGTGATGTAGAGAAAGACCTGGAAACCTTCAGATATGGCTACAAGACAAGCTGGGTCCTAGACCAGAGAAGATGCGGATGCCCCATCCTTGAAAGTGCTCAAAGCCAGGCTGGATGGGGCTCTGAGCCTCCTGCTTTAGTGGAAGGTGTCCCTGCCCATGGTATGGGGGCTGGAAGGGGATGATCTGTAATGTCAATTCTGTGATTCTACCGTGGACAGTTTCTCCTGGGTGGGATAGCTGCTGTGACTTTTCTCATGAATGCTACAGCTCTTCCTAATGGTGTCAGGTCACAGTAACATTGAATTTCTACGACAACAAACTAGCCATGGCCAAAGTTGATTTTAATCCTGGTTCCCAGCCTGACCTTTAACTTCTACAAATACCACCAGCTTGCTGATGTAGATACCACTCTTCTCATCTTTCCATGCTTAGCAGGGGGACATACATTTTGCAAAAACTAAATAAAAACAAAAAACAATGAAAAAAAGCCTTATCAGGCTTTAAACTGCCTCATTTTCTTTCCTGGTGCTCTTATATTCCTCCACCATCTCTGTTTCATTTGTTGTTGAAGAGAGATAAACTTACTGGAAAATGCAAGCTCTGGTCCATAAAATGACAATTCTAAGTTAATTTTTCCAGGAAGAGACCCCATGTTATTTGTACTTTATTTGTACTCAGTGGTGTATATCAGCTGTCACAAACTTCTAGACCTGTGAGGAATTATACCAGCGTTGGATTATAGTGAACTTGATTTTGAAGAAAGCTGTACTACTGTAATCGTTATTTAAACCATATCCTTTCGATTTGTTGGATGCCAGGTTCCCATTCACACATAGCATATCATGCAGTCAAAAATAAGGGGTCTGCCTTTGAGGGGAAAAAAATAAACAACACTTTTTGTTTTTCAGATGAATTACTCATTTTTGCATTAAAAAATTATTTCAGCTAGAGGTGGGGGGAGAAAGAAAATTCGAGAATGTGATCTTTCGAACACAGGGTCTTCCTGTGAAACACAACTCCATGTGTCAGGTGCTGTGATAGCACAAAGCTTCTCCCTGAAGAACTTTCCATCTGAATAAAAAACAGTTAGAAAAACACCGTATTTTTAGTATATATCCTTACATGCTCCAAACGGAGAAATAGACCAGTGAGAGAGTGGATATTTTATCAGAAATATGTCATGTCGAAAAGGAAGCCTCTCTGGGAAGGCCGTCACATGCACTAACCACAAGATTATCATTCTTAGTTATTATCCTTTCAAAAGATTTCACATCATAATTTCTGCCATTCTGGTTAATACCACACTAAATGGAAAAAGCAACCTGCTTGTCACATAAATTGCTGGAGTGGACCTGCCACCAGTCACCCATCAGGAGGCACTGCCTGTTTTACATCCTTGATGATGCTCTGAGGCTTAGGAACTCCACGTGGTTCACCCAGGCGTTGTCTCCACACAACTTTTGCTATCACTTTCTGCCTCACACACCAGTTATATCCACATGCAGAGCTCATCTTACAAGCTTGGATTAACTAAGAGCCAGATGCAAATCCAGTACCCAACCATCTGGACATTGAGGCATTGTCCAAAGAGCAGGCAAACACCAAATGCCCAGCAGCCCTTCCAGATGGAGATCAGTTATTTTCCCCTTGCCCATCCATCTCCCTGTTTCCCCATCAGACATGACTGGGCACCTCTGATTTCTTAGCCACAAAGTACATGGTTTATATTTGAAGAAAGGCATTTGTAAGAAAGATGACAGATTCACGTAAGCATCCAGTGAACTCATACTGTCTTCTTCAATGTTTATATTAACTTATTATGCTTTACTGTTCTTAAATAATTACATAACTATCCACAGCCATTTCAAACAGCCCTTCAACCCACATCAGCCTCATATATAAACACTGGTACTTTGTACAGTCATTTTGTATGACATTTGTCTGCAGGGCAACAGTTTGCTGTACTGTATGCCTTTTGTGAGATGACTCAGGCAGCAGTTAAGACTCAAAGTGCTTTTGGTTCCCTTGCAAGCAGTCTGTCTGCTTTCCCTGCTATCTGAAGCCCAAGATGTAAGAAGGGGTTGCCCAGTATGGTCTGTGTCCAGAGTCCTGCTAATAAATCACTGAGCTGCAAATAACAGACACAAACAGATCCCAGGCATCTGGACCCCTCGCTCCATAACTGCAGGCACAAAGTCTTCCCTCATTTCTTCTGAACAGGTCCAATTTCAGCTCAGGCACCCATTGCAATGGGTCAGATGCTGCAAGGTTGCAAGAATATGGTTCTGTGCCCAAGCAGCCTTCATCTGTGTCTCATTTGGGATCATTAGCTTGGGCTCAGCCCTGCCCTAACCATAAATGAAGGAAAACGCAGCCTGTCTGGAAAGATTCGGTGGCTTTCTGCCCTTTGAGGAGCAGTCCCATGCAGTAAAACAAAAAAGACCTGAAACTCCAGAAAATGATGCGAAACAACTTAGTTCTCAAAGAGACAAAGACCGCCTCTTTGGAAAAATTTCAGGCACTCTTAAAAGCAAAAGTGCATAGGATGAGTCACTGTCTGACTTCCCACCCTGCTTTTGGGCAGGGAAGGTGGAGAAACAGTCCAGCAGAAAAAAATGTGTCATCTTGACAAGCCTGTTCATCTCACAGTGTAAAAGTGCCCAGGAGACAGTGAATCCCATCAACCAGGAGCAATCTGGCACTGGGCATAAGGACTGGCAGGAGGCAGAAGCATCATGTAATTCCAGTTTAAGACCTTTTTAAACATATAAGAGAAACTTGAGCCAACATCATTGGCCTGGGGATAGATTCATGACCCTCCATCTCCATCCTTCATCCTTTCAAAGGGAACAGGATTTTGCACAGCACTGGCCCATATTCTCATTTGAGAGGAAAGCAAGCAAAAAATTCTCAGGAAATTTTGCTGATTCCTCTCCAAGTTTGAAGAAATGGACACTTCTGCCTTTCCTCTCACTGGCAAGAGGGGTTGTGGTCTTTGTTCTTTGAAAGGGAGAAAGATGAAAACCTCTGAGCTGAGTAGAGAACATTTTTTAGTAGTTGTCTCTTTCTCAGTGACACATCCTCTTATTATAGGTACACACAAACACACACACATGAACACACAGACACGCATTTTCTATTTCATTAAAAACATTCTGGTAACAATCAGAGGCAGCTCATAAATGTCATATTTCGAAAAGCATAATGCACGATTCCCTCCTTCGGGCAGTTTTTATGGCAAACAATATACCAATATTTGTGTATAATTTCTAAGACTATAAAATAACTTTTTATGGTTCTTGGGTTAATATCTGAAAAGTAGGGTACATATTCGTATGAAATTCTTTCACAGTATTTGAAGTACAATATCCTCTGCCAGTCCACTCTCCCTCTTGTTTCTCTTTCTATGCAAAACCATGTGACAAAAAGCAAAGTGCTTTTAAGAAACATACCTCTGGCCTAGAGCCAAGCCCTCTTTTTCTTTTTTTTCTTCTTTCCTTTTTTTTTCGGTTTTGCCAGTTGAAGCTGACAGATATCTATAGCAAACAGTTAACATATATAAACATGTCAGCTGTAGAACAAATACACTTTGAAAGAAAACAGAGCTGAAATGGTTTATGCTGCAAGACAATGTTGGTGCAATTAGCAGACACAGGGTGTGGGGTCTTCAGGGCACGTTTGGCAGGTCTATCCGAGGTAGAAGTACCTTTCTTCTTCACTCTGTCAAGTTCTGTGTGGATGGCATGGAATAAAAGACATGCCCCTGGTGTCCCAGCCACCATCTGGTGCAGATGAAAAGAAGGCACGAGCAGTTTTTGATGCTGAGGAGGTGTGCATGAGGGACAGCTGCAGGCACGCATTCCAGGGATACATTTAGCAGGTCAAATAAGCTAAATCGTCACTGAATTGCAGCCACTTAGAGGCTTGATCCTGCAAAGCTTCTGGCAGATGCTGAGCCCTCCTCCCTGTGCTCCAGCCAGGCTCTCCTCTGCTGCTCATTAACGCGATCGTAAATGAGCGGGACTGAATTAATTAGAGATAGGAAAGAAAACCAGCTAGGAAAAACAATTAGCAGTGTGTGCAGCACACTGTGGGCAGGCTCACAGCACCCCACCAGTGAGGAGCCACCTCAGCATCAGAGTCATTTATAAGGTCATTGGATGTTGGCCGCAGAGGGGTGGACACACAGGGCTGGGGCAAAACCCAAAGGGTGATGACCAGAGAGGGAGGGAAGGGTGCCCTGCTTGGGTCTGCTCCCTGCTCTGCTGAAGGGCACATCCCCTCACTGAGCACTGCCTTTAACTGGGCAAAGGTGTCCCTGGGCCCAGGCTTGTCACTTTTGGCATAGCTGTTATCAGACTGAGTGAGGAAAATCACCATTTTAGACTGTCTGTCAAGCCAATGAGTGGCACTGGCATCCTTCAAGAGGAGTTCAGGGTGGGCTTTGGTGCCCAAGATCCCACGAGATGGATCCAGCCTCTGCTGAGCTTATGTCCAGAGGTTCTCCTCCTTGGTGGGCCCTATAAAGCAGTCTAGCACAGACCAGACACCAGGGTGGCTCCAGGCCATCAAACCCTAACAATAGGTTAAGAATAGACTAAACAGAAAATTAAACAGATTAATTCAATCCTCAAACAGACTACGAGTGCAATTAAATGGACTCTGATTCCCCAGGCTGGGAAAGACACCACCGAAGGGGATATGTTAGAGATTGCAAGACTGGAAAATATGAATAGGAGATGACTGTTTGCTGTCTTTTCTAATACAAGAGCCAGGGGACATCAGATGAAACTAGTTAGTGGCAAGTTCAGAGAAAAAAAAAAAAAAAAAAGAAACAAAAGAGGAGCCATTTTCCCCAGTGTGTAGTTAAGAGGCGGAGCACTTTGCCATGGGGTTACCACATACAATCGTGGAAGGAAAATATTTAAAGGCTGTTGAAGGCAGAGATGCCTCCCCTGGCTCAGGGCAGAGCTGAGGCTGACGGGTCTGGTGGGTGCAGTGCAGGACATCACCGGGCACTGGCTCTGCTCACACCTTGGCATCTGTGGGGGCACAGGCCAGGTCTGCCTTGGAGGGAGGATCAGCTTAGGACCAGGCTCTGTGCCTCTGAAACAGCCTGAAATTCACACCTCAAATCACAGCCCAAAAGGTTTTTACCAGCACAGGTTATTAAAGGTTGTTACCAGCACAGATGCTGCCAGTTGTTGGAGGGACAAACACACACCTCAGAGTCCTTTGCAGAGTCCAGCCAGCAGCACCTGAGCATCCTGGAAGCTGAATCTTCTCAAAAAAATTAAATGTGGGTTAAGGAAGAGCTTCATCTTTCTGATGCCTCCCAGGGACACAGATGAAACCTCTCTTCTTTTGTGGTGGGAATAAAAGAGGGATTAACAGCAGTGATGGGTGAAATCCAAACACTTTGCAGGTTTCAGTTCAATTTGGGTAAGTCTAAAACAGATCTGGAATGGAATTTAAGCAATACACAGATTTCAGAAAATGCCTTTCATCAAAGCAATTTCCCCACATCTCAGCTTGCTTTCATTTAATGCAGAAATAAATAAGGATGAAAACAAATGTTTTTGACTGTAAGAATACTTAAGATGTGATTCATCAATAAGAAAATATTTTGCAGAAAAATTATTTTCAATTACCTTTTAATTTTTACCAGAAAAGTAAGATTTTTGAAAAACCATTTTAAATGAGTTAGATTTTTAATTCCTTTTCTCCGTTCTTTCCTTCTTCCTTTTTTTCTTTCCTTTCTTTCCTCTCTTCCTTCCTTTCTAATTCACATTTTTATGCTCATTATTCCCTCACCCTACTCCATCTACTGCTGAAAAAAATAAAAAAAAATACTTCTAAACCCTTAGAGAAAACTGCTGTTCACTTAAGCCTATTGGGAAAAAAAATAGAAGAAAGAATTTTAAAATGTGAAACTGCATGGAAAACAAAGCTTCTTTTTTAATGTCTTTCTACCTGAAGTATGGAGGGAAAAGCACATGCAGAAATACTTTGAAAAGTGGGATGCCTCTACTTTTGCCTTTCCCACTGCAGGCACAGGAGATCTCATAGGTCTCACTCAGCTCGTGGAGGGGCAGCTGAGCTGTCACCTGCTAAAGGACAATATTAGAGATGCCACGGTTCCTGGTTAGATGTGCTTTTACAGACACACAGGAAGTCTGCAGCAGAATAGGGATTAAGAACAAGACTTAAATGAGTGACCTCTCCCACCCTCAAAGCAGCCTCTCTCATTTCTTTCTCCTTCCCAGCAGAAAACACACACTGCTGATGGGGACAGTGAAAGGGAAGGTGACCCCTGAGACCACTGAGCTGTTCTGGGGAGGTGAAGCAGACAATGCCATGCAAAGCAGGAGCAGCATTGTGATTTTCTCTTTCTTTTTCTTTTTTTTTCTCTTTTTTTTTCTCTTTTTTTTTGGTGGGGGGGGGAGGGGGGAGGGGAGTGGGGGGTCCTCAAATATTTCTAACAATAAAAATGCACCTTCTTTCCACACAGCTCCAGTCTGGCATGCGACCTGCTAATCCCCCAGGAGCTCAGAGAGTCCCTGTGGCAGCAGTGTCTCCTTTTCTGGTCCCCTGCTGCTGGGGCCACATCCTGAGCCAGCACATGTAGAGGTGCTGCTGACTGGCTCTGGCTGAAGATTATTCCCCTGAGATTAGCTCCTAACTTTACAGCTCCGGTTTCAGGGGGGATTTTCCAAAGCGCCTGTTTGGGACATGCATGTGTAACAGAACAGGAGAAACTGCAGGGATGGCTTTATCCCCCTCCGTGATGTAACATAAACAAGTTCAGTCATTTATTTCAATTCATGAGAAAATCACTCTCCAAATAACAAAAATATCCAGAGAAGCTTTCTGCCAGTTCAGCAGAGCAGCATGCTGTGAGAGCTGCTTGCACTGAGCTGCTTGGGAAGAGGCTTCAACCCCAAGGCAAACATCTGTGGAAGCTTTAGGAGAGCCTAGACCAAGGGAAAAGCCAGCAGCACACATCTGTGGGCTTCTTTTGGGCCAAGCACAAGAAATCCCAGTATCTGTTGTATGAGGAATGATTTCTGGAGTTCATGGGCTTCGTAGCTAGAGGTGAGGAAACCCTCACAACGCCCTTAGCTGGAACACAACTGCCTGAGGCTTCTGACTCTTCCAGGTTTATTTTCTTTTATGAAATCTCCTTAAAGAACAAAATGAAGGGATGATCAATTTATAGATAGATGAACCTGGCATGATTTCCAACAACTTGCGTGGTTTTTATTGCCTTTAGCCTTAGCAATTCTGGACTGGTAGCAGCAGTGTGGACTGGGCATTTGACACCTGCAATAAAGCAGGGAGCTATTTGGAATTGCATCTCAACTGCTCACAGATGTCCCTGTCTTCACAGAACCATAGAACCACAGACTGGTTGGGGTTGTAAGGAACTTTAAAGGTCATCTTGTTCCATCTCCCTGTCATGGGCAGGGACACCTTTAACCAGAGCACCAATAACTGCAGGAGATCACACAACCTCTGGGTTGTGGGCAGCCACAGGCCTGCTCCTAAACATGTATGGGTTGTTGTTGGATTTTTTTCAGGAAGATATTGGTTTGTTTTGCTCTCAAGGCAAATCCATTGCCTCCTAGGACTGAGATCTGAGACTCAGAGATCGGAATCTCACTTGGGGCCACCAGTATAATAATTTGTCCATGAGCTTGTGGGTGACATTGACAATGTGCTGTAAGAGATTGGGACGCTTCAGAAAGCTGAAGAGTGAGTGCAAGAGAGAAGAGGGACATGTGGGTGTGTAGGGTGTGTGGCACCACAAAGCATGATAGCTTGGGCTGCTGAGGAGCCATCATTCCCAAGGAACCCTGGAGAAACCCAGCTGACATCCCTCCCTGGCGCTGGTCGCTGTGCCTGGGCCAAAATGTAAATTGTTCTAGGACAAAAACACAAACCATGCTGTGGGCTTGTTTAATTTACAAGCATAGATGTGACCAACATGTCTCACCACAGCCCTGAACTCCAGTTCAGCTGAACTGGAGACTGTGACAGCTGTGGAGAGGAAATGAGCTTGCATGGGTGCCGGTGTCCCCTTTCAGCTGAAATTAATGTCAATGGTTGTTGATGCTACAGGTCATTTCCTGTCTCTCCCATTAAATCTGGAACATCAGTGGATTTCCCAATGGTAAAGAGAGGTCTGGCCAGCTTTCCAGCCAGCTTTTCAGGCTTAGAACTATTCTTGTGAGCACTGGAGAGTAATTATGAAGCAGGATGTAACCCCTGTCCCACAGAAGTTCATAGCAGAGATTGACAGAGGTAGGAGAACATGCTGCTGTTTGTGTGGGGCTCTTCCTGAACAGCAAGTAGCAAATGTCATGTAAGACAGGCAACCAGATATACAGCAAAACCCTGGTAGCTGTAATCTTAATGCCAGGGATAGTTTTCTCAGATTGGTGCCAAAATCAGAGAGTTGTTCCAGTGCCATTAACTTAGAGGCTGGGCTTTGTCCTCTGGGTTATCTTCCAAAGCTGTTCAGGCACCATGGACACAGTCACCTCCACCACAACGGGAGGTGTAAGAGTTCATCAGGGCCAGAGCTGACACCCACAGGATGCCTTCAGTTTATGGGTGTCAGCTCTGGCCTTGATGAACACATTTTGTCTCGGTGCAAGCAGCAGAACAGTGATTGACCATGGAAGAATTCATGGATAGCTCGGCTTCTTTTTGTAGCCAAGCACCTAATTTCTGTGACTCCTCATTCAAAACATGTGGGCAGCTGAACCAGCACAACTGGGCAGCTTCAATCCTTTGAAGCATCAGTTGTCACTCTGGGATCTCCAAATACTGCGCTCAGGAGTTAATCCAAGATCTCAGAAGGCAGCTGGGATGCTGGGAGCTCTCTGCAGGAGTGCCCAGTGTCACCCTGAGGTTTTCTGAGGTGTGGCACACTGGGTTGTGGTTTTGGGGTAGGAAGAGCAAAGGCTGCATCCCAACACCACCATCAATGTGGAGTGGCCACTCACTGAGCACGTGAGCAGCCACGGAGCTACTCACTGCCTGAAGACTTGGCTAGTCCAGCTGGATACGAACTTTTGCTCAGTTCAACTTTCATGATTTTGCTCCATGCAAATTTGAGGCACGTTCTCCTCTCACCCCTTCTCTATTTGTTGCATTCTTCTTCTTTTTCTTTTTTTTTTTTTTTTTTCCCCACAAAATTTCCTCAGGGCAAAGTGCCTGTAGGTGTATTTGGAAACACAACCTGAAGCACTTAACTGAGGCAAGATCAATCCTGTGGCTCTCAGGCTTGATTGGGAGAAGTTTTGTGGTTTCTGCTCCAAATATTTTCTCTCGTATCTCTAGGGAAGCCCATTTCTCCCTCATTTCTGTGAAGAAAACCTCTGAGAGCAGCTGGCTAAGTTTGGTTCCTGAAGTCAGGTGGGGTGAAAACTGCTGCCCTGCAGATGTCACAGGGAGTTCAGCTTGCCTGAGACAGGGAGGCACTTGTGAAAGCACAACCCTTTTTTCTCAATTCTTTGTTTGCTGTGCCATGGACCAACAATGAAGGCTGGGATCTCTCTGTGCCAGGCACCACATAAAAAACAGAGGGAGAAACTTTTCTCACCCCGGAGTTTGCAGTCCAAACAGATGAATACTGCAGAAGAGTGAGCAGAGTTTGGCTTGCAAATATTATGTTAGCTCCCTGATTTCTTCATGGATGGCTGGGAGGCAGATGTATTGCTTTCTTTGAATGGTTTGGAGGGGTATCCGTGCAAGCCTGGGAGTGGAACAGGATCTTGTCTTTATGGCAAATTTGGCATGGGGAGATGTTCCCAATTAAATTCGTGCATGATCAAATGAGCACTTGCAATCCTAGCAGAAGGATTTCAAACTGAATTGGTTTAATTTGCTGCATACAAAGAATTGTGTTCATTTGAAAATGCTTTTATTCCAGAATCTCTCTGTGGAGTTTTTAAGGGACAACTATTCTTTCTTAAATCTATCCCTTCCTTTAATCTAAATTAACCTCCCTAGATAGAAAAGTGTGTGTGTGTATGTAACACAGAAGGGGCCAGGGGAAAAGCAGGAAGGGATTAGTTGAAAGGAAAAACAAAGGAAGGGGCAGAGATTTGAAGTGGGGGAGATAAACTGACATTGAGAGGGAAGGAAAATGAAGAGCAGCTGGAGGGAAGAGCCCATCAGAGCAGGACCTGAGCAGGGAGGGATTTCCCAGCACATACAGGGCCAGGCAGCCTCCCATGCCAGGCAGGGAGCAAGAGCTGTGGGTCCCCATCAGGATTTGTATCACGGAGCCCTCAGCTTTTGGAGACACCATTTGCTGTGGAGCTCAGCTCTGGAGTTGTTGTTTGTTTTCCTCAAGGAAAGGAAGTGTTTGTATTGAAGGAAAACATTTTTTCCATAAAAGTTGCAAGGAACCCCAGCACATCTGATGCACTAATGCAAGTTGTTGCTTATTACAAATTGTTGTTCATCACACTTCTGTAATCAAAGGCAGTGAAGCCAAAAATTTCTTAAAGTTTAAGTTACTGAAAAACAAAAATAAACAAAAATACTTTAAAACAACAACAACAATAACAAAGACAGAAGAAAGTAAAAAGGACCAGTTTCTTCTTTGTTAAGCCAAGTTCATCATTGCTACTAAATGGGGCAGGGGGGAGGAAATTCTACATATTTTGTCCACAACAGGCTGACAATGCCATATGCAATCTGTATCTCATGGAAAAAGAGTCATCCTTCCCCCAGCAAAGTGGTGCCATGGGGCTTTCAAGGAGGGGTGATTATATCACCTACACACACAGGCTTCTGTCTGAGTAAACAATACTTCTTGCCAGACTGAACTTCTTATGAGGGGGATTTGTGTTTGGTGCAACGTAAAAGCACAGCCAAAGTTCAGTTAAAAAAAAAAAAAAAAAAAAAAAAAAAAAAAAAAAAAAAAAAAAAAAAGATGGAAAGGAATAATGACATTTTACGCATGAGTTCACTGAGAAATAGAACAAGAACACCGAGGGCACCAGTCTTCTCCAAAAGCTTAGCAGCACCTTCTTCTCAATACTAATTACTGTGGCTCCTGAATCCTTCAATTTGTTTATGCCCTAAGCCATGAGGGTGAGCCTGACCTCACTGGTGGGAATTTCACCACTGATCTTAATAAAACCAGGCTCGAAAAGGGAGAAACCCATCTGAGTGCATGACATACAGTAAGAGCTGTCACACATAGAATCATAGAAAGACTTGGGTTGGAAGAGGCCATAAAGGTCACCTGGTTCCAACCACCCTGCCATGGGCCACCCACAAGACCAGGTTGTCCCAAGCTCCATCCAACCTGGCCTCAAACATTTCCAGGGATGGAGCATCCTCAGCTTCTCTGGGCAACAGTTTCAGTGCCCCATCACCCTTTGAGGAATGCATTTCACCCTAACAGCTAATTTATGTCTCCCCTGTTTTAGTTTGAAACCATTTCCCCCCGTCCTATCACTGTCTGCCCATGCAAAGAATCACTCTCCCTCCTTTTTGTAAGCCTCCTTCAATTACTGGAATGCCTCAATGGGCCAGTGAGGTCTCCCAGTACTTAAAGTACATATAGGGTCTCTGTTGGAATTCTGGAAACTTGTATTTTGGGATTTTAGTATATAGTAATACATGTGAGTCAAGATGGAGGGCTTTGGGTGTTGTCTGAGTCCTTCTTCTTCACCTTCTTCTTCCTTCTTCTTCATGAGTTTGGGTAGTTTTCTGTAATTGGGTGAAAAAGGTCTTCATTGCAGGCCTTGGGTGGTCATTATTGGGTCGAAAGTATAAATAATATGGGTGTCACTTCATTATTGGGTAATTGTCACTTAAATAACCTTGGAAAGAGTTAGAAGCTCTCCATTTTACCTTAATTTTCTAAGTAACTAGTTAGAGCTCATGCCTTGTGAGACTATACATAGATAAGAAACAATAAACATCCAAGTCCAAACTCAACATCTACGTTTCCCATGTACTATTCATCCTGGGAAAAAGAAGCCAGAACAATAACAGGTCTCCATTTCTTTAAGTGTAAATTAGGTGAGGAAAAGCTCAGATGTTGTTGTGATTCCCTGTACTGTTTGACTGGAAGGAAGGGAGATACTTCAGACCCGTTCCAGGAATGCACTTCCTCCTTGTCTGTGCTGCACATCCATGATCAGGACTTGATCCCAGGGCCATGAGAGCTGTTACAGCTGTTGAACTTTGCTTTCCAGGTACAGGAGGTTTGTATTCCTCTATGGAGTGGTTCACACCCCTGCACTATCAGGTAGCACACGGTCTCCTGGGGCTCCTAATACTTGTTATGTGCAACCATTGGGACGAGGCTCTTTGAACTTGATCTTACACTTGGCAAAGTCTGCTCCAGCTCTCCTGCAGGTTATTCCTGTGTGGCATTTGGAGATGTGTTTATCCATCCCACACTTCAGTTCTCCCCACCAAAAAAGAAAAAACAGGAATCTTGTTCTTGTCTCTCAAGGGACTGGGGGGTGAAATTGTTACAGAATGGGTGCAGAGATGTCCTCTTGGTCTGTGTGTGATTAGGGGGAGCTGCATGGAGTCAGATGCTCTTGTCAGCCTTAGACAAAAGCAGATGTGTAGCTACATTTTTTAATGTTACTTTTTACCCTGTCTGCATTTTTCTTTTCTTTGTGTAAAATTATGAGCTTTTAAATATCAAATGGACTATATATTATTACAGAACAGTTGCTCGGTTTTATAAGAGTAACAAATATGTTTTCCATTATATTCTCCAGGTGCATTCTATAAAAGGGGCGTTTATGGTAGAATCATATATATTTCAATAAAGGCTTAGTAGTTTTATGTCAGAGAGAGGTAGCCCTGAAACCAAAACCATACATTTCAACTTCACTGAGATTGCACTTTTCTTTGAAATAATGTAAACCCTCAAATGGGAACAAAACATATTGGATATTACACAGGGTTTAGGGAGAGTCACTTAGGAGTTAGGGCTGAAAAAAAAATTGATCATTTATACGGGTTTAGAGAAAGTTGGAAAATGTATTAAAACCCCACAAAAGTAGGCAGAGGGTTGCATAATACTACAAAACCTGGAAACTGATACCCATAGCCTTCACTTTTACTATTTGGAATCTTACTTGGGAAAATGGTTAATTAAAGCTAAGCCATTGAAATGGTAACTTACAGCCCCGTTTGGAGAAGAAGCCTGGAACAGTGAATTCTGGAGCAGGGCTGTGCATCACAGAGTTTCAGCTCGAAACTGCTGTTTAGACATTGCTGGAAGAGCTCTGCTTCTGCTCTCTTGTGTCTATTAATCAGTATCTCTGTGTATACACAACGGTTTGAACCATTTTACAAATACTTGTAATTTGTAGGAGGAGATGTTGCCAAGACCTATCTTGATACTGCAACCATGAACAAGTGTCTCAACACCGAGCTCTGAGTTTAAAACAAACTGCTTGAAGAATGTGAAGACAAATGTTTTTTATGAAATATGGACAAGCCTTCAATCTTAAACCAAACACAGAAGGAGTCTTTGATATTGAGAAATCTAAAGAACAAGTGGGGATTTGGGGTTCTATCCATCTTCTGTGACTCCTGCAAGTGTTTTCCGCTACCACAGATTTACTCAAGTGCGTTTCATCATTTTATTAAATCTGCCTCCTCCTCACTATCCCTGAGATTTCCAGGAGAACATTTAAAAAGTGGTTAAGTTCCCTCAGGGAGTGTTTTGTTCTCAGATCTTCTCCTAGGAACAATTGAAACTGCCTTTTTTTCCCCTGCAGCTCCTGGAAGGGGCTGTTGTCAGACATGAGAGAACTCCAGAGATGTGATCAGTGAAAGGCTCTGGGTCCATTGACAGACAGACTCTTCTGGATGATCAAACCAGTCAGCACACAGCATCAGTCTTGGAATAACTCAAGATACTATCTTAGGCTCATGCCAAGCAGCAGATGAGATGACCACAGCAGTCACTACCTTACAGAATTACCTCACCCTGGAGAATAAAAACCAGTGTCCCTGCTGTTTATAAACCAGAGCCAACCCTAGCACATCTGCACTGTCTGTAAGGAGCAGAACCTGAAATAAATTATTCTCTCAGTCACAAGGAGCCTTTTTTTTTTTTTTAATTATTATTATGAGAAGTGCTGAGGTCCTCTCCAAACAGGAGTCCAGGAGCAAACTGCAATGGATTTGGTAATAGTGAGAGCAGAGACCTGGAGGCAAACAAAACCAGGGGCATAAATATATATTTTTAGCATAATTGGGCTGCATATTTTCTTCTGATGCTGCTGTATGCTCATTCTGTCTGCTGAGTCCATTCTCAGCTGAGCAGTGCATTTGCTTTTGGAATAGTTTGTTATTCCACATCTGCAGAAATATTGCACAACATTAACTTTCAGCAGCCTTGAGCCAGCGTGTCCTTTGTGTGCCTGGTGAGTTCTTCTGGCCTTGAACCATGACAGTAAATAATGAAGTTCTGTTGACTCAGTGTTTATTCCTGATAAATCTCAGCCCCCCCATGCTTTTCTTCATGATGAATACCTAAATGTGTTCTCAAAACCTTTAGCCAAGTCACAACCAAACAAAACATTTCTGCTGTTACATTTGCCCCAATTCTCTGTGTATTTCTAGGAGAACAGCCACAAGTTTATGTCATTGCAAAAGGTAGGACAACTGCTCTGTTGGGCATCTTTCAATGCTGGACACACACCTTTGTGTCTCATCTTTGCCTTTTTCTTGACTTCCTCAAATACTGTTAAAATTGGCAGAACTTTCACTTCAAATCTAGGGAAGTTACACCATCCAGTTCCTACTGGATTCACCTTTTGTATAGCTCTGAGCGGTGAAAATGGGCATTTTAGTATAAAAATCTGTATTTCTAGATAATGAGGGATGTCTTGGAAACGGATGGGCTGGGAGTTCCTGTGCTGCCTTGAGGCAGCTGGAGTGGGATGCACAGCAGCAGGGCTGAAGGTGGGGGACCAGGGAGGAGCATCCTGCACTCACACTGATGTAACTGGGACCAGTCTGGCCACCAGCAACCACTGGGACACAGGAACAGGGGACTTCACATCTTATCTAAAGGACAAAAATAAGGATGAAAAGATTTTCCTGGATTTTAGGCTCAATGCTGGAGGTGCTGCACAAACCTGGTGACTTGGTCTGCTGGGCCTGCTTTGAAACTATGACTTGAATAAGAAATGAGAATGGTCTTACCAGAAGTGATTCAAATTTCTGCACTATATGACCCAGACCAGCATTTTCTGCTGGGATCACCCCAAGTTAGGCAGGGAATAGATTAATTCTGAATCACCACATTCCTCATCAGCCTTTGGTACTTGAGTTCCTCTCTGTCAGTCTGCCCCAAGCACTTCCAGCTATGAGCTGACATACTTCTGCAAGATGTTTCAGCTTTGACCAAGCCTCCTTTCTGTCAGCAGAGGAGAGGGATCATTTCAGCCAGCTCTGGCTGCAGTTTTTGACTCCCCACAGGACAGATGCTGATACCCTTTCCCCATGTTCTCTACCACCCTTGCAAAAATCAGGGTATGAATCAAGCCTGTGCTATTTTGGGCTCATTCCATTGCCTGAAATAGTCAGAACTATCAAAGATATTTGCATTTTTTTCCTTCCTCTTCTTCTCATGAAAAAGCTTGTTCCTTCCTTAAAATATGGGAGAAGATTCTGAGTCCAGCACAGATTTGCCTGGCTGTGATTTATATCAAGTGCTGCACATGCACTTTTTAAAGTAGGTTTTAAAATGACATTCCCTAATAGAGATTAAATATTGATTACTTAAGTAATAGCTCTGTCTGCAATAGGAAATAGATGTGGAGCAACCTCCACACATCAGTCACTCACATGATCTGAGGAAATAGCATACCAGATGAAATCCAGGAATTCTGCAAATCCTTTTCTTAAGCCAACTTCTTCTTCTGTGGAGATGCATATGAATATATGCACATCAATTTTTATTTTTATTTTTATATATATATATATCTGTATATAACTCCTTTGAGTTTCCCTGGTGAGCTAGCTAGTGCCTCAATTTTCATTTCACTTCCTCCTGTTTACTTGGCATCTCAGTAGTTATGTTAGTGCACCTTCCCCCATAACTTGTCATGCTGTGTGTCCTTATTGATTTTGAGAATGGGTGAGCCTCTGACATGGACAAGTGGGGCTTGCCCCTTGGTGTGCTGGTGGCCTGACGTGAGCGTGTCCCCTGCCAGTGGCAGTGCTGCGTCAGCGAGGTGGCAATGCCACCAGTGCCAGGTCATGCAAGGAAAGGGAGGGACAGGGAATATGTGGTGTGATGTGACCACAGTGGCCAGAGACAAATAGGCCTGGGAGGCAGCAGGGAGCCCTGTGGGTGTGTCTGCTTTGTGGCATTGAAGAGCTGGAAAGAAGCCACTGAAGAGCTGGAAAGAAGCACCTCATCTTGGAGGGGAAGATGAGGACTGTATTCTTCACCCCCTCACTCCATTCTTCAGTATGGGGCAACCTGATCCAGTGAGTGGCGTCCCTGCCATGGTAAGGGGTTTGGAACTAGAGGATCTTTGGGGTCCCTCCCAATCCAGTTCTGTGTATGATTCTAGGTGTGACAGCTCTTACTGTATGACATGTACCCTGGGTGGGCTTCTGCCTTGGCTGCCACAGTGAGCTCAGACCCCAAGGTCACTGATCACTCACAGCCTGGATGCCAGTGGGCAGAACGGGACCTTTGCCTCTTGTTTGCCACTGAGCTGTCTGGGCCATAGCCTTGGCTTCTGTCAGCTCTGTGGCACCCAGGGCTCCTCCTGAGCTCGTGTCCTTGCAGCACTGCCAACGCTGCTGCCTGACTTTAGACAAGACACTCCTTTGCCCAATTGTATTGCAGCACTTTGGTTATCTATTCAATTTGCTGGGAAGAGATAGCAATTTTCCCCGACTCTCCCCTTTCTGAGATAGCATCAAAGCAAGGTTAGATGTCAGATAAAGCCCAGGGACACGTGTGTCCCTGCCTGCAGAGTGCACAGCATCTTTGGAGCATGTGAACGTGGCACAGAAACTGAAAAAATGTCTGCAAGAGCAGCATCTGTCCTATTACTCTGTTCAGATTTCCTGAATCATGGGAAGAGAAGTCCTTTTTCACTTCTGTAGGATAACTCCTTTGGCTATTGCTGCAGTCACAGTGCAAGATGAACTTAAATTGCTCAAAACAGATTTTTTTGTTGCATACGTTTTATTTGAAGTTTTCCTCATTTGGATGGAGGGGTGCAGAAGACAACTGCCACCCTCATTCCTGCAGAGATCCCACTTTGGGTTTTCAAGGCCTAACACCACTTTTCTGAGGCCAGGGAGCTGTTCTTAAGGGAGTTGTCCATTGCTGACTCTCTGCAAGGCCCCTCCTCCCCATCCCCCTACAAAAGAGCTGGGGTTCCTTTTCCAGAAGTTCACTAATAATTAACTCGTCCCCAAAGAGATTACCATTGTCATGCCATCCTGCAGGCAAATAAGCCCTAACAAGAAAATCATTCTAAATAAAACAAACACAGCAGGAGGCTTTCAGAGGTAAAACATCCACTTGGTACCTGGCTCCCTTTCATCTTCTACAGGAATGGAGCCTCCAGCTGGCACAAATCCACAGGCAGGACACGGTGTGAGCATCCTGCCAGGAGACACTGAATTGCACTCAAATTGTGCAAGCTGGGCCAGTGGGCTGAAAATCCTTCATGCTGCTGCCAAAAGCTTTGGCCTGAGCTGGGGTAGTAACATGGTCCTTTTTAGCACTTGTCAAAAACAATTTACCTGGCAGCAAGGAGCTCAAAGCAGCTCATAAATAGGAGTTAAGTTTCAGCAAGACCCTCTAAATTTGAGTGAGACCCAGGCTACAGAAGGAGTTTGTCAAGGCCATACAGCAAATACATGTGGTTGCATCAGAGGAGCTCTTTCTTAGCCCTGCCATACTTGGGGGGGAAAGACACAGAGAAAACATGGAATGGTGAAGTATGAAATCAGGGTTAAAATTATCCTTCTGCTCTCAGTGCCTGTGACCGTACCTACAAAACTTTCAGAGCAGCCAGAACTCCTAAAACATCATACTGGCCTTTGTTTTGGCTGGCACATTTGATACAAAAGTTTTTGAGGCTCTTGCTATGAGGATAGAATGGGACTGCAGCATCTACTAATTCAAGGACATTTTATATCACCAAAAGTCATTAATCATGTGATGCAAACTCCCACAAACCAGATGAGAGCGTGCCTCTGTCCTGCAAGCATCCTACAGACCCCGTGTGGAGGACTGACTGAGGCCATGAAACACTACAGGAGGCTGCAAAAATAATGCAAAAATCCATGTAAGCACAAACTTGTACATAATGGGTGTGTTTTCAAAAGCCAGGCCCAGGAGTGTGAGCTGAAGATGGAATAACAGCCTTTCAGCTCAGTATGTCTGTGCATATGTTGACTTGCTGTGACTGTAGCAGTTTAACGTGGCACCGTTTGTGCCAGTGTGCATTTATGTCTAGGAATTTATTTTTTTTTCACACCCCTCAGAGCCGTTGCAGACCCCTTAGGAGGGCTCTGGGTGTGTAAAACAAGCACCTTTGGAGCACCCACAGCATGTGCTGAGGTCGGTGGTGTTTGATGGTCCGCAGGAAAATGTCACTGCACCAAACAGGCACAAGGCAGCAGTGGTTCAAAAGATCCCCTTTTTGTTATCTGATGCTCTAAAGCATGTGGTAAACACCTCCAATTGAACTTTGATCAGAACTAGCAGGAGAAAGGAACTTCTGTCTGGTCAGATGTCTGAAAACTAATGTTTCATTAACACATTAGCTCTGTCCTAGCTCATTAAAAGCATGTATTCATCTTCATTTTATTAAACCCCTCCGTGGCATTACATCTGGGTCACGAATCAGTCATCTGATCTGCCCATTTCCTTGCTTTTAATATTTCAAAACCGTCATTAAAAAGTAATATAAGCAGAAATTTCAATCTCAGATAATTATCAGTATCTATTAATTGCTTTTCAGCTGGCATATTGTGCGCCAGGTGAAACGTTAATAAAAGAGACATTTCTTGAACTGTCTTTAAAAAGTACACTTACTGGGGAAAATCTTGATATTTTCGGCAGGACTCAAACATCACATTTGTTGGCTGTTTCAAGTACTAGTTATAATACTGAGTTTTAAATTTTATTTGTGTTTTTAGTTAAAGAAGACCATTCTGTGGAAAGCATTGATTGTTGTGAAAAGGTTCTTAGTAAAAAAGCACATATTCTATTAAGGGAAGTATATTCATTGCAATGTTTTTTATATATCCCTTTATCGTTGCAGCAACTAATAAATGATGATTTTTTTTTTTTAAAAATAGTTGTATTGTTCATATTTTTAGTTGAAATTTAGTCAGACTGAAAAGATTGCTGGAAGAGGAAACTCAACATGAGAAGGAGACTGAGTTTTCTTTGTTTTTTTAAAGTACACTCAAACAGTATCAAACATAAGCAAGCATAAACCATAAGGAGTGAACAGAAGTTTGACTTTTTCGAAGTATGGAAATTAATCAGGAGGAGGAAAACTGAAATTGTGACCAATCTGCAATTGCTGAAAATGCTTTTTATTCTGATGTGTGTGTATCAGATGCCCTGATTCTGCTCTCCTTGACACAGTTGTAAATTGGAAGTGAGTTTTGTGGGAGCTCGCCTGTTACAGCCTGAGAACGAGACTCAGAGACCCGAACAGATTGCAGCAAATAGATCCTCTCGCATGTGCATTGGTAGGAATTTTATAAATGTGCTCGTTCTGAAGCAATCTGTATCACCAGAAGCCTAGATTTGTGTTGTCTAGTTAGGTCCTATCACACACTGAGGGTCTGCTCAGCCCTGGGCACCTCTCTGAGGGTCACCCAGTGACAACTGCCCAAGCTGGGTAAGAGTCAGTGCAACAAATCGGTGCAAGAAGACAGTGAGGGCTCAGCTGAAAACAGCAAAACAAAAGATGGATCAGGGATTTATCAATGCCACAGAGAGAGGGTTTGGCCTCAAGGAGATATTGTGAGATAGACAGATCCTGTCTGAAGGCAGTGGTCCCATCTTCGTTTACGTCTACTGAGAATTTGGCCACCCTACATGTTGATTTTGGGGCCAGAACTCTGATGGCAATGCTCTACTCTTTAAATCATGGCAGTGACGAGTAGGAGCAGATTAAAGGCGTCAGGATTTGGCCCTTTGTAGATTAATAAAGGCACGCTGAATGGGAATTTTGTCTTTGTGATTTTCTTGGAAGGGGACGAATAAAGTGCTTTGATCTAGAGAGGGGAGTGTGAAAGGTCACTGGCTAAGCATGTGTGCTGAAGTGCCTTGAGTCATCCAACATGATTAGCATAAATTAGAATCTGACTGCCCAGCTTTATTCATCTTTATTGATGTCTATATAGTTGCAGAGGCAGAGGGACTCTAACAATCCCAGCCAGGACAGAGAACCAACTGGGGCATGTGAAAATCCATAAAATATTTAGCATTTTCAAGTGGAAGCAAATATATGAGCGTTATTAATGCACAACCCTCATAATTTTAAAGCTTGGGTTTTGTTTGGACCTGGTTCCAGACCTTTGGAAGCTTATCTGAAGTTTCAAAACTACTTGTGCTTGCAAAATTGCAGCCAAGTTTGTGAGTTTATCATGAGATTTTTTTCCCATTGTTTCTAGCCCTGGCTGAACAGTTGTTATCAATGCCCAGCTGCAGATATACCAATATAATACGTGCACATTTCCTCAGGCAAACTGACACACTGACTACAGTCCTGGGAAAACAGAAGCTGTACAAAATTGGACAAAATAGGCTTATGTCATGTTCAAGATTTCTGCTTCAAGGCCACTTTGGGAAGCAAATATCTATAAACCCTCCTCCCAACCCCATCCAAATAAAGAAGATATTAGATGTACAGATTCGTGACAGCAAGAGGAGGTACATTCAGTTTTGTACTTGCTCAGAACATCCATCTCAGTCCATCAACAATTTATACAAAATCCTCCATGACCCCTCCTACCTCTGTGTCATTTTTAACATCAAACTACCAGGACTTCACGGTCCCATCCCCTGAAACACAGGCCATGGGGTTGAGAGATCTCCAATGTGTTACTCAAGCTGACAACTGTCATTTCACCCACTTGGAAAATTAAATTTTCCTCTTCTGAAAATATTGCATAAGCAGTAAGACAGAATCTTTCATTTCTGACTACTTGATTATCTCTCTTGGACGAACAGTAGGTGATATTCAGGGTTCAGTGATTTGCAGAAAAATGCAGTCTTTGAAAGCAAAATATAAACAGAACAATGTCCAAATTACTTATCTCTGTTAAGGAAGTTCCTATGGTCAAGGCTCAGCTATGTAAAAAACATGTCCCAAATGACAATCCCTAAGCCAAAAATCTCAAGGTCAGACCCATCATTTTGATCATTTACCCTGACCTCCTAAGAAAGAAACCTTAACAAGCAACTCCTGCCTGAAGTCTGTAATGCTTGGCCTATACCCTCTGGAAAAAGCTATGATTCTGAGTTGAAGATCCCAAATGATGGCAGAGTCCGACATTTATGTTGGCGTTTTCTTCTAATAGCTAATAATTGTCATTGCTCAAACCAAAAATGTAGTTTCTGTAGTTGAACAATTAGGGAGCAAATGTTGTCACTGCTGTAAAGAGCTTGACACAAGAACACAGTTAACTTGTAGCTGCCAGTTCCTCAATCATGCTGATTTTCCTTTTCCCACTGAAGAAATTTTTCCTAAATGGACAGTGAAATAATGTAGTTACTCTAGGTGCCAAATAGAACCTAAATCGAATAGTCAAACAGGCTTTTGTTTTTAAAAGTAAAGAAAAAAATATATTTACAACACATGCCTTTTGTTTCTCTTTAAACTGGAAACACAGTATGTAATTTTCAAGAACCACAGTGCCTCTATTTTTTCCGACCACAAATTAACTGTAGTTCAGTGCAGTGAAATGCAGTAAGACTGATGGAATGCTCTGCCTAAGGGATGACTTACCCCTAACAAAAATTATGCTTTGCTTCCTATTTGTTGTGTTCAATAATATTGCCTCTCTAAATGCTTTTGGTTGGGTACTGACACCAAATGAAGAGGAAAGCCTCCAGAATGTACAGACGTGCAGGATTATGTTTCGTTTGTCTTTGTTCATGCTCCTAATTCAAACCAGCCACCCAACCACTGACTTATGACCAGAGGAGACATATTGTGGGTTTTTTTTTTTTTTCAAGTGTATTTCACAAAACCACCCAAACTCAAGGAGCCAACTTCTGTCCTCAGCTACACCCCTGCAAGAGCAGCAGAGTTTGTAAGTTTGCACATGTGCAGTGGCGCATTTTGCAAAAAATCCTGGATGCTGCCTTTTTAGTTTGTTATGTTTGAAAATACAAATTTTTTACTCCAGACATGCCTAACCAGTTTTTGCAAGAGGCCAATAAACAAACTATAGGTACTTTGTACATCTACTAGCAGATGAGTGGATTTTTTTGGCCCTGATTAGAAATCTACTTTTTCAGGATTTGTTTCCTTCCCCTGGTTGCTTTAGTGTCAAAATTTTCTCATTCAACATGGAGAAGGGCAATAAAATTCAGCTTTTCTCCTGCATCCTCCACCCTAAATTGCATGTATGCAATGAGAAATGGTTCAAAACTCTTTCCAGATGTTAAATAAAAATTTCAGTATCCATTAGAGTTAGCCCTTGGTACATATTTATACCCATAGCAGATGAATGAGTGAGAACATGCTTATTAACAAAGTGGATAATGAAAAAAGAATCCATATTCTCCATCGGAAGATCTGCCCCAATTCCCTTAGCAGAATTGGTGACTGGGTGCATCAAATGCTTGCCATATTTCTGAAGGCTGGTGTGAACCTGTAATTCTGCTGCATGGAAATAGCTCCCCAGAGATTAATGGGACTATTCAAGCAGGCAAGTGTCATGCACACTGGGTGGCAGGATCAGGCCAGCAGTTAGCACATCCCTCACAGTTACAGTGACTTTTCTTCAGATTTAGCAACTGTGATTGCTCCAAAATTTCCATTAAATTTTCTCGCTTGTATCCCAAAAGAACAGAGACTTAATATTACAGTAACTGTAATTAGGAAGGACTTAAGAAAACTAAGTCCTACTATGTGCAATGCCCCACCACTGCCAAAAAGAATGGTGCATATTATCATTTTACACTGCCTGGTTTTAGCCACTTTATTTAAAATTTGATTGAAACTCTAATAAGGATTTGCTCTATAAATCCTCACCTGCTCAAGTCTCCACAAAGTTAGAGCAGTGAGCTTTTTTCCCTTGAACTGTAAAGAATGAAAGTTTGCAGGGAAATATTTTAGCTGTCAGCAATAGATCTGAAGAAGAAATTAAAATTCAAGAACTGTTGTGAGGAATTTACCTAATGTTAATCATCTGAAAGTAGGAATCTAGTCTGAACTTGCTGTCTCAGATGCCTCAGTGTCCAGAGGATGAACAATTCCATCTCAAAACAACTGTCAAAGTTAAGTAGAATAATTACTTCCAGAAATGCACCTTTTTTTTTCCCCCCTCTGCAGAAAGCTCCAAGATGAACAGCCAGGACCAGGCATCTAGGTTTCAGATGGCCAGCATCCAGCTGGGTTAACTTCTGCTGAGTGTCCACTCACTATCTCAAGCCTTTCCTGGAGTTTTGGTCACAGAGGCAGCTCTATCAGCAAGCAGTGCAATTTGCATCAATGACATGGCCTGGCATGCTGGGATGAGCTGTGCTGGTACAGATCTTGCTGTTTACATCTTGTACATCTGTACCCACACAGTCGAGATCCCAAGCGCTGTCTCAGCCTGTTTCCTTGATTAGCCTGAATAAAATATATGTTTTTGTGATGAAATCCAGACTAACCTCTGTTCCATATTCAACTTTCATTGTAATCTTGAAGATTCAGGCTGATCTTGCTCCCAGATTTTGATAGCTGCATAGCTGGCCCATTTCCAGTAAAAAACACAGCAATTCTGGTTGTGTCTGGAGTGCTGGATTCATCCTGATTATAGGTCAGAGGAGACTCCTGCTCTTAATTCTCTCTTCTGTGTGAATAGCTTCTGAAATCACTCTAACAGGTAACATAATATCAGGAAGCCTTTCATAAAACTTCAAGAGAATCTCAGTTTAGAGCTAAACTCTGAAATTCACACGGATCTCAAGCCTGATGCCAGCCCTCAGCTCCCAGCAGTCATACACAGTTAGGACACAACACGGTCCTCAGAAAAATTCACTGAGTTACTGCTGCAGCATTCTCTTTAGATGTTGGGCCACTGCCCTGAGAAAATATGAAGTCCCTACCCTCTCTGACAATATTTACTGGTGTAGCTCGATTGAGATATCCGTGCAGAATGGAGTTTTACTCTGTTTCCCACCAGCCTGGCTCCATTCCCCAGAAACTCGTGTTTCTGAAATGCACGAAGTTGGCTTTGCCTCCATTTTCCTATTCCTTCATATCTGCGTTTTTCTCTGTATCCGTCAGGACTAGAAAGATTCATTTTAATTTTTTAAATGCTTATGCCATGCTCAGATTAAGGCAGAAGTGTCCACTTGCACTGGGAAAAATGGATGTGAACCCTACCCTGTACAAGGGGTTTCACAGATGTCCTGACTCAAGGACTGCACTATTCTAGGACAGAGTTGATCTGCCAGAGTGTTATGGACTGGACAAGAGATGCCTAGAAATAAACAAAACAAAACAAAACAAAAACAAAAACAAAAACAAAAACACAAAAAAACCCCAGTGAAAATACAGTGATTTTTTTTCCAAATACTTTCCAAGCAATGAGGGATTGCTGAATTCCTGAACCCAGTGCAAGTCCTCTGGTGTTCCATAGTCTTCTTTGCCATGGTGCTGCCCAGAAAAATGTTGACCAGTGTCTTGGAAAAAAAAAAAAAAACCAAGAAAACAACCCAATACCTGGTGTCCTCTGATACTGAAGAACTTAACAACCCACAAATGATGGACCACCTCAGCCTGCTTCAAGCATGTCCCAGGTGGTTTTGTGTGATCCCTTTGTGGGAGGGGATGGATGACAAACAATAGTTTCCTATTTCCTATTCCTAATGACAATTTTGTCTTCATATCCATTGACAGTTTTCTCTTTTTTTTTTTTTTTTTTTTTTTTGGATAAAGGGTCCTATTCTGATTACCCTTTGCATAGACACTAATCCAGACTTTTGACAATATCCATTGCCCTCTCTGTATCTTCTTCAGCTCTGCTGTGGTTATTTTTGGGTTTTTTTCTGAGGCGGGGAAACTCACGCTGTGCAAATGTGCTGGCACACTATGGATTGTTCAAGGAAAAATAGTATTTTCTTTTCTGTTCTCTATTCCTTACATAATAATAAAGCATTGAACTGATGTTTCTCATTGAGCTATCTCTTACAATCCCAGATATCAAACCTGTGTCATAATTCAGTTTTGACATCATTGAATATATGATGCTGAGTCTGTGCATAACAGCCCAGATTACAGAGGATTATTTAAGAATGGGCAATATGGAATTGCCTTTAATTGCCCTCCATGAGTACTACGGACAGCTGCAGCCTTTTGCTCCGAAGTGCAATCAAAGCAAACATATTCTGAAAGAAATATTCCCCTGGCCAGACATGGAGGAGAGACTGAAAAGTTATGGGAGTGTCCTCTGCTGCCTTCTACCTCCATGACTTTCACCTGCAGTTGTGCTGCTACAGATCCAGTGGCTGCTGAGCCCTGGGAAGCAGCCCCTGTCCTGATTGCATCCCTGCACAGCTCTGGTCTCCACAGGCATAGCTTAGGACAACCAGCTGTCTGGGATGGAATATCCCAAAGCCTGTAGGCTACATGAACACATCAGCTGTGGAGGAAAGACAAGCAGAGGTCTGGGTGCAAGGTCCAACCCCTCACAGGTCAGAGCTGTTGGAGCACTGTACTGGAGAGAGCTGCCTGGCATCTCTCCTGGTGGGACTCATGCCCCTCTTCAGCAGCCACATCCTACATAACCCATAACTCACTTCATTCCCCTCTCTGTGCTGCAGTCTCACTCTTTTTAAGTGCTTCCATGAACTCACTTGCTGCTCCAACCAGGATCCCCACCAAGCTCTGCACCACGCTTCTGCTCTGCTGAGGAAGGGAAGTGGGAGCTGGGAGGAGAGCAGCAGAGCAGTGCTCCTCTGTTTTTCCTGGATGTCTTTCATTTTCTCTCAGCTGAGTTTTTCTCCCCATTCAGAATAACTAGCATTCTTTGGGGCACATTTCTCCTCACAAATCTCAAGGAGGCGGAAGCGCTGCAGAGCTGCTGCTTCACTAAAGAGCACGATATTCCAAGGCTAAGATCTTATTACAATTCCCTTACTACAGCAACACATTTTTTCCACTCCTTTTCGAAACCTCAAATGTTGTTATGGCGTCAATGGTAAAGAAGTTTCGGCTTGCTTGGATTTCAGTCTCCTGGCCTTGGATGGAGGGGAAACATTATTTCTCTAAATACATGAACCCTTGTGCACACACACACTTGCACGCTC
Source organism: Brachypodius melanocephalos (assembly GCA_013398615.1). NCBI lineage: Eukaryota > Metazoa > Chordata > Aves > Passeriformes > Pycnonotidae > Brachypodius > Brachypodius melanocephalos. Next base: position 5,587,175 of record VZSR01003371.1, read on the forward strand.
CTAGACCCCAGTTTTGCAATAGGATCTGCTCAGGCACAGCCTTCTGTCTGTCTGGAGTTGTGTTAAATGTAAATCAAGCACATCTGACAGATCAGACCCCATTAATGCAGTGCTTTGGTAACGTTGCTACTGATGTGGTCCAGGAAAACAGCAGCATGGATCAAACCCAGCCAGGCAACTGTCTCAGTGTTGTGGCGAAGAAGATTAAGTTAGTAGAGACACAAATGATCCTGCAGGGACCTTGTACATATCCAGGTCTCTACTTTCAGCCTAGTGGGGGAAAATGTGGTTTGTGCTCCCCACTGCAAGGAGGGAGGTGGGAAGTTGTGGGAGGTGGAGATCCAGAGCTATTGCTGCAGCAGCTCTAAGCAATCTGATTCCACCACAACACAAGGGTACAGGAAAACACCTGCTGGCATGCTTCCTCAGCCCCTTGGGCTTCTACTCTCTGCATATGTAAGATGGGAGGGAGCTGAGGGGCACAGAAATTGGTACTGGATTTTGGAAGGGGTTGTGGTGCTGCTGTTGTCTTGCTGGGCTCAGTTCTGTGCCCTGCCTGCAGGCTGCACACCCTGGCCACCTTCCATGGTGACTGAATGGGTCTGTCCCATCTCACAAAGCCACTACAAAAACCCAGCCCTCCTTGATGACTTCCTCAGCACCCGAGGCACTTGGGGCTGTCTCTGACACCAAAGCATCTGGTGACCTTCTGGCCTTCAACACATTTCCTCAGCAGCCCAGGCATAGGATGGTCTATTTATCACACTTGAAAACAAGGCATGGAGCATAGCCAGATTGCTACTGTTTAGGTGCCTGAAGATGCAGATATGAATCTGGTGGAATTGTGAAGCATGTGGAGGCACTTCCCTACCACTGAGCTTCAGCCAGGTCCCACAGTGGGTCTGGGCTGTGTGCAGGAGGAATTGGGCAGAGTTTGTAACAGACTCTGTTGATGAGGCTGTCAAACCTCTTTATACACTCCAAGAACAGCTTGTTTCCCACCAGTGAAAATTGTTATTCTCTCACTGTTGTTTCGCAAGTTCTGTTTCCAGCAATGCCTGATCACAGATAAGATAAATCAATCTCAATATGTGTCTCATATAATCTCAACACATCTTGGGCTTTGATTATCAGCTAGGCATTGTGATGGCAAGAATGACATTTCACTTCTTTCTCCACAGCTTCATTTTCTACCACTCAGACTTGAGTTCACAACAACGCTGCAAACCACTGGAATGGGGATAGGATAATCCCTTGATCTGGAATCAGTTTCAATCTTGCCACATGGACAGGTGCTGATACGATTCAAAAACAAATCTGCATTTCTTGCAGTTTGCACTCTGCTAGTGGCTTCCTGCAGGCTCTTGGCATTGCTTAACACCTCTCACAGAAACAGTAACCAAGCCCAGCACTTCCATCTCAGCCTCAGAGCATCTGGGATGCCTTGCCAGAGCAGAGGAGATGGATGGGATGCCTGGGAGTTGTCCTCTCCATGACTGCCATAACAATGATAATCTCACCAGAGGATTCAGTGGTGTGGTATTGAGTCTGTGACTGGGCAGGAGACTTTTGCTACCAACAATTCTGGAGCCCTAAGTGATGAGTACTTGCAGAAGGAGAACCTGCATTTCTGAATTTCAATCAGAATTACCTTCTTGCAAATCAAATAAAGAGGAATGACCAGACTCTGGTTCCCCCACTCTGAATAACAAAGGTATGGGAGACTGGCTGGAGCCTACAGAGAGGGGTGAATGTTTGGATCAGACCTGGACTTCATCTTACACAGGTTAAACAGATCCTGGAGATGAAGAAAAGATAAACAGAAATCTTGTCTTTTAAGCTAATTTTCACTGTTCCTGTGAGCTTCACAGTTGGATATAACACTCCAAAGTAATAACTGGTGGTGTGATCTTTGCAAGGATGGGAACTCTCTGGTGAATTAGAAATCACTTTACTTGTGAAAATCTGGGTATAATTTTCTGCCAGTGCCAACCTGAGATGTAATAACTCAGACATAGGATGGCAAGCCAGAGTTAAAATAAACCTGTGAGGCAGGCATAAACTGTCATCCAGCATGGCCAAGCAGCTTCTGTGTCGTCCTCCCCACCACGAAAATTAACCTGATTAAAGGCAGCAAAAAACAGTGCAAAGCAAGAGAGTTAAGTTGCAGTTACCTTGGAAGAAAGGCTGGACAGGAATTGTTTAACCCAGCCCCTTGACCTGATTTCTAACAACAGGAGGCAGAAAGCAGTGAAAGATGATAAGCCCTTTTATCATAAAAAACAGGGGCTCATTTTTGCTTCTCTGATTTAAGTGTTGCAAACAGGAGGAGGTGGGAAAGAGATCAGCTTTTGTTCAGCTGCAGGTTGCATAAGTCAGCCAGATGAGCTGCTCTGTGCCTCCCTGGGACCAAAGCATGATGATTACACTGAGGTGGAGGACCCTACTTCATGCCCCCCTTACCCTAAGGGGCAGCATATCCCCAACTTCTCTGTGTTTTTCTGGTTCTTTATTGTATGATCTTCAGGCACTTTTGGTGCCCAGTCCCTTTGGTCAAGACTCATGTTCTTAATTTATGTGTCCTGTGACTGCTCCAGGACCTCCTTCTAGTGGTGCTGGGAGAGACCCAAGCCACCAAAACTGCCCCCAGGTACCCACCTCTGTGACAAAGCTTGCATTTAGCCTGGAACCAAACCTTGAACCCCTGTAATCTGGGAAGCTACAGTGGTCCTCAGAGGTCAGGACATCCCTTCTCAAAACCTAACCTTCTGACTGGGCTAAAAGCAAGCCTGAGAAGGGGAGGAAAGTAGTGAAAACCACTAGAGCAAAAGCATGTTTGAGAGTTTCTGAGTGGTATTCCCTCCTGATTCCCTCTTTTAAATTGTTGCCAATATTCTCTTAGTTAAATCTCTTCTGCCAGGCTCATGCCTTGACGTTGGTCTGCCATACCTGGCTATCTGCTTTGTCTGACCTCCTGCCATGCAGACCATCCCTTCCTGAGCAAGAAAAACTATCTCTGCTGTCCTGCCATGCACATTTTAACAAATCCAGCATACTGGGAGAGAATATCTCCTTACACTGTGCAAAATACCCGAGAAGTCTGCGAGCCTCAAGCAGCATCGCACGGCAAAAGGAGAGACAGGTTGGTTTCCCCGGCTGAATCTCAGAACTAATCCCTGGAGGGAAAAAACCCCTCCACAGCCCTCATGAGGATTGTTGTTGGCAAACTTTGCACAAACAAGTTTCCAGCAGACACTGCCACAAGGGTCCTCAGTGTCTCTTGTCGGCCGAGGAGCGATGCGATATTTGAATGTGAATGGCGGGCCCTTGTTGGCCGAAAACGCGCACGAATCACCTCTGAGCCGCAGCTCCAGCAGCTTCCAGGCTCTCTGCAGAGCTGCTCAAGAGTGAGGAGGGGAAAGTGGACTCAGAGGCCAGCCCTCGGCACTGCAGAGGTGATTGTGGCAGGGAGAAATGGCTGCAGCAATCAGCCAAGGGGAATTAGATGCATAGGCTCTCCAAGATTTTTAGGATTCCTCTCCTTCCTATTATTGCTTGTGACAGAATTGATGAAGCACCCCAGAAAAACCACCAGGCAGCCATTAGCGGATGTCAATCTTTCTAATCTTGGTTTTGGCCTTGAGTGATGGAGACCACGTTGGCCATGGAATACAAATCAAGAACACGTGAGTTTTGGGAAGAACTAAATCCAGGCAGCAAGCCGTGTCAGAGGAATAATAACTCTTAGCCAAACCGACGTGTATCAGACCTGGCTTCCACAGCACAGTCTCAAATTGGATTTCTAGTAAATATAAATCAGTGCAGCTCCACTTAAACATGGGATTCTATATACCAGGAGAAGCTAGCCAGGATGTCAGACAGTGCTTCTGCCACCAACAATAGCCTGTGAATTTCAAATGCTGCTGGACAAAGCAAGCATCCACCTGACAGTCAGATACCAAAAACCACTTGTTAGTAAAGCCCTCTGGGTCTTGGATACCAGTTAACTTCCAGGCTTCTTTCTCCTGAGAAGAATTTTCATCATATGGCCCAGTTCAGGCAGGGCCACTGGTCTCTCATCTCTGCCTCTCTGCTGTGATCACACCGTGGTTTGGCAGTGGCTTCCATTTAGTCTTCCTGACAGAGACCACAGCTTCTTTGTTTCTAGAAAACTCAGCTAAGTTCATATGCATCAATGAAAAAAATGCAGGTGAATTAAGAGCTTGAAGTGTTTCATCAGTTCATTATCAAATGTTACTAACCCTCCTTTAAAAATAGGTATCTTGTGTAAGGTAAGGAAGCCCAGCTCCTACCAGAGCAAGTTTTCATTACAAGCAGACTTAAAGCATAAGTCTTTAATAAGGCTGCATACAGCTAGGACTAATATAGTCATGTCTCAGTGGAGCTGCTTCCCAGATGCTGACAAATCAGACAACTTCTTCTTTGGCTCAGAGATCCTATCCAAGTAGTAAAAGTGCTTCCACATGTTCATTATGTAGTGCAGGGTTACTGTGTGGTTATTAATGTATTTGCTGTACAGAGCAGAGACCCTGCCCTGCCTAAAACAGGGGTCTCCCCTCACTGCTCAGTGTCTGTCTCCAGCAGCATGGCCTCTGATGTAGAGAGAGAAAAGACACAATTTTCTACCCATAAAATGAGTCAGATTCTTAAATCACTTCCAATCATTTTGTAATCCTTAGATTTAGGGCATACAATATTCTAAGTTGAGCAGAAAGGGTCTGCAAAGGTTAAAGACAATAAATCAGAAGACAAGGGAAAAAGACTAAAAAAAAATTTAAAGGAAAGGCTGTATAGGGCTTGAAATAATCATTTGATGGTGCTGAATAGAGTGGGTTTGGTGACAGTTTGATGGAAAGAAGTATTAAGTAAGAATGTGCATCTAAACTCACCCCTCTGTGGTTGGGGTTTTTGTCTTCAAGTGTTGAAATTTGCAGCAGAAATGTGGCAGTAACTCATCAGCAAATGTACCTTGTACAATGGTGATAACTCAGTCCCAGCTTATGGCTGGCTGGGCTTTGTTTAAGGCTTGTGATAAAAAACTGATAGGAAAGCTGACCTCAATTATTCATATTTCTTATTGCAACTTCCTTCATCAGCCCAGACAAGCCCAGTAACCTCTGCACCCCAGTTTCCTCCTGAGCCATGCACCTGTGGCAATAATGGACTTTTAATGCAGACACTGCTGCACCAAGGTGAAATATGAGCATGAGAGGTGGCAGGAGCATGGTCTGAGCCCAGGAAGGCTTTTCCATGTGGGTACCTGCAATGCTGGTGTGAGTGCCTGTCTTGCAGCCATGGCCAGGGCTGAGAAGATGAGGCACCACTACCTGGGGGCTGGGTGTGCTCCTGATGGTTCGTGCAGCCTCTGCTCAAGCAGTGACTGCTAAGAGAGGGGAAAAAGGCAGATACAGAGGAGCCATGTAAAAAATAAACAAATCTGAACCCCTGTGACAGAACAGGATTTTCATGGAGGTGTGTTTGCCAGAGAGGCTCACCCTGTTCCCATCATGTTTATTTGCAAAGTAAAGGTGAAGCCGTTGAAATAACACCCTGATGTAGAGTGCATCAAAATCAGTGGAAAAACTCCCACAGTGCTCAGCAGTATTTGGCTTAAGTCATAAAAATGTCATTCTCACAGGGCCATTTTACTTCTCTATTTTACAGCATTTCCCAGACAGGAATGGTGTCTATCCTTCACACATCACTGGATGAGAAAGGGAAAGTTGTACATGGCTAAACAAAGGAATTTGTTAGGAGGGCAGAGAAGTGTTGCAGGTTGACCTAATTTGTAACTTCAGGTTGACACAGTGTGTTAAGAGTCAATGAATGGCTTGCCTGGGAAAAAGAAAACTAAAAAGTACTTGTTCAGATATATTAAAAATAAAAGATCTCATTTGAAAAAGGTCTTTAAATGAATACCTGTGTTTGCCTTATTTTAAAGGTTAAATATAATCTCAGGAAATTAACATTTAGTTTGGGGTTGGATTTTGAATCAGATTGACTCTGCTTTGGATGAACTTAATCCAATTTTTTTTTCAAATGTTTCATTTCACTGTGAAAACTACAGAGCCAGTTCTGTTTCAGGACAACTCCAACTTATATTTTCTGTTCCGAGCTTTTAGTTCTGTGGCCACACTAGAAAAGCAGCTATTCAGAACATCTTAATTATAGATGAAACCACAGTCATCTCAGTGCCAGTAATGAGGAGATAACTGGACCATACTGACTGGCAGTACAGTAGAAACCAGTGCTGTTCACTTCAAGTTTATTTAACATTCTCTTATAAATCTATTTCTCCTGCTCCTCTGCTGTTTTCCCAAACATCAATACAGTGGAATAGGAGCATCACAACAGTACAGAGCAGGACAGTGGAAGTTTTGGAAATACAGCACACACAGACCCTTCCAGGCAGAAAGCAAAACCCAAAGAAACACTGACTGAGCAGATCAATATGTACATTCTTTCTTAGAAACTCTTATTATCTGACTACAGCCCCTCATTTCCCAGCCATCAACTGCTCCTTTCAGGGTTTACATTAACATGCTGATACACACACAAATCCTAGAAATGAAAAAGATGCAATTGCCTTGCAAAACTTATAATCCTGTACTCATCCTCAGCGTCCCAGCATGTGTGCAAAGGTTCTCTGCACACAGTAATCAGCAGTACAAGCACATCAGGCACCTTCATTCAGAGCTGTCTCCTGTGTCTGTGATGCTCTCTGTGAAGGCAGGACCCTGCCAACCCACCAGCAATAGGGCCCATGAAGGATCAGTCACTTGTCAGCTGCCAAAGGCAGAACAGGTTTTCAGATCTGTTTTTCCATGCAAAAGTAACCACGTTTTTAAAAAATAAAAGATAAGCACACTGCCATGGGGAATGTGAGAACAGATTCTGGTTATCTTCACTGCATGTATGGATGCTCAAGACACATGCTGGGACAGGATGACAGCACAGGGCTGCAGCAATGGCTTGATTTTTTTTTTTTTGTGGCTTCATTTGTAATCAGAAAAGGTATTATAGAATGAGATATTTATTCAAGTGTGAAACTGCTGCCGTATAAAAACACTGACAGATCTATGTAGTGTTAAATTTAAAATTTTTTGTGTTGGTTTGTGGATATGTTGAACAAGACTCTTGCCATCAATAACTGCTAGAGCAGTAAGGTCTGGATGCACAATGTGTTTTGGAAGAGATATGATCCTTTAGGCTTGGGAAGCTCTAATTACCAAGCTGAGAAGGACAATTTTTACACATCAGGTAAGTCCACAATTGTTTTTTTTAGAACCAGTCAGAGCTGGTTGCATTGGACCCAATGGCCAGATGCTCTGACCACTGGGCTAGAAAAGGCTGGCCTGATTCAGTCTGGCAGTGATCCTACTGCATATGTTCAGCTCTTCTGGAGTAGAGTATCCCTTTTAATAAAAACTTTTCTAAACCTTTAGTTGTGGGGACTTCTTTGTGGGTAGTATTATTCTTTGGACTTTGCAGGAAATAGAAAAAGCCAGCACCCTCCCCTCTGGCTGATTTTTCAAAGTTTATTAAGAACATAATTGGAATCTTTCTATACTAAAAAATATTTTACCAGAGATTGATAAGGGTGTGCAGACTAAGGATAAAGGCAAATTTAATCACTGCTTTTATTATTCTGTTTTCCTGAGTAGGGTAATTTCCATCATCCTGAATGGCTTGAACAGCCACAAGCTTGAAACAGTGATGATGGAGTTTCCTGGGAACAAATTAATGTGGAGGCACTGGGATATTACAGTAATAGCGTGGTAAAGGAATGTGCCTTGTACCAACACTCCTCCTTGGTATTGATGTATATTTTGGCTACCACCAAGTGTCACTTGCAAAATGTGCACCATGTTGTGGCCCCTGTTTTTCTGGCCTCTCCTAGACCAGAATGGGGAGCCCTATTTGGTGTTAGCACTCCTGATCGTGGTCCTGCAGCTCTTTCCCATGCAGGCAGAGCTCCCACTGATTTCCAGACGGGCATGTACAAGTTAGGGCTGCTGGATCTGTCCCTAACATAGTAAAAATAGACAGTTACTTGGTTGTTTTCACTAAAAGGAGAGGAAGGAGAACATTATATAACAGGAGGGTTTTGGGGGTGGGGGGAGCACTGGTTTATTTAAAACCTCCAGTGATAGCTGCTTTCCCTGACTGGAATTGGCTCTGCAGCAGGGCAGGAAAGCTGGGATCTTGCCATTGCTGTGAGAGCAATGCTCTTTTCTTTATTAGTGGACAATAAGCCACATTCAAGACATGCTAAAGAGCTGGAAGACAAGCAGGCAAAGCAGAGAAATTCAAAGTGAGGGCTGGTGCTTGGGAGCCTGGTGTTTGCATTTGCCTGCAAGGGAGAAGCAGACACTGCTGAAGATGCAGCAGCTCTTTGCCAGTGCTCTCAGTGTTAGTGGGAATCTGGAGGCATCAGTGGAGTGGTTTAATTGACATCTGTGCAAATTGCTTGCCTGTAGTAGGCAGAAATCCTTCAGGAGTGGAGCAACTGGAAACAGGCAGGGCACACACCTGAGAGGAGATGGCATTTTTTAGGGCAGTGAGGGAAATTTAAGGACCTCGCAGCAAGTGAAGAGAAGGGGTGCACAGGCGCTGGAGGTTCGGCTAGTGGGAGTGTGGCCCTTGTGCCACGTCAGGTAGAGGGATCTCAATGCTTGCAACCTCTGTCCTGGCTCCAGGCACCATCAGCTGTCTCCTTATGGACCACAGCCAGGTCTCACCTGCCCAAAGGACATGGCCACACCACTGGTGACAATACGTGAGCAGGCCAAAGGCTGCTGTCTCATCTCTGCTAAGAGAAAATGCCTGAAGAGAGTGACACCTGAACTTATCTACTACATCCCTAGATCTTCTCCTGGCTGCTTCCCGTCCTGATCCATGTCTTCTCAGGAGAGGCGTGGAAAACCACAGTTCTTCAAATACTCGGGTAAGACTCTGTGCCTGTGGCCTCACAGCAGAGCTCCATGTGCTGTGGGACACGGGAGCAGGTCTGAGGCATGGCCATGGAAGGGTGCTGGCACACCCTGAGCTAGCTGCAGGCCTCCCAAAGGATGCCAGCCCTCTGATGACACCATGCTGGGTGTCCTCAAAAGTCCTCAGAGCAAAGTATTTTGCATTGTGCATGCATTGATTCCAAGCCTAGTTTTCCTATTGTTTTCAGCAGAATTTGTTTTTGGCCACAGGGCCCTGAATAAACATAGTGTTGAGCCTGGCAAATCAAGAGAACTAGAACACCTGATTAGGAGAAGGCATTTTTTAGAAAAATTATTCTCTGACTACAAAACTTACATGTAGAGTTGGGTTTAGAAGGACAAAATGCTGTCACTTCTGTGGGACTTCAGCAAATCCTGATGTGCTCTGCAGAGCACCTGGTTGTTGGCTCCAAAAGTAGACCCTCTTCTGAGCGAAATACAGAATATTCTCCCTGTGAACAACAGCTTGTGTTCATTCCTTGACCCAGTTCTATCACAATACTGAGGTTCACAACTTGCAAAGGCAAGGAAAACTATCAGAGTCCTGGTGAAGGTCATCTGAAAAGCCTCGTTTCAGAATGATCACTAAATAAAAAAACCACAGCAAACTAAGAAAAAAAAATTCAGCAGTGAGACATTAATTTTCAACATTGAGCCAAGGGGCATTTCTCACATGTAGTTTCAAATGAAGAAAAAGAGAATTGTTGGCACAGCCTTTTCTCCAGTGGTTCCAGAGGAGTAATTAAACAGGAGCCACTTGGAGTCGGCTTGGGGGAAAGCTTACACCATGATCCACGAGTAGGAAGGACTGTGTGCCTGCCTGCTTGTCTGTGTGTGTGTGCACATTGGGGTTTTTTCATTTTTTAATCATATTTGTACATTATTTTCCTGTGTGTCCATGGCACCTTATTTCAGTGAACAGTTTGAAAGGCATATGCTGTTGAGCAAAGGGGAGAGAAACTCTCCTGATCTTTATTTTTCTCTTGTCTCAGTGAACATGCCATTTTTTGATGCTTTTCCTAGGGCTTCTGTGACCTATGCTTTACACCACCTGGCTGGTTTAACTCATGAATCCTCTATTAATATGACAGGCTCTGCAAAGGTGACTAAAATGTTAAGGAGACAGATGTCATCGATATCTCTCAAGGGTAAATACTTGAATTTTGCTCCCTTTTTTTGCGGCTGGTCTCTGTTCTGATCTTGGCACTGTGGCTAAGCCACTGAGATTAATTCATTTTTTTTCTCCCTCAGATGCTCTGGATGAATGCTAATAATAATTTTAACAGTTCCCTGTTCTTTCCTCAAGTGTTGAAGCCTTTCTTTTCTTCCAGTCCTGGTGGAGAAACCCTTTTGTCTTGCACAAAAGAGCAATGAAGCTGTAAGCATCCTTATAACTCATCCTTATAAGAAGTTACAGGCTGCTTTCTAGTACTACCAGGGTACAATTTCTCCTTTCAGGCAAGAAAATAATTCTTTGCTAAGGGTATTGGTAGCTTCAGGCTGAGTTGGCTCAGCATCTTGCTCTCATAGAGATCTCACCTGGAAAAATATCTCAGGGTCTGATGTGGCTGTCCCAGTGATGGCTAAAGTGGAGGCTGGACTAAACAGAAGCAGGTCTGGGGTAGATATAGCACAGAGAAGGTAGAAAAAACAACAATTTAAACAACAATTGGTCATCACTGGAGGGGCTAAGGAGAGGATGATGATCTCTGGGGTGGTCTCACCATTAAGTGGGAGATACCACAAGCAAACTCAACATTCTGCCTATGCTTAGAAAATCAACAAAAGAAATGAAATTAGTAAACCTCTTCTCTTCATTTTCTTGGAAGTTGCTTAGTGCTTTGGACCACAGTTAAACTGCCTGGATTTAGCCCATGTAAGAAACCAGATGTCAAGCCCAGATCCAGCCATGCTGTTGGCTCCAGGACACAATTCATATCTGAGCCCAAGCTGCACACCGTGGGCCTCTTCTGGCCTGAGCATGCTGCACTTCTCCTCCCAGACAAAGCCCCATATCTACACTGTCCACATCATATTTATCCTTAGGAAACCGAACCAGGAAGATTGTTTCATCTTTGGAAAAAACCTCTTTTGCAAACGGGCATTGTGCTGGTCTCATCTCTCCTTTCACACTCCTTCCCAAGGCAGTTACTTGTCTGCTGTAATTTACTCTTTAATGCAGCACTTTCCTATTCTGTGAGACAACAATCATGAAGCATTTAAATTCCAATTGAGTAGGGCTGGAGTGCAGAGGGGCTGCGGCTTGTGCAGCGCGGACAATGGGAACCTGAGACAGGGGACACCAGTTCAAGGCCCCCCAGGAAGGAAGGCTACAAGCTTCTCCCTCACATTCCCATCTCCCTAGAGATGTAAATCAAGAAAAAGAAGGGAGGGGAAGAGGAGGAGGGGGATGTTTATAGAAAGAAAAGGGAAAATGGATTGAGTTGTGCTGAATTCTAAGACAAGGATCAGCTACACAAGAGAACTATTGAATAGCTGTGAAATCTGGAATTGAGCCATCAAAAAAGCTGCTGAGCTGCATGTGAATCAGGTTGATTGTTTTTGAGAAGCACCTGATTTTTTTTTTTCTTTTCCCTCCCTCTCTCTCCCAGGCTCCGTGCTTAGCCTTGGAATTTGAACATGACTGCTGATGTGCTAAACTGCTTTTCCTTGAGATAGAGACATTTTAGGGACCAGGAAAGGAGGGAGGGAGGGGGAGCATCTCTCTGGATGTGAAGGCTGTGGTGCCCGGATTGTGAGCTGACAGGTTCCCCACTGCTCTGGGGAATGGCATCGAAGAGTTCCCACTGCTGACAGAGACCAAGCAGGAAAAGCAAAGGCCTGTAACTCCCTGGGACAAGGAGTTCCAAGGGCTGCTGGCTGCTCTGTAGCTGGGCTGCAAGGACATTTTGCCAGCTCTCCACCAGGCTTGTGCATTCAGGAATTCATATTTTCTATCTTGTCTCCCAGGACACAGACAGCACCTATTTCCTGCTGAGTGGTCCCTGCTGGACCTTGGGAAAATGAATTGCAAAGCCCTAATTTAATATTACACTTATCAGCACAGTGTCTGATTCTCTCATGTGCAGTGGTAGAGTTATAATTCCCTCTGCAGAATTCACTAGTGAGGGAAGCAAAGCACAGGGGTGTTAAGATGTTGTTTCCCCAAAGAGAACTGTGATTCCAAAGTGGCCTAAAAAGGCAGAGAGAAAGAAAGAAAGAAAGAAAGAAAGAAAGAAAGAAAGAAAGAAAGAAAGAAAGAAAGAAAGAAAGAAAGAAAGAAAGAAAGAAAGAAAGAAAGAAAGAAAGAAAGAAAGAAAGAAAGAAAGAAAGAAAGAAAGAAAGAAAGAAAGAAAGAAAGAAAGAAAGAAAGAAAGAAAGAAAGAAAGAAAGAAAGAGAAAGAAAGAAAGAGAAAGAAAGAAAGAAAGAAAATTAGCAAGGCTGCTTTGAAAAATCTAGCAGTTTGCCTAGGGTTATGGAATAAGCTGGGATTGCAAGAGTGAAACCTTGCCTTTCCTCACTTGGTATGTCTGAGAACCATCCCTGTTCTAATTTATTATTATTGTATTGCATTATTGTGTAATTTTATTGCATTAAAAATCATGTGAATAGCACCATGGTGCCCTGCAAACAGAGAGCAACACAGAGCCGCTGCTCCAAGGAGCCTCATTAAACTGCTTCCAGATTTGACTCAAGAGACCTACACTCTATTACCTTATGCAGAAAACATCTACATTGTTTTATTGTTGTTTATTTACTGAGCACTGAGGGTAAGCACTGCGCTGGGAGAACTTGCACAGCCTGGACCGTTCTATCACACCTGAGCTGTTCTGCAACGGGATGGGCTCATGCAGCCTCTTCCTTCTTCCCTCTGTTGTGGTACCCCAGCCCAGCCCAGATCCACAGCCTCTCCGCCTCTCCAGAAGATGTTGACAAGGCTTTGTTTCCTCCTAAGCCTTGGAGGGGTGTTTAGACCCTGTAGACCATCTCTGCCTGCAGACCACCCTGCTCCTGCCCGTGTTGGTCACAACAGAGGCTGAGAAGCCCTGGGTACCTTGGGGCAGCCCTGGGGTGGGTCTCAGTGTCACCTTCCCCCTGTAAGAGCGTGTGTTTCTGTGGAGCCTGTGCAGCACCCAGGCAGCAGGCCAGCACCAGGACAAGCTTCAATAGCAGCCGGTTGCCACAGCAGCCCAAACCAGCCGGGACACTGCTGAGCTGGTGTCTGCAGTGACACTGGGCACACCCGAATGAGCCGTGGCTCAGGTCTGGACACAGGGAAGGCATCACGGCAAGAGCGGGCCCAGCACACTCTGCTCACACAGCCCCAAACCCAGGCACCAGATGGGGAAAGGCTCAGTCCTCAGGGGGTTATTTCTTGCCTTTCAATGGAGAAGACGCTCTCATGGGATGAAATAAGCTCCTGTCAGTGGGGGAGGGAAGGAAATGCCCCAGCATCCCCTCTCAGCCCCCAATCTGCTTTTGTGCCCCTGATCCCCGGGCAGGCCTCAGCACCCCAGCGCTGGTTATGCACAAGGTGCTGCCCCGAGAAAAAGCTCCCACAATGTCCATCCCTCCATCCCGCCGGCTGAGGGGACTCTGAAGGGTTGGTGGCAGCAGTGACTCAGCTCCGGCGGGAGGTCAGGGGCAGCGGGAGGGCAGCGGGAGGGCAGCGGGAGGGCAGGCTTTGTCCCCCAGCCGCTGCTGCCTGCTGCAGACCCCGGCCATTCACACGGGGCCCGGCTGTGGGCCCCTTGAAGTTAATGAAAAGACTCTCCGGGATGTCAGGGGGTTTCGGGCTGAGCCCTCGGTGTGTGAAATTAGATCGAGATCCTCTTTAACTCATCAGCACTGTGAGCTCCAGGAGCACCCAGAGACGCCCAGGCTGAGCGCTCTCGGATAGGTGCACGAAGCATCTTCCCATGCCAGTTGCTAAAGCACCTCAGGTTTTTCTTTTTCTTTTTCTTCTTTTTTTTTTTTTTTTTTTTCAATGGGGGAAAAAATAATTAACCTTCACCTCAGGTCCCAACTCGCATAACCACAGATGAGATTCTACTAATAATTTGCTTGCTTAAGTGACTCATAATAAACACTGTTAGTTTACTTTTGCTTTGAGAGCAGCTGATCTTTGGAACAAGCCGCCCACAGGCGTAAAATCATGTCACCCGTTTGCTGATTTAACCCCCTGAGTGCTCACACATCTGCAGACCCTGCTAAACTGCTGCTTGCAGGAAAGCCTGGAGTCTGGCAAATTTTGTCATCAAATGTAAAATAATATCCAGGGAGGATGAGATCTCTTCTTCACCCATTTCAGGCTGGGATATCTTTGCTCAGGTTGGTGGCCCCCACATATGGGTGCAGGGATGAGGGTGGAGGCAGGGACTTCCTGCCCCACCCCAAACTGCTGACCAGCTATTTATTTGTATTTTCTGAGGTAGCATATTTTCCATATGACAAGTTCTCCTGAGGATCCTTTTATCCATTAATTATAGATGAGTCTGCTGAGCCTTGATTCCCCCTGGGGGTAGCCTGAATCTCAGCAGTGCTGATAGGATGTTTGGAAGGCATCGAGGCTCACCATGAGCCCAGGACCCTAATGGGACAGCACAGAACTAATGCCAGTCTCAGGAAGACACATTGCTGGTGTAAATAAAAAGAGACAGGATCTGTTTTCACAGAGCTAACCTCTTTTCCCTCCAAGGCACAGTATGGGGTGCTATCCCTCACTGCCTGTGCTTTGCCTGGACATGGCAGAGGCTCACAGACCAAGCTCAGGAGGAGCCCCACAGCAATTTCATGACTCCTGGTGCAGCACAGAGATGACAAGCACACACTGGCCTGGGTGTGCAGCTGCTTGTGCCAACAGTGAAACTCCCTCTCATCTGCAGAGTGTGCCCTGGGCACTCCTGGTGTCACAGCCATGGTGCAGGAGGGAGTGTGCCCTGTTCTGCAGGTGGAGATAACCCAGCCTGAACCAACAGAAGAGCTTCCCCAAGGTCATACAGAAAGCCTGCCAGAGCATGCCCTGTAATGTAATTTAAACATCAAAACCCAGTCCATGGAGCAGGCAATTGCTCCTATGCTGTGTGCACATGTTCCTTTGCCCTCTGTGCTCAGCGCTCGATGCGAGGAAACTTTGCAAGAGCAGCAAATTGGCCTCAGGCTGCTGAACAGCAGTTTTCTGTGAAGCCTTCAGACTAATACATTTTTTGGAAGAGAATATTATTTCTCTTCATCCCCAGCTTATGATTTCAGCTAAGCAAAAACCTGCTTGACCTAATTTCTCCACCTTGCTGATCAAAGGTCTTGTTTACCAGGATTATTTCTGTCCTCATTGTAGGCACAGCTGGTAAACAACATGGAGATTTTACAGTATTTAACTTTCTGATAGATTTATGGAGGCTCCCTGCCTGACTTCCTTTGCTTGTTTCAAAGCTGTTGCACTCACCCTTCAGACGATACCATGCACTAAGTACCTTCAGGCCCAAAACCCAAGCTGAGCGAGAGAAAAGAGCCGTGTGTCAGCAATTATTCACCCTCCCTCCCCACAGCCAGCCCCAAACCTCCACTCTGGATCATCTGCCTCCCACGGAGTGCTCATGTTAGGTCAGGAACAGCCCAGCCCTGCCCAGGTGCAGTTATGGGCATTGCCAGGCTGCCAGCTGCAGCCAAAGCAGAGGTAAAGTCCTACCACCTTCCCTGGGCTAGAAGCTGCATAACCTCCACAAGCCAGTGGAGGAAAAAGCCAGGAAAAACTCTTCCCCCATAGGGAAAATGTTGAGGGCTGGGTCTGGCTCACCAGCCCTCACTGCCTTTTGGCTTCAATCTGTGGAGAAAAAAAAAAAAAAAAAAAAAAGGAAAGAAACCCCAGTTTTCTGGTCCAGCAGTTGTTTAAAGAGTTTTGCACCCTTGAGAGCTGCAGCACACTGCTGGGAGAACACAGGAATGCATCTCCATCCAACACCTGGCCTTCTCACAGTGCAGTGGTGGTTGGAAGTATTCAGGCTGGATTTTCCAAGTTGCAAAGCCTCTCACTGTTTGGATTTGAGAGACAATTTCTTCTGTCCCACAGTTAAACAGCTCCAGTAGTGATTGCAGAGGACAACAGTCCAGATCTGGGGCTCCAGCCCCACATGTGCCTGGTAACAGCTGGTGGCAGAAGGAGCAGAGGATTGTCCCTGTGGGCACAAGGTGTGCCCTGGTGTCACTTGGCAGACAACAGGGACCACCCAGCTTCCCAGATGAGGATCCCCATCCTTTCCCAAATAAAACCCTGACTTCTGCAGCACCTTCCTCAAAGCAGTGTTTGCATCATCAGTTACTCAGAGAGGGCAGTTACTCAGTTTGGGAGCTTTTGCTTTTGCCAGAGTGTTCATGCCAGCAAAGACATTATTCAAACCTTGTCTCTTGAGGAGTCAAGCTGTGCTATGTGCCAGTTACTGCCTCGGTACCATGCTATTGATCCACAAGCAAAGTCAGTGACTCATTAGGAAATATTATTTCACCTACCAAACAATGGTCTAAATATATAGTATTCAGTATATTTTATCTTCTTTTCATCAGCCTCCACAGGGTAACATATCTTATTCAAACACCATGAAATCATACTTCCCTGGTACAACCATTTTCAATTATTTTTTGAACAATGGAGGTTGGAATGGACTGAGTTCTGCTATGGTTGATCATTTCTTCTTTTCCTAATTGAGTCAGCAAAAGGTGGTATAGGTGTATAGAGGTAACAACTTGTTAGTTACTGCTTTGGAAAGGTTTTGGACCAGGCTCCCAAGAAAAGGGCATTGCTCCTTCTTCAGAGGCACTACCCTCAGTAAAAGTAGTCAGTGGAAGGCTTTATCTGCCCTCTTGCCCCGGGGAAAAGATGCAGGCTCGTACTTTTATATCTGCTTTAAGTCTGAGCTGTTTTGTTACTTTTGTAACATGATGTAGTCAAAGAATATGCAGAAAAGCTCTAGAAATATCAGCCTATCTGCTTGAGGTTTCCAGGAACCTCAAAGCAAGCTCTAACCAGCGCATAAAGTCCAAACCCAACTGTGGGTCTCTTAACCCTAGACTTGCTAAAAGTGCCACCACAAATAAGCTGGGTAAGAAGTTACTCTGCACTACCTGAGACAATCTTGTCACCCTCCCATGCCTTCATGCATCCTCCAGCAGCTGGGGATAGCTGAACTGGCAGGTCAGGTGGTAGATGTGTGCCAGGACCAGATTTCCAGTTTCAGATAGAAACTTAAATGAGACACATGAAAAAAATGTTCGTCTTTATTTTTCTTTTTTTTTTTTAATCCCCTCAGAAAATTCTGGCCAGTGATGAAAAACACAGGCTTTTTTGTTGGAAAATTCTGAAGCTTTCTGAGGAGCATAGCAGCCAAAAAGCTTACTTCAAGATAGGAGTTAAGTCTTTTAAAGCAAAAATATTTAAAAGTGTGAGTTACATTCTTGGCTTTCAATAATCTAGTGATTGCAATGGTACGACAGGAGATGGGGTCTATTTGCTCCAGAGGGCTGCCCCGGCTTTTACAAGGAAATGGTGTAAATGAAGTTAAGCTGTAATTTGTGGATAATTGAGTGATCAGTGACAAATGTCCCTGTGACACACAACAAGCTGTCATGGAAAAAGTATGCTGCTACAGCAACATGTCACACGTGGTCTTAAACTGATTATTCTAAATCATCCAGTGTCTCTGCTCAGTGATTGCTTAAATTAAAAAAAAAAAAATCCCCAAATTTGACCTTTACAAAGTTTAATTTAAAATAAAATAACAAAAATAAATGAATAGAGGGCATCCAGAGATAAGCTAAATAAGATTTTGCTGCCGACTCAAGTGGACTCTGGCCAGGCGCCTGAACTGAGCACTAATGTGAATAAAGTGAGATGCTCACCCTCTTCCCTTGCAGAAATATCATTCAGATAAACATTTTCAGGTCAAAAAAACCAGATGTGTGAAATAATAACCCGGCATGGAGAGCTGGTGTCGCAGCTCCAGTTTGCACATATAGGCTGAGGGTAGCCTACAATCACAAACCTGAGCCTCCCCAAATATGCTCTCTCTGGAACATTGTGCCACAGAAAATTAATTGCATTCCAGCTCCAGGGAGCATTAGCACTTCTCTGAATTCAGGGCCAGCCTAAGGAGCTGCCATGCCCTAGGCAAAGAATCCAGCCCCCTCCTGGCCTTTGCCCCTTCCTCCACAGGGCTGAAAAGGAAAAATTATAATAAATCACAGCCTTTAGAGACACCTACTAAACACTGACTGGAATATAAATGTATAAATAAAATAGGAACTGAACGTACTCATCTCAGCCCTTGATTGTGGCTTTTCTTCCCTTCTCACTTTCATTTCTTCTTCCCTTTCTTTCACCTTTGTTTCACACATTCTCCTCTCCCTACCCCCTCCCCCTTGCCTCCCTCAGTTTTTCCCCTCCTTTGTTGTCTTTTACTTTCTAGCCCCTTTCCAAGACTGTCCTTTCTCACCCTTTCTGTTCATCACTCCCTATTGGTAGTTAGATCTCTTTCCTTCTTCCTCAGCACTTTTTTTGACTCTTTTCTCTTCCCAAAGAATGTCCTGAAGATAAGAAAACAGCCCTCTGCAGAGCAATCTGTATCTTTCAGAGATTGCATCCTTATCATTATTTTCCTTACAAAGAGCAATTCCCATTTAAGATACCTTATAAGTTTTCTCAGGACTGGCATTTAGGTATAAAAAAATCCAGAATCTCTGGTTTCCTTTGGAAAGTCTGGCATATGTGTGGTGCTTTCTTTAGATAATATGTCACTTAGGAGCAAACCTGCTACCCTTGTGCACGATTTCTGTGGCTGTGGAGGTTCAAGCATGCAGGTAGTTAAAAACCGATCTGTCTTGGCAAAGGGACTTAATTCTGGCCAATTTATACACTGTTATTCTTACAAGTTTGAGTTACTGTGAGTCATGTAGAGTGCAAGGAGTAAAAAAACTAATTCATGGTCTTACCAGCTTCTCTATTCACAAGTTTTATCACATTAACCATCTAAATCTCTCTAACATGATATAACACCCCCAATGGGGATGAATTATGTCAATATAAAGTTGCTTATACTGCTCCAGTTACTCTGTCAGGGTAAGGGAAGGAAAATACATACAGAAGGTCCCTTTATGTTGAGTTGCCTGATTCTGCCTGAGCAGCTGCAGCTATGAAAAGTCTCACACTGCAGGTCAGTGCAGCTCTGGCAGTACAGAAACTATCTGTAATAACCTGAATATGAGGAAGAAAAACTAATTTGTGAATGAACAGTTCTGCAGCAGAGAAGCTGTGTGGTTTTTCTGGGATCCTGTGGTATCCTGTTGACATCTGAAGCATTTTATCTTTGTTACAACACCTTTCCAAGGGAAGCATTTTTCTTACTATGTTTCCCTCAAACTCCCTCCCCAGTATGTCCTTCTCTTGCCTGCTGACTCCAGCTTGCTCTGTGTGTCCTCAGGATTTGTGTTCCTGGAAATAAAGAGGCAATTTCTGCTGCAGTTAGTATCAGGATTGGCCCATCATAGCTCTACTCCAGCATCCCTGGATGAGTTGAGGGGGTCTCCATGGAGGAGTACATGGAAGTCCGGGAAATCTAACACTGGTGTTTCCCCTTGCTCTATAACCATATATACAAAACATTGACATTGTTGATTTTTCTGCACCAGCTCTCCAGCAAGCTTCCTAGGATGATGATTCAGCAAGTGTGGGCTCTCCTGGTCATGGAAGCTGAGAAATATTCCAGGAGCTGCTGTGGGGATATATCAGAGGTCTCAAGAAGAGAAACAAAGGGTTCAGATTTAAATATTGGTCGAGGTTTGCCCTGGTAGGGTAAGGTATGATAAGCATCTGAGCTCAGTGTCCCGGAGCTCAGTGCGCACTGATACTGCCAGGAATGTGGCTGTGACTGAGCTTCTGACATATTTCTGCAGCTTCTCTTAGCTGTGATCAGCTACACATGGAGGGCTGATGGAGACCCACTCCCATGTTTTCTAATTCTTATGGGTAGTGCATCAGCTGCATGCTCCTGGCAGGTTGCAAACGCAATATCCAGTGTGCCTCAGGAGAAGTGTGCTCTCTAACTCGCAAAGTGACTGACCATATGTTCCTCCTTCCTTGAACTGCTCTGCAGAACCTTTTCTCTGGCTTCAAATGAACTTCTTGAGGTTGGTGATGGTGGTGCACGTCCAAAGGCTTGCCACAGATTAGCATTCAGACAAATCAGAGCAACATCACTGGGCACAGACACACGGGATGTCTCCAATATGTCAGGGATAAAAACGTGATCTTATCAACTTCATAGAATCACAAATTTGTAAGGGATTTTTAAAGTACCTCTAATCCAACCACCCTGCCATGAGCAGGGTCATCTTCATCTCAATCAGGTTCATCTTCCAGGGTTGCCCTGCTGTCTTTGATCCCTGCTCCATTTGAGTCAACAGCATATTCTGCCATCACTTTCAGTGAGCAGAGCTGGGAGTGCTCTTCTGACCAGAGTTAAATCCAAATACAGCACTGCTATTGAAAACAGGGAGGCTTGTTTAAAGTATTGAAAGCATCTTAATTCTTCATCTCTGTTCTTCAGATGGAATTTAATGTTCTGAGAAAATGTGCATATTTTCTCACCAGAAGAATAAACTTAATTGATCCTTTCATTTTTAACTCTCTGCCCGGTGGCAATCGGTCACCTCTTTGCAATAATAGCTGCAAAGAAAATAATCTTTGCTGGATCAGATGAAAAGGTGCAGAAAAAGTCACAGAATTAACTGGCAGAGCAATCTGGTTGTTGCCCTAACATATGGAAATAATAAGTGCCAGCCAGATAGAGCCTGAACACTGAGCTTTCATTTTGTTATTCTAAGCACAAAAATAAATATTTTTATAACTACATGTAAAGAGTAAAAGCAAATAGAGTTAATATGTAAAAATATACATTTTGCTTCATTATGTGTAATAATACATATTGATTTCATTACAATATTTTTGTTAAGATCAGTTTGCCTGGGAATAGTGGTCTATTCCTAAAGTACAGCCTGCCTATTTCAACCCATCTTTCTGAGGTGTTGTGCTAGTATAAAATGAAAGGGAAATATTAACTAGGCTGTATTATAGAGAGTTATACACTGGTTTATGGGGGGGAGCAGCATTTGGAAAAATGTGTGCTAAAACCATTTTTATTTTTACAGTTGAACCTCTGTCTGATTTTCAGTCATGGACTACTATGAGCATGAAAGGAGAAACAGAGAGGGAAATGGCAGCAGTGCTCCAACTGCAAAATGTTCCAAGCAGCACACACCAGGCTGCTTTGTGACATCTCTGCAGCTCCTGTGAGATGAGGGCGAGGGCACTGCTACAAACCTGGAGCTCAGACTCCACAGAAACTTGGAGCCAGGACAACCACAGAAAAGTACAGCATTTTGCAGCACTGCCCAGGCACAAGCAGAGGTGGAGACACCCTTCCCCAGGGCTGGCACTGTAGGGATTCTGCCAGGCCTGCCCAGCACCTCCACTCACCCAAACATTGGGTGTCCAACCCTTGCCATGTGTATCTCTTGTGATGTCTGAGGACCACAAAGAGCTGAATTTTGGCAAACAGGTGCCTTCTGCAGCCCAGCACTGGAGAATGATGTCACATCCAGCTGCGTCATTGGCAGTCCCATTTTATGTCACCTCTGCCCACCTACCATCCAAGGTAATCCAGTTTATCACTGCCCCATCCCAGTCTGCAAGGCTGGCAACTGAGCAGCTGACAGACTCCAAATGTCCAACCACATTTCATACAGCACTACAGAAAAGCTGTGAAAAAAAACAGTCACAGCCCCTTAGGATAAGGACATGGAATTTTACAGGCACGGTGGAGGATAACTGCTGTTTGCTTTTATTATTCATGACCTGGTTTAGCCCAAGAGAGAAAGTGATATTTATGTGGATCTTGGGGGAATTCATACAATAAAAAGATAGAAAACAGCAAAGCATCCACAGTCTGAGAGCTTCATTTCTTACTCCAAAAAAGAAAAACCCTCTAGACCAGCTCCAAGGTTCTTTGGCCCGAGGCTGGTACAGTACCCCATCTGTCTGTATGAACTACTATGGGCAAATGGTCCCACCAGTGTCATATCCCTCCATTGATTTTGGTCTGGGGGGTGACACAGAGGTTAAAGATCAGCCTATATGTACATTATGCAGACTCTGAGGAATGCTGACATGAGGTGCTTGCAGCAGCAGGAAAGTCAAATCAGAGAGCACATTCAAAATGTTAAACAGCAGATCTTGGCTTTGCAATCATTAGTGCTGGCTGCATATGGGAAACTTAAGCTTTTATATCCAGAAAGTCTGTTCTATCAAGAATCACTTAGGCTGTGGGCTGATCTGCCACACTTCTGTAAAAGTGATTTAGCAGGTATGGATTCTTTTTAAGAAATGTGCTTATTGGTTTAAAAGCCTGTTATCATGTTGTGAATTTGGACTGAATTAACCTTTTTATTTTTAATCTAGTGAGTGGGTGAGTTTGGCAATTTTTAAAAAAATCTAATGAGTAGGTGTATGTATTGCAAAATATTTCTGAAAGTGGGCAAAAAAATGGTTACAGCAGATTTCAGTGTTCCAAACTCTGGATAAATGGAGTGATATGTCAGCATTTGTTAAGGGAGCAAATAAATTGTGCCTCCTAAAAGGGTAAAACAACATGTAGGTTTCCATTTGTTGCAGTCCTACAACTAGTGAAAAATCTCTCCATAAATATTGGATGTCCCTGAAAAAAAAGTGTGATATTCCCAAAGAAGGTTGGAGTGCTTAAATGGTGGGCCAGAATGGGAATGGTTGACTCTGAAGCAGGGGGAACCAGAGCTGACCTGAAGAACAGAAATTCAGGGCTATAGTGCTGGGCCCACGAGGCTGGGAAGAAATTCAATACTGAATTCACTGCAGCTTTAGTTTCAGCTCAGATTTTTTCCAGAGTTCTACTGAATGCCTTGAATCTGCCAAATTGGTTTCAAAACCATGAATGAGGCAGTGTAGTCCCTGTGTTTTTGTCTCAGTTAGAATTCTACTTGCATTGCACTGGTTTTAATTCCAATTTGAGAGTAAACAAAGCACAACCAAGCATCTCAAGAATTTCCAAAATGGCTCATTCAAACACAATTTTTAAGAATGGGTGAGGATGTGATATGGTTATTTTGGGACAAAAATACTCTCAAAATCTCTGAAGAGCTGATGACCTCAAGGAGACTTTATGAGTTGGATGCCAGAGTGTGAAATTTGGCCTTCATTTTTTTGGTGATTGTTGGTGGAACTGAATTTCAATTCAACAGGTGAGGACAGCTGCTTACGAAATGCATTGTCAAAAAGTATTTTTTCTTTTAATTTACTCCTGAGAATACAGCAGAACCTTTCTGATCACTCCTATTCCTAAGGACAGGTAAGATAAAAGGACCAAGAAAAGGACAGTGGCAATACAGATCTCTGCTGGGTTCCACCACCCTCCCTTCTGCCTAAAATATATTTTTTTGTTGTTGTTGTTTAAGTTTTCCTTTGTTTGGAAGATTCGTGGCTTTTTGCTCTTTCTTGTCTTTCCATCTGCAGTTTCTTCCTGGCGCCTCTGCT
Source organism: Brachypodius melanocephalos (assembly GCA_013398615.1). Taxonomy (NCBI): domain Eukaryota; kingdom Metazoa; phylum Chordata; class Aves; order Passeriformes; family Pycnonotidae; genus Brachypodius; species Brachypodius melanocephalos. Next base: position 5,610,801 of record VZSR01003371.1, read on the forward strand.
GTGACTAGCTCTTCTCTGGGCCACATGCAAATACTCCATATTCTCATGCCCTGGCTCATTTCATGATGTTTCATGTTGTTCTCAAAGGTCTGCTCTGAAGTTGAGTCATTGTGCAAGACCCAGGTTTTCATTACAAGCAGGCTAAAGGCTAACAAACAGCAAATACCTTCCAAGGAAGATGAGGAACCTCAGCTATTTTTAATTTCATCACCTTCAAACGACATAATGTCGAAATGTCTGCTTGAAATAATGGGATTGAATCAACACAGAATTTTGGTTCTTCTTCCTTATTCCACTCTAGTTTTATATCTCCTTTTAAATAATCTTATTCCATGTGTCCTCACAAAGATACCTCTTTTGGAATCATTCAGGTCCGTAGCCTCATGCCAGGCTTTGTTTGCTTTGTATTATACCACTCTTGTGCAAACTTTCTTGGGTGCAGGGATTTGCTGGGCTTTGGCAAAGCTCTGTTTCTGCACGACTTCCATTACTGGGAAGCTCTGTAAATAAATAGTCATGAACACCTTTGCAAATTCTGAGGTGGATAATGTCCTCCCGTGCATTTGATGTAAGGGCCCCAGTTTTTCGCCAGAGACTTAGGGATAGGACTTGATGATCTTAAAGGTCCCTTCCAGCCTAAATGGTTCTATGAAAACTGCAGTTGGTGGAGATGCATCCATTAACAGCAGTTAAGAGATGGGACAGGTGATTTAGTTACTAAGCCTTCTCTTGGATGGTCAGAGGGTGGCCAGCTAAAGGCAATCTCCCTCGGTCTTTGCTTTTCTAAAGCTGCCCAATAAACCACATTGTTTATTGGTTTCCAAAAAATCTTGTTTGAGGAGGCTTTAAGGCCCATACCCTTGATTTGTCCTGGTGCACATATGCGTTTTTGACAAGGAAGATGGTGAACAGCAGACCCTATTCTCAACTGGAATCAAATCCCTGAAGCCAGTAAATGTGGGGATGCTTTTACATCAGCTGAGCCATCATCCCACAGTCATAGAGGAGGGATGCAGCAATGGACAAGATGGGCTATGTGAAAGCCAATGGCAAATCTCCCAGTGATTTCCTCAGAGCCAAGACTTCACCCAAGTGGATGTGTGACCTCCTTCTAGGGCCACACGTACCCTGCAGCATTTAGCAGATTAACAAAACCCCATCCGCGGGCTGCCATAAAACCTGTTTGTGGTCACGCATGCAGCTCTTGGGACAGGCTTTATCTCCTCTCATTGTTTGCTGTGTGTGTTTTAACATAGAGCCTCAGGACACAGCTTGGCTGTGGTACAGCACTTTGAACAAAGCCATCCCCTAAGCCAACCACAGCTAAGACGCTGTAATTCTCATAGAGACACCATGTACTTTTTATGCTCCTTAACTCAACTGTAGTCACAAATCCCTGTTTGTACTGGCAGATCCTGTGAAAATAGGCTTTAGGAGGTTCTTGAAAAAACTGTACCTCTGTGATGTTTAGCTGCATTGCCTGGTCTTGCCTGCCTGTTAAGAGTAGCCTTGCATAGCTTGCCTAAAAAAAACCCACAAACTTTTCAGAACTTGCAATTCACATTATTAAGCATTCTGTGGAGCCTGTAATTAAAATCAAAAAGACATCATGTATTAAAAATCAGCTCTGCAATGATTTTCTGAGTACAACCTGCCTACATACCAGTAGCTGATCATTCTTGCCACTTGCTCATCTCTTTTAGCCCATCTTGTTAGAGTCATGGAATGGTTTGAGTTGGAAGGGTCCTTCAAGATCATCTCATTCCAATCTCCGTGCCATGGGCAGGGACACCTTCCACTAGACCAGGTTACCCAGAGTCCCATTCAGTCTGGCCCTGAACACCTCCATGGATGGGGAATCCACAGCCTCTCTGGGCAACAACATTACTAACCACAACATAAAAAAGGGCTCTTTAAAGCTGCTTGCTGAGATTCACAGTGGGGCTAAACACAATTCAACCTGCATCAAATTTCAGTAAAATTGATTATTTTCATGAAGTTCCCAAACTCTAAGCTAGAGTGATCCAAGCCACTTCAAAGACATGATCTCTGCCCAAAGGAGCTTTTAACCAGACAGAAGCCCTGGAGGTGGGGCACTGGGGCAGCCAGGGAGACAAAGGGCAGCTGAACAGCCTCAAGAGCTCCCAACAGTACAGGACAGGTCTTTATGCATGCAGTTCTTGTAGATCACTGAATAGATTTATAGTCCTGCTTGGGTAATTTATTGTTGGCTAATTAGATATGAGATTAATTAAGTAGCTTGCTGGGCCTTAATTACAAATTTGGTACCTTAATTTATTGTAATTTCTTCTAAATAATGACTATGCTCAAATAATGCTGATTTATATTACGGTAGGATGCAAATACAATGAGCCTGACTCTGTGTTGTGCAAAAGCCTCTTTCACACTGCTCCCAGGGCACAATAGGGTCTTAAAGTGAGCACAAACATAATTTCTGCCCTCCAAGGCGCCTTTATAGCACCAGTGAGCCGTGATTCACCGTGAGTCAGCAGCCAGCCACTGTAAAGGCCATGACTTGCACAGCTGCTGAGAAATTGGGATCAAAGGAGCCTGCCTTGGACTCCCATGAGCCTGCCCTTAGACAGGGGAGCCCCGAGGGCAGGCAGTTGGTGTTTGTGTTAGAACAACCCACTTGAGCAAGTGGGGGTTGCTCCAGCCTTCATTATTGACCTGATTTTGCCTGCCAGCTCCCTCTCCCAGTTATTGCTCTGTTTTGTGTTGCACTCTGCAAGCCTGGAGCAGAGCAACCAGAGTGTAAAGCAGAGCTGGAGCAGGGGCTCAGACAAAAGGATATGGAATGTTGGAAGGAGTAGGATGGTTCTGGACAGGGCAAGGGTTGGATATGCTGAAGTGTGCAGGAGGAGTGGCAGCCTGGACCAAGGTGAAGAAAAAGGTCTGAAACACCTGACCCACAATTCCCAGGGGGCATCCTGACAGCAGCTTGGGGTAAAAGATTGTTGGTTGCAGCTGCAGCAATCGGGGTTAAGGTAAAAAGCTTTGCTTATGGGTGTGTTGATTTTTTTCCCCTCCTCCCTTTCCTCTACTGAAAACTAGATCCCTAATGGAAGGGGGAATCAGTACAAAATCTCTTTCCCAGCATCTCTTCCAGCTCCATGGATTCAGCTTTCTCAGTGTGACAGCATGTGATGATAACAGCAGCTCTAACCAAAAATCTCAGTCATTACTCTACAACAGGTCCTATGTCTCACTGCCTGCTCTATCATTTCTTGTGAGATTTGCATGTTTTTTTTCCAAAATACCTTCTATCCCTGGCCCTGGTGAGGTGAAGGAAGTGTGCAAACATCATCACCTACAGATTTGGAAATTTGGTCCAGGCATTTTTTATTTCTTTTCATTTTTAAGCTCCCCACTCAGAAGCAAACAACTGATGGATGAGCCATCTGAACCCTTGCCCATAATCCTGACCACCAAATGACAAAACCCACTATTTTGACTCCTTGGTCTCTGAAATACTCACTCACTGTGTTATTGAGGGGTTTGTCTGGACCCAGCCTGTGCACATCCATAGCTACCTAATGAGGGGGATTCAGCAGAGGTTGTGACCACCAGACACCCTGCAGAACCCTTTCCCTATGCTTTAGAGTGACTTGGAAGTGAGTTTGGGTCTGAATTTATGACACAGATTAATACCGAGGTATCAGCCCCAGTGAAAGCAACGCTGCATAAGGATATGATCTAACCCTGGAGTTCCCTGTTTGGATTAACATTTATGAAATCTGTAACCCCAGCTTAAACTTTGGGCTCTGGGACAAGAATCATGTTTTCCAGAAGCACACCAGAGCCACATAAATGTCAGAGGGATGAAGATAAGGTTTTAGCAATGAGCCTGGTGCTGAGATGTAAGTTTGTGCAACTGAAATAGAGCAGGGAGCACCCAATGCCAGGTTCAGCCTGGGGAAAGAGCCGTCCTTTGCAGCCCCAGACACAAGAGCAGGAGACATGCCAAGGCGAGGGGCTGTCAATTCCAACAGGACTACCTTCAGAAAGGATCCTGTTGAGAAATCTGCCTCTAAAATTACCTTGACCCTCTGCCATACGCGCGCGCACACACTTTTTAAAAGGGATATGAAATGAATCTTCTCTTTATCCGTCCCCTTGTGAAATATAAACAATTCTTGATGGATTTGCAGCTTACACTAGTAACTGACAGCCTGCTAGCTGCTGGCATGATTACTTACAATCTGGCAAGCACAAGACGACTGCAATGCCTACAGTGTGCAACTCCTGAAACGTGGTATTTTTCAATGTTGCTGAAGATCAGATCTTCAGATCTGCTCAGTTCTTATCCAGGCAGCAAAACAACTGGCCAGAAAGCCAGCAAACTGTGCTTTGAGACTGATCTCTGCTGAAAACTTTGCCTGAATGTGTGTATGAAAAGTGGTAAATCTGCTCTGAAGTGTTAGTCTGTGGGTGCTGAGCACTTGGAAAGCAAGCCCTGAATGTGCACTTGTGCAGGCTGGGTTTTTCTATATGAACAGTTAAGCAGACCCTGCCTATGTCCCATTCCAGGGAGTTGGATGCCTTGATGGGATTCTTTCTGAGTGAGAGTCTTGATCACAAATAGATGGAGCACTAACTAAGCACAGCAAATAAAATTCCTTATTTGCTCACATAAAAGCTGCATTCAAAAAGTAGGGCACAACCATGGCATACATCTACTCACAGCCAGCTAGCAAGCTAGAGCTCACCTCCATGCCAGAGAGAACTTGGAAACTTCTCTATTTTTAAGCAGATCCTGCCTAGACCAGTAAAAAGCTTTTGTAGGTGTAAAGACACCCATTGGCAACAGCCATGTGTCACCACTACCTCTGGGAATAGTTTGCTTCATTGTTTGGGAGAGAAACCCACACAAAATATATTCTTGGGGGAAAAAAACCCCAAAACTGCCCACAAATATTTATGTCATGAAGCAGGGCAGACCTTCTGCTCACCTGGCCTACACAAGATTACAGGCTCCAAAACAGCTTAGCACCTGAGTTCATAACAAAGTGAAGGCATTAAAGAAAACCATGAGCAGCTGAAGCAAGAGTGAAGGAGAGAATAGGGTCTGAGAGGGAAGAAAAAGAAATTTTTTTCTGTCTCCTGAAAAAGGGTGTGAAAGGGAACTTGTCTGTAGTATGTGTGTAGCTTGCATTGAAAATAGGAATGAAATTCAAGATCAAGGACAGCAACTGGCTTTTTTCTCTGACCCAGAGCTGTCTGCTTAAGGTCTATCTGTTACAGAAGAAAACCTTCTGGAGGCAGAGCTGGCAAAGTCTGCAAGTACCAGAAATATACTGGAGATTCTGCTTTCACAGGTGGCCCATGAGCTGCTCTGAAAATGCTGTTAAAGAAAACAGCTCTCTCAGAGGGCACCATCAGTGCAGCATTTCCATAATCATCACACACAAAGCCCCAGCTGCCCCTTGCCTGTGCCATCTCACTCACAAACAAAATAACTTATTTTCACTGTGTTCTGTGTTTTGGGGTGCTTATTTGCTGGCATATTGTGTCTATTATCAATGGCTGCAATACTTTTTTAAATGGTTTGTGAGTCACCTGAACCCTTTCTGTGTGCCCACAGGTGCCCTGTTGTACCAGCCCTGGAAGAAAGGAAAAGAAACACTGGACAGTTTAGGAGCAGCTAATAAATGGGAAAAATTTCTTTCCTCCACTGCTGGTTGGCACTTGATGTAGAGCCTGGGGTGCTTTGACTCCTCTGTCAGAGGATCCAGCTCAGCACTGCTGTTGTGATCACACATCAGGACAGGCACTGGCCCAAGCTGGAATTTGGGTATGAGTACAAGTCACTTAAGGCTGGCTGGGAGCACATGGCTCTTTGGTAAGGACTCAGTGCCATGGGTCCGTGCCAAGCCCTGATGATGCAATTCTCTCCTAGCCCTCAGTCTTTTTTGTAATCATAAGTGATTTTTGTATTGGAAACTTTCAAAACAGTTGCCTAGTTTAGTCGACGTTACAAAACTCCAATAACTACTGAAATCACGGGATCCTAGAAACTGAGGGAAGAACAAACCACTGTGAAGTTTCCCTGTATCTCTCACATGCAACCTGCTCCAGAAAAGGTGTCACAAGCTTGTTCCTTCTAATTTTAAAAATGTTTGAACTTTTCCTAATATCTGTTCAAAAGGCCTGGGGAGAAATTACTTTATCTCATTACAGCTCTCTGGTTCTTCAGATAAAATTGGTTTTTTCTTACTAAGCAGGACAAACAGAAGCAGGTTTGTGCTCATTCAGGGAGCAAGAAAATGTGAGTGCCTTCAGCACACTTGCACGCCATTCCCATGTTCTCAGAGAATCATGGCCATGGACTGTGCCATGCTTTACAAAAGACAATTGCTTCCTGTTCTTTCCTCCTATGTTGTCTGAAATTGGGCATTGCCATTTCTAAGCAGCATGGTTTATGAACAAGGTACATGAACCTGGGTAGTGGCCTTTTTTATATTCTTTTTTCTTTACAGAGGGATAGTTAGCAAAGCTTTTAAGTCAGGAGCACACAATTTTTCCCGATCCCTACATCAGAGCCGTGTTTCTGGAGGAGCAGGAAAAGAGATCTTTATTGGATTGCCAGGGCAGCCTGAACACCTGATTGTCTGTGTTTCATTTCTGGTTCCAATCTGACCTAGTAATTTCGGTTTGAATTTAAAAAAAAACCAAAAAACCCCAAAAAACCCCAAAACGAAACAAAAAACAAAACCAAAGCAAAACAACAAACAAACAAAAAAACCTCCACAAAAACAAAACAAAACAAAACGCAAAACCAAACCAACCAACAAACAAAACGCTCAAAACTAAACCTCTCTAAAAACCCCACACTCGAGACGAGTCCTCATTTAGTGCCAAGGAAAGATAGTGGTTTCAGGTGGTGGAAAGTGGTGGCAGTGATTGCCTGCATCCCTACAAGAGGGGCTCCATTTTGAGTAAAGGTGTTACAGTCTAAAGGAATTAAACCTACTTGTCATCTTCCAAGCTTGACTGCATTTTCCAATACTGCTTCCAAGAGGTCCCTTATTGTGTGCTCCCCTGGACACTCCCTCCTGTGATGTGATCCACAAACATTCCTGCAGCTGCCATACCCTGTCTTGCAGGGGAACAATTGGAAGGTAGAGACCATTCCTAATCTCAACAAGATTTTCTCTTCCACCTGTGTCAACCTCACACTTCCAGCATGAATCATTTGTGAATAAGAACAGCCCTTGTTTTATAGATCTCAAATTATTCCTTTCACAACTGTATGCGGGTTTGTGGATAGTATTATGGTAATGCCATAATCAGTCATTAGACTGTATCAGTCTTCTAAGGGGGAAACAACAAAATTGAATGCTTTTTATCAGACAAATGTGACATCCCAGCATCACTTTGTCTAGCAAACTGTCAATTTGCAGCAATTGAGAACAACACCTTTCTACGCTGTAATTCCTAACAGTTCAGCCAGCACGTAGAACTTCATCTTGTTTGCAAAAACTGTTTGCATCCTGTAACCTCAATCTCAGCCTCTCCAGTTACAAATGTCATTGTCAACAAAAGAAATGCTGCACACACCTCCACTTGCCTTCCAGGACTACTGAGCCATGACTGATAAGACAATCACTGGATTGTTCCCATCCAAGAGCAGTTTAACGCAGCAGTGCTTGAGTCCTCTCCACAGCTTCCACAACATGTAAAGCTGTAAAAAAACATGATGCATTAAACATTTGGCTGGAATGTTGCCAGGGAGTAGTTTTTAGGACCTCTATGAGTCCGTCTTTATTTGTGGTTTCTTAAATTCAACATGACCCTAAAAACTAGAGGACAACTTGACACCTCTGAAATATTGCAAAATGCCAGCCATTTCTGGGTATGCCAGAGCCCAGGAGCTTTGTGAATAATGGTTGTCAAGTTCTGGCCATTGTTCTGAGTAGAGAAATATTGCCCTTTGTTTGGTTGTTTTGTTTTTTCTTTTAGGGGTAGTGATCAAAATTGTTTTGGCATCACTTGCTGCTCGGGCTGCCAGGCCCATGCACAGAAACATTGCTGGCACAAACCAGGCAAACAGAGAGATTTTTCTGAGCCTGGGAGAAATCTCCTTCCCGTATGAGAAAAATAGAGAAGCTTTTGTTGTCTTGGCATTCGAAATACACCTGGGCTGACAGGTCAGGGAAGAAGGAATAAGTACCTCTGAACTTAGCTCGAGAGGGCTTGAGCAAAGAGAACATCTGTGATGGGGATATGGCCCTTGGGGACACGGGTTAGTGGTGAACATGGTGGTGCTGGGTTAATGGTTGGACTCAGTGATCTGAGAGCTCTTCCCCAACTTCAGTGATTCTATTACTCTGTGAACGCACCCTCCTGAGCAAACTTCCCAATGTAATCTAGGGGTCAATGCACAGTGCTCCCTGAGCCCAGCTTGCCCAGCTCAGATTGGAGACAGAGATCTGCCCTTCCCCTGCAGCCTCTTGGGAAAACGAGGAGCAGCCAGATTAACACGAAGCTGTAGGAGCTGCCAAAAAAATTTGGAGTATTGTTATTTAAACCTTAACTCAGTTACAACCCTCATCACTTCCTCACCCACCTGTCTTCCTCTTAACCAACACTTCTGTGCGTGTCTGCACCCATAAGAAATGTGTCCATGCCAATAAGGTTTGAAGACAAACAGCCCCTGGTAGTTTTTGTGACTCGGTTGTCCCCTAGAAGCCACAAGCAGGCCGATGCAATTAGATGTCAGCACCCACTGCCTTAATGTGTAGGAGCTGTGCTTCCCACCGTTAGAGCAAATTCGCACCCAATTTGCATCCTGACCCCTCGCAGCCCCGTTATCTAAGGGCGTCCTTTTCTCATGATAAATGTGTAAGTAATTGCATGCTGGGCAGGCTGGTTGTACGGGCAGCTTGGTGGGGCTTTGAGCCGTGCTTATCAGATTTTTTTTGTGTGTCTTTTTCAAAGAAAAGACATAAAAAGTGAAACATGAGTTGATGTGACTGGTTTTATGTGCTGTGAAGCAGGGGCCTTGAACAGTTTAATATTTACCACCATCAATCAGTCCTTTCTCCCCAGCTGAGAATACATTTGGATTCAGCTCACTGAAACTGCTGTTTCTGCCAAATTAATAAATAATCAAACCCAAAAACCAGAAGATATTTTGTCTGTTTCCCGAGACCTGTTAGGCAGTAAACACATTTTATTCTGAAATACATTTTCATTTGTTAGCAGCACAAACTATTCTGTGTAAAGAGTTTGTAGAAAAGACATGATGAGTATTTTTGTAAGTGACCGAGCATTAAGTCATGAAAATCTATCAGACACATCACTGGATTTTAACAGGAGGATTTAAAATAGTCTTAAAGAAATGCAAATATTTTGATTGGTTTTATTTTATCACCCCAGTGAACTCAGTTGATTAAAGCATGGTGCTAATGACACCCAGGTTGCAGGTTCAATCCTCATGAGGGCCATTCTCTTAACAGTTGGATTAGATGATCTTTGTGGGCCCCCTCTAACTCACAATATTCTATGAAATCTATGTATGTCTGTTTGACCATAAATATTAAGCCTGAAAAACAAGGAGGAAAATTGTAGATGCAGATAAGAACAGTGTCTCTGCAGTTATATTTTCCAACGACATTTCTTACCTCACACAAGAGAAATGCCTCATTTTTCCCAAAAAACACGCTGGACTTCAAACAGGAAGTTTGAAGAAGTTGCTTTATACAATGGGGCTGGGTGGCAAAAAGAAACTGAATCATTTCCAAGTGTGACCAGCTAGAAACAAAATACACCATGTGGCATACATCAGCAGCATGGGGGTTTGTTGTACTGTGAAGTTTTATTGCTGCGGGTTTTGGTTGTCTGCACGACACATGAAATGACAGCAAGACAGAAGCTCCATAGGCTCTGACCAGCAAGAACCATTCAGACTTCACAGCCACACTCAGAGTTGCAAACCAAGAACAAAAATGAACGTGTGGGAAGAAGAGCGTTCCTCAACACAAAAAAACCCAAACAAACAACAACCAAAAAAAACCCCCGAAAAAACATAATTTGGAAAGGTTTCAGAAGTCTTACAATGGCAAGAATGTATTCTGTGTAACTGCTTAACTGTTATTGCTTACTTTAGGAGTCATTTTTATGCAGAGGCCATTCCTGCTCTCCAGACATCATTGCCAAAATATATGGGATGAGATAAATGGGGTGGAAAAGCCTCATTTTACGGAGTCTTGAGGCAGCGGGAGAGACTGAAATCTAGATCAAAGAACTTATTTGTGTGACTAAACATCCTTCTAGAAATAGGCTTTAAAGATTTGGCTGCTCTTGCACAGAGATCTGGACTCCCCTGAGAGTCTCCATCCAGAAGAAGAAAGTGGAAGTTTCCTGGTGTTTTCTGCCATTGCAAAGCATCTCTGTTTTGGATGTCCTTCTACATTTTGCAACAGCTTCAAGTCATCACTTTCTTGAAACCTATGAAATCTGCTCTCTAAGCAATCTGGGGGAGTATATGCTCCTAATTTTTCTTAACTAGGGGATTGCTGAGGAAGGCCAAGCCAAAAGGGAAATTCTGCAACTCCTTGCTCATATCTCCCAGCTCCTGTTGTCCATAGCCTGGATCCTGCTCTCCTATCATCTGAAGCAGCATTAAGTAATGAATTAATAAGTAGTCTTTATGTCTAAGATCAATTAGATGATACAGACAAAGCTTTTCCTTTGTAACTCTCCCTAGCTCCTGAGAAGAGCATCTCTTGCCCTTTCCAGAGAACATCTTTTTTTAATTAAGTTTTTTTATTGGGCTGTTCAGAAAAATCAGAATTACAGAGCTTCAATAATACAATTAGCATAACGTAACAGTAACATCACTAATGAGGGCTGGCAAGCATTCACCCAATGTGACATGACTTCATAGGGCACAATAGCAGCTTCTTTCTGCAAAACCAAAAAGACCCAACCCGGGTAACCATGGCCTTTGTGTTGCACAAGCTGAGAGCTGCCTCCACACCCTGGTCTGTGCTCCACACCCTGGTCTGTGCTCCACACAGGGATGCTGGAACTCTTGCTCCAGTATGAATGGCCTGCAAACATATAAATGGCCTGCAAACAACATGACACACCATCAAAGGGAAGTAGTAGAGAACAAACTTCAGACGTGACAGTGAAGTAAATGACTTTAAAATGTAACCAGTCCCTCTGGCTGCTTCAAAAGCTGATGAAGAACTGTACCTAAAAACCAGCCAACAGACCACAGGATGAGTGCAGGCTTCATGTGATGTAGGAGGGCTACATCAGTCATAGCTCAAGTGACACATATTCATAAACATAGCAAGTTTCTGACAGAAGGTAGGGATCGTCAGTCAAAGAGAGCTGTAAATAGTGCCATGTGCTCCATGCAGATCTGCCTCAACAAAGTGAATTAATTTAGCCATGAACACCACTATGTTTCAGGTGGACAAGCTCCAATAATGTTGGCTGGAAATCCTCTCATTATTTGTTTTCCATCATTGTTTAGAGTTGTTGGTGTTTTGTTTGGTTTTTTTTTGGGGGGAAGGGTGGTTTGTTTGTTTGGTTTTGGTTTTTTGGTTTTTTTGGGGTTTTTTTTTTTGAGATGATAAGTGTTTTAAAACTAGAGTAGCATCCATCATATGTATACTGCCTCAATGCATGTCCTCCAACATTTTAAGGGGTTTCCTTGTAAGAAATCCTGCTTCTGGTACAGATATTTCTGCATGTAGTACAAGAACTGTGGATTTTTACAGAGAGTATTACAGCACAAGAGCATAGGCCCCTATTCAGAGCTTGTGTTTAGCTTGGAGTACTCACACTCAACCAACATTTAACCACATGGGCTGAAGAAAGTTAGAGAGTTTCCTAGCCCAAGCAGTGCTGTGTAACTGTTCATGCAGGGATATTCAACAGATTAGATTTATGCAAGCTCTGCACACATTTTAGAACAGATCTTGTAGTCAGCAAACTTTCCAAACTGACCTCTGCAATTCCCCCTGCTCAACTTTATCCCATTCTTTCAGAGTTTTCCTGGGGCATCAAGAATGTTTTTATCCAGAGTGAATCCACCGAAAGCTTGCTAATGTGCCTTTAGCTAAAATTTGACAAAGAAATAAGTGATTTTTTTCTTTGCCTCTCCTTACATACAGTACCATGCCTATGCTTCCCTCACAGAGTTGTTGGTCACTGTAGTGGTGCCTGATGATGGCAGCCGGGCTGCTGCTGACCACTAAACATTGTGTTTGTCCATCAGCTTCATGAGACAAACAAAACAGCACTAAGTGCCACATCCCGCTGTTTCTTGAATGCTTCCACTCCACCACTTCATTGGGCAGCCCATTCCAATGCTCAACCACACTTTTAGTGAAGAAATTCTTCCTGATGTCCAGTCTGAACCTCCCCTGGCACAGCTTGAGGCTGTTTCCTCTTGTCCTGTCACTGCTCCTCACCTAGTGACAACCTCCTTCCAGGTAGAAAGAGAGAAGATCTTCCCTGAGCCTCCTTTTCTCCAGAGTAAGGAACCCCATTTAGCACTGGAAAAGGCAAACTGTACTCTAGTCCCTCCCACCCTGGGCTAATATTTTGTGAGACTGGCTTCTGCTATAAAATATTGGTTGCCACCAATCATTATTTAAAATAAATCCAACTAGATTATTGGGAGCTCAGAAATAAATTCTGCGAGGGCCAGACTCAGAATTACAGTCCTCAGCCTTTGCAGGGTCACAAACTCCTGCTGGGAGAAAGTATGACAAGGGCTATTACAGCACAAAAAAATTGCCTGATACCTCCCTGGTTTTCCTTATGACAAAGGTCAGACTGTTATCCAACCTGCTGGAATTGCTGAGCTGAGAGGTTTTGATGCCTCTGACATGTTTTGGCTGTGTAGCTTTCACTGGCTCATCTTTTGAGGTTCACTCAGTGTTGCACCCACAAAAACTGATGGAGAGATTGTGCAAGCATTGTGAAAGCTGCTCTGGAGCAGGATATGTGCTCACCGTGCTAAAGTGAAAAAGTGCAGGGGCTGGAAGCTGCAAACAGAGCTGTGTATACAAAATTCATTTTCTGGCTACTCCCTTGAACTGAGAACAGCTAATCTTAACAAAACAAAAGCAGACAGGCAAGAGACATGGTCCAGAAAGGCACAGTCAACCTGACTTATCAAACAACTGTGTTTACCTTTTGACACTGTTTTATTCCATTAACAATGACTGATCTAAGACAGTTCTGCTAGAGTATTGGAAATCTTTTCTGCTGCAGGGGGAAAAGTGTATTCTCTTAACAGTTTTGTTAGCTCAACTCTTCATTCTTTATTTATATTGGCTTTGATGTGAGAGAAGAAAGTGAAAAAGAATGTAGAAAGTGGGCAGTTTCATAATATAAGTATATTTATCAAGTGAAAGACTAAGGAGATGAGGAAAAACTGTAACGTGAAACACTGCAAAAACACAATTAGGTACATAAGTATGAAATGATGCAGTCTAACCTGATTTCAACCTTTGCTTGCCTGGTATGAAGGTAGAGGTTTTAATGGCATTTCCAGAAAAATGAATACCTGTTTTCATGATCTAAAACTCAACCAGGAAACTGCACCAGCAATTGGCATCACTGCAAGTAGGAAGTTGTAGCATGCAGGAGACATGATGTCTCAACGCTTTTTTAATTGCTGAAATGTGCCTGAGATCAGCAGAGCCTCCCAAAGGGTGTTGGGATTAAATTTATCTGAGGAGGAAGAAGAAGGGGAAGAGCAAGGATTTGAGATATTTCGAGAATATTTCTATGGTCCAAACACCAGTCTGTGGATTCAGGACCATCATTAGTGCCCTGCAGGATCTGTGGGCTCAGAGCAAAGCTGCTGCCTCTGTCCCACTCTCATCTCAGAGCCATGATGTCTGAGTATATATTATTTTTACATCAGTCTTATATTTATTTCTGCTTGGTGTGCCAAATCAGCCCAGCTGGCCTCACCTCAAGGAGGAGGAGGGTGACACGTACCCAAAGGCTTCTCTACACGAGGAAGATGCACAGGGTGACAAACCTCCCTTGTGAGCACCCTCCCCTTCTGTCTCAAATGACATTCCTTTCTTTCCAGCTTGGCTCAAGCCAAGATGAGAAATGTTCTGTTGCACTGGAGCAAGCATTTGTGGACAGCTGTTTGACACCCACAGTTTTGTGGTGAGGGCGTTGGGGAGAGGAGAAGCCCAGGTGTCCCTCAGAGGGACATCAGGCAGCCCATGGTGGAGGAGGACACGCTGCCTGTGTCTTCCAGATCCTCTGAGGCTCCTCCCTGGACCCTTCTGGCCTCTCTCTCATTTCTCTGCACAGATGTGGAAACTCTTGCACACAGCATCAAGGGACCTGGATCCTCCTTGCTAACACAGCTTGCTTGATCTCCTCTCTAATAGGAAATATATGACATCCTAAACATTTGGATTGGTTTGGACTCAGTCTGGTTTTCCCCCTCCTTTCTCAGAAAAACTCTCCTTGTCTAAATGTGTACAGAGTTGCAGATGGTCATTCACAAGCTTTGCATGCTTGGGAAAGAAATAATGGGTTGCACCTATGCTGGTTAAATATTTTGTTGCTTGGAAAGCTCCTCCGTTGTGTAAATGGGAAGAGGAGGATAAGAGAAGCCCTCAGTGGTTTTTTGTCCAGAGTCCAGCTCCTTTCCAGAGAACCGATGTAGTAAGGAGAAAAGGATGTAAAGGTCTTCCTTGGGTTATTTTTTGGGTTTACCTGACGTGGGGTAATTCCTGGGATTCCCTCAAATGACCCTTCCCACCTGGAATGCTGGTGGTGGTGATGGGTTGTGCACAGCCCTGCCTTAAGCCATGCTGTTTGCTGTCTGAGCCAGGACATTGCCCACATGTATAAAATTGATGAAGCAAGGACCACATTTTCCACAAGCAACCTTAGATGAGCCACCCAGAGACGTTGATCTGGCAGGAATTTGCACACACAGACTGGCCAAGTGTGCATTCAGCCATCTGATTTAACCACCTCTAGGGGTGTTCCTATGTGCACGTGGGAAAATGCAGTTTTCACTGTTTCAGAGGTTGGTTTGAAAAAAAGAAAACCTACCTTTTTTGATACCTAGCAGAAAGTCTTTTAATTTAAAGAGCTGCTGAGAAAGACTGCAACAGACCACCTCCCAGCTGACCTAGTCTAGAAGAGAGGACAATCCAAGACACTCTTTTCCTCTGCTCCTTTTTCTTTTTCATGAGAGACTCTTCTCAGGCAGCAGGATATCAGCTATCCTACGTGGCAGACAAAGGGTTCTGTTTCACCTCTAAGTTTCTTACCCAGTTGTTTTCAATGGGGGAGTCTGTTTTTCCTGTATGATTGGAATAATTACCCTGATGAGGCAAAGGACTGGGGCAGATGTTCCCCCTAATTAACACTAAAAAATGCCCTTCAGCTTTTTCTTGTGAAATCCACTAGTGTCCCACAATATTCTACAAAGGGATGCAGGTAATGAATATTTGAGGAAGTAGAGTGTTGTTGCTGATATTCTTTCTTGTTTCAGGAGAGGACAGGACAAGGTGTGCAGTGTTAAATTAAATTGTATGTTCACTCTCTCCAAGGAGGAGAACAACTTTTTAAAATACTTCTAATTGTTTCACGCTACCTACCTTTTACAAGAGAGAATTATTATAGTTTTGATATTTCACCATGAAATGATGCTGCCAGCTGTCAACAGCTCAGGAAACAGTAAATTATAATTTTGTACAGCTGTTCATAAAACAATAAAAATCTGCTGTCCTCCTTCTAAAAAAAAAAAAAAAGAAAACTAAATTCTTGGCATCAGTCCTTTGGGGAGAATATTTAACAGGTGTCCAAAATATTGGCAAACGGAAAGCAAATTCCTCAGCTTCCTTTTGTGAAGTACAAATGCATTTCCTCTGGTGTATGGAGCTGTGTAAGAAACTCCCGGGTTAAAATAAAACTGGAGTGGATTAGAAAATAACCTTGTCTCAAAGTATTCACAAGTTTCAAATCAAGAAGGATGTGGCCACGCTGCTGTTCTCTGTGAACCCCTCCGTGTGCATCGTGTTCTTCCCTGACTGGGCACTCAGTGCTGTGGTCCACTCCCCTCACAGGTGCTCAGAACATCTGGGGCTGTCAGCTGGAAACAGCACTGAAATGGATTTGGCAGCATCCACATCTTGTAGGCTTCCTTAGACACAGGACCCTCTCCTGCCCTGGGCTCTGGGGCAGTGCTGGTGCTGAATGGACAAGAGAGACTTTTCCATCATCCTGATGGCTCCTGCAAGGTCTGTTAGAACAAAGCCCATGCTGAGGTTGGTTAAGCAGCTGGTGACAGCACATGGCTGCAAGGGAGGATGGCAAGAGCACTGGAGGAAGCAGCCCAGAGACAGGAGTAAGTGCTTGGCAAGATGCAGCGTGCTGCTCTGTACCTCGAGGGAAGAGTCAGACTCTGCTGCTAGAGACTCCTCAAGCATCCCCCTGCCCAACACCTTTGTATGGGATAAGATGCACAAACACGCTGGCTAAAATTTGCTCCTTTGAGAGCTTGATTGAAAAGCTTAACGATAAAAAAATAAACAATAAAAATAAAAATAAGTTAATAATTATAACAGTAGTAATAATAATACTTAAGTCCTGAGCATCTCTTTTGCAGATTATACTAAAGCTGAGTTATTGAAGTAATGAGCCATGCCCTGCTCTCCACTGTACTTCAATGTTTTCAGAATATAAAACAGCAGGGAAATGGAGCAAGCAATATAAAAAAAGGAAAATAAGGCAGAAAATTGCAATTTAACTTAGTCGGTGCAACTGTATGGAGTTGAAAAGCAATTTCAGCATCCCCAAGACATGTTAATAGCCTTAGAGAGTCCAGGCATTAAAGCAAGACATTTTCCAAACTTCAAATGGATCCAAAGTTTCCTAGCAGGAGGGAATTGTTTTAGCATGTAGCTTTACAATTAGATGTTGGAAAAACTTAGTGGTGGAGTAGATCCCACCCTAACTTACAGTGAAGCAACTTCACTTTAAAGTACAAAAATAACTCTGGGTGGAGATGGCCTTACCAAAGGACGGAATTTAGCCCAGCAACTTTGAAGATCGTGCACCTACATGGTCAAATACTCTCCTGCCCTGAATGGGAAGTAAATTCCTCAGAACTGGAGTCAATTAAGGTTAATTTAGTTCAGCCTTTCTTGCAGTAAATGGATGTAAATGAGGCATCCCCAGTGGAGACAGATTTACGGCAGGCAAAACAGCTATAAAATTAAGAACAACAGGAAAACGAAGCTGGTCTCTGATAAGAAGGTGTGAGCTAATTATGAACTTCCAGCTAGCACATGAAAGTAACACATTTAACCCCCACAGATAGTAAATGTTTCCTCTGGAAATTTATGGTGATTGACAGGTGAGACTTGCTGTGGGAAGAAGAAAAGAGAGGTGATGTAGGGGTTCTTTGCATTTGTCTGTGTGTTACACAGGACAAGATGTAATTTAATTCTGTTTCTTATCAAATTTTCCCTAGTGGCTCCTTCTCTCCCATCACAAGGTTTCTTTTCCACTTATAAGCTGGTTTCCTGATCCACTTAATCTCCCTCATTTTCCAAGTTCAGGTTTTGCTAAGCCTCTTTGGGCTTGCTGTGGAGACACAATTCAGATGGGATGGAAGAGAGGAAATTAAAAAAGAAATCACATAGCTACCAAAAATCAAA
The DNA here is from genome assembly GCA_013398615.1 of Brachypodius melanocephalos. Classification (NCBI taxonomy): domain Eukaryota; kingdom Metazoa; phylum Chordata; class Aves; order Passeriformes; family Pycnonotidae; genus Brachypodius; species Brachypodius melanocephalos. Next base: position 5,628,500 of record VZSR01003371.1, read on the forward strand.
TCACATGGCCGGCGGTATTCTCTCCTACATTGCTCTAAAAAACCTTGGGTTTGCAGCTTTCATTGGCTTTCAATAGGAAGATTAATGTCATTAGTGGCATTTAGTCCAAGGCAGTATGTCTCACTTGAGGGGCACCAAACAAATTAGTAGAACATAAGGGCCAGCAAAGGTCTGTGTGGCCCTGCAGCCACATGGGGCAGCCATAAAGAGAAAGAAGTGGGAGGGAGATAAGCCTATATCAATGCTTGCTTTCTCTCCCAGGTCCTGGTCTCTGTTTAGGATGGCATGGCATTTTCTTACTTCTTACAAGCCCATAGGTGTCATTTACTCAGACTTGGGGACACTAATTGCTCCCCCAAACCACAATCTTTTTTGTCCATAGCATTTAGATTACAAGGGAATAGCCCATCTGTTCTTACCAAATAATCAGTGATGGGAGTGTATTAATTGCATAGGGGGAAGAAGGCAAACCTGTCCAGCTCTGACCCTCTGCAAACACTTGAACTTTACTCTGGTAGAGTCTGAAGCAAATGAGACAGGTCTATTATTAGTTTAATAGTAAAAGTCCCAAAGGCAGGGAGGTTGACTTTTTCCAAAGGAGAACACCAACATTTCAACAGCCACTGAGGAGATGAGTTTCCTACAGAGGTTTCAGATTTTCTGGAAACTGCATGAGCATAAACAGCATTGTCTGGGTTCATGTCTGCTCTTGCCTCAAGGTCCAAGCATGGTGGGAACAGATTTTGTGAGCTTTGAATCAGGCACCAAGCAGGATCAAAGCTGGGGAAGGTTGCAAGGAGCAGCGAGTAGGGATGGTGCTCAGGGCTAACACGACACTGGGTAAGGTGCAGAAGGGTCTGTAGACAATCCCCTGAACCATCTGGCACTGCCTTCTCCTCCAGATGGCTGTACCCACAGAATGGCAAGCTGGTTTCCCAGCTACACTGGGAGATGAGGCAGGAAAGAGCCCTCCCAGATTAAAACAGGACAGTGGATGGAGGAGAGGGACCAGGTGTGCTGGAGGTCACAGCAGACAGTAGCTCTGCTGTCCCTGCAGCAGATGCTGAGCCTTCAACTCAACGTGTGCTTGACAATTTCCCTACAAAGAGCTTGAGGTCCTCCAAGCAAGGAACTGGCTCAGGTGGGAGCACATGGTGTCCACAAGCAAAGGAAATGAGCACATTTGGGTTGTGTTGACCGAGATATGAACCAGTATGAGCAGGAACACAGCACACAGTACCTGTGTGTGTGTACCAAAGGCTGCAGATGAGACCCAGAGATGTGGAGATATCTTACTCTTCCAGCTGATAGCAATAAGCTTTAGTCTGGGCAAGCGAGACGTCATCATTTCTCCATGGTGAAGTTTTGTTATTTTGGGTTTTACTCTTTTGGGGTGTCTTTTATTACAATAGGAAGCCAAACAAATGTCCTTGAGCCAAGAGTCCCATTGGACAGGAAAGCACTTCTGAGGGAGTTTGCATTGCCTCCATTGGCAGCCGACAAACTAGGGACACCCAGGTACCAAAGAACTCCCCAAAATTGTCTACACCTCCACCCAACCTCAGGCAGATAGAACCTGCAGACCAGTGCCATACAGTCTGGGGAAACCACAGAGCAGTGTTTAAACCTGCATCCTCCCACCGCTTGTCACCTCTCAGCCCTGTGTGGGACAGGACCAATATTGCAAACAGCAGGGGTGGATGGTGACAGCCTGTGGGACTGGCTGGAGCCCAGCAGAAAGTGCAAATGCATGTTTGACTCCACAGCTTCACCACACACCAGTGAAGGATCCTCCTGAGGCTGTAAAAGCAGCCACCGTTCCTGGTGTACGCTGATGCAGGTCCCTCCCGTGCTGCCACTGGAAATCTCGGCAGAGACCAGGGAGTTTATTAAAAAAGGTGGGTAATTATGCAGAGCAGTTCTCATATCCACCACACCACGAGTGTACAGACCGTGACCTTTCTGGAAGGTTCTGCAGCACAGCCTTCAGCAGCTTATTACATAACAGGTTCCCAGAGACCTGCACCAGGGAGCACTTGCTGATTGCACCAAGAGCTGCTAAACAGCTCCCTGACAATGAGCATTTAAACAGCAGTTTCCTTCCCGTCCTTCTCTTTCCTTGCCTAATTTATTAGTGTGAGGTCATTTTGATTATTAACCTGAGCCCTTTTCTTTCTATGGGCAAGTGCTTCCACCCTCACACTGCACATTTGCACGCCACCTCTCTGAACATTTTATTACTCAATTTTCCTGTTTGATTTCCCAGAGTACTCCAGTTCCTGTTCTGAGATACAGCATGTTCTGAGAGTTGGTTAAAGACTCACAGACCTCCAAATCTTCAGGGATAGATTCTTTTCTTCCTTCTCAGTAGCTGCCAGATGGTTATTCTTCAACAAATAAAATCCAAATTGTATTAGTCTGCTCCGCTGCAGAAGCAAGTTCTTAATAAGTGCCTTGCTGTGATGAAAGGAAATAGAGGAAAAAGCAACTTCGCCAAAGTGGGGGTATTTAGAATTAAAAATAGGCTCCATGTGTCCATTTGACAGAATTGCACAGAAAAATTTCAAATCCGAAGGGGACTTAAATGGCACAGGGGCCAGGTTTTGGTTCTCTCTAAGGGGATGAATCACATCCATAGCAAAATTTCATGAGTGGCAGCTGTTTTCTGAACCAGTGCCATTTGATGTGCCAAATTCTCCTTGTGCAGGACCCCATGTGTGAATATACATCAAGGAAAAAATGAATCTTCACCCAACCAGGCTGACACAGCCACAGTTAGACCTGCCAGGGCTGTGGAGATGGGCACCCAACAGATCCGACAGAAGCATCTTGGCTGAGCTGAGTTTATGAGGCAGAAGCTGACTCAGAGCAAGCATGAAGGGCTTCCCGTCTGCCTGACCTGTGAGCTCATGCCATTCTCTGGTCCCTCTTTGTTAACATACTTATCACCCTGAAATGGTTTCATAAAATTTCAAAAACTCACTATGATCTGTGTCTGAATAATCCCGTCCTGGAAACCCCTTGGTTCCCTTCTGCACATTATGTGGCTGCTCTGGCTCTGCTTCAATTCTGATCAGGTTAACATTGATGTGGGCCAATTCCCATACCAAGGTCTGGACTGAATTCTCTGGCATCACCAGGGTTAACGTGGTTTTGCACAGACAGCTCAGCCCAGCCCTTTCCATCATAAAACCAGGGGGTTTAGGAGATATGGCGAGTCCATGGACTGGACTGGCCCAGTAGCTAATTGTGCTCCTCACCTGCTCCTGAAATGCTGACTCAACCAAGGTTTGCAGTCATCTTCAGGTTTTCTCCATCTCAGTCCTAAGAAAGAAACATGGTTGAGAGAAATACAGACACTCATCTTGCTGTAAAGGGTCACCACTCAGGTTGCCACCATTAGCAAGATAATTCCATGGGACAGACCCTTGGTGCTCTGGCATTTGAGAGCTGCTTAAAATTGCTGTTCCCTAGCTGTAGACCATGGATGGGCTGACATCAGACAGCAGTTGTCTGGCAGCCCATGAGATTCTAATCACCATATCAACTGATTAAGAAAATAACTGCCTAAAACCAGCCTGATATTATCTTTGATGGTATCTTAATTATTTAAAACCAACACTTCAGATCACTTAGAAAAAATAATTGCACCTTGGATACAGAGAACAGAATTGTGAAAAATAATCCACTAACCTTTGGTGCCATTCTGCCCAATTTCCTGGGCTTCAGGACATCTCCCAGAAGATTCTCCAGCCTCTGTAAACCCAAACTGAGCCTAGTAGCAGCTCCAGGAGGAACAAAGGAATCAAAAGCTGCTCCCATTGGACAGTCCCATTGGAAGGACAAGTTCGTAAAAGGTGTTGCTGTGCTCTGAAAGTTAAAAAATACAGCAAGAAAATCTCACTCTTTGAGGCAATTACATCGCTCCTCTACCCACCGGTCTCTGAGGACCTTTTAAATCCTCTTTAATGTGATCTATCTTCACAACTACCTGCAAGATAAGGGCGATACCATCATCCTTGCTTTACAGATGGAAAGACAGGGCACAGGCAGAGCACTGTTGTTGCACTATTTGTGCAGCATTCGTGGCTGGAACTTGGAAGGACGAGGCAGGACAGGTCCGGGGTCAGCATGCAAGAATTCTCTTTATTCAAATTTTCTGACTCCATTTATATACACTGTACAAAAGTGGCCAAGTATTGGCCAAAAGCAAATCATCCCATCACTCGGATTGGTGATCATTCCAATCACTCAAATGTTCTCTCATAGCAAAGGAATGCAAACATTTTCTTGTTTACATGAAAAGGCTTGGGAACTCAGCTCAGAGTTCCAAAACATCAGAAGGCTTTAACTTTAATATCAGAATGCAAGTCTAAGACATGGAAAAGCAGAGTGACACTGTTGCCTAACCACTTTTCTTTTGTTAGTGAGCTTATCTCTAGCAGTGCCTGGCTCTGTCTTACTCAGCATTCAGCCCTTTGAGCAGCTGCTCTTACATGAAGGCTCACAAAGGCTGTCGAGCTGCCACAGAACGAGCAGACCAGGAGGTTTGGCTGGTTGCATCACTGCAGTCCTCTCTGCATTAATGTAGGTGCAAATAAAGACCCTGAACATGCAGGAAATGTGCATTCATCTAAAACTGGAACATTCAAAACTGGAACATTCAAAACTGGAACCCTCAAAACCAGGCGTTAGTTCACTTTATTCTTGAGCAGTCATAATTCATGTTGGAGAGAACAGGTTGTACACCTCAGAGGGGTAATTTTATTTCAGACTCCAGCTTCTCTAATTAGTAGTATAAAGCATTCTTTTGTTGTGCACCCTCTGTTCCCCAGACAGGGAACTAATTGCAGTTCCATACTTTCTGAAATTGTGTACATTTTCAGAATGCATTGAAAACCTGTTTGCCATGTTGTGGCACATAACTTTGACATCTCTGAGAAAATAATCTCTTCTGTTTACATTCCCATTGTGTGGTTATGTACTCCTGTGAACCCAGTGCTCTCGAGCCCTGATTTCCTGATTCTTTACCTCAGTTCTTGTGCAGCTCATGCCAAACCTTGATCCAAGCAACTGTGCCAGACCCATGCTCACATACTACATCCACCAAAAAAGTCCAGTTGGCTCCTGACGTGCTTTACTCCAACCACGTACACAACCCACTGGGCCACTCTCTGAGTGAAGAAGAACCACCTAAAACCCAACTTCAATCAGAACAAAAGCAGTGTTTTCATCCCTCCTGCACTGCCACAAGCTGGCTGCTGTTTTCCAGATGGAGATGCCTTCCTTTATGTGGATAGCAGTCCCTGCCTTGCAGCAGCAGCCTGCATGAGGTGTTTGAAGGTCTCTGTTGCCTTTGCACCACGTGTGCTAAAAATCTGAGGAGACACTGAGAATCACGTGGTAGCTGGTCCATGCCCATGTGATAGACCATCAAACCTTTTCCTGTTGCTCATTTTTTTCTCTCTTTGTTTCCATTCTCTTCCTTCTTATCTGCTGGTACACAACACCTGCTGGGAAATGTCGGCCTGGAGCCAGCAGGAAGAGGGAGCAGCTGAAAGTTGCTTGGCTGACTTTCTCTTTGGAGAGCTCTCGGCAAGTTTTGCAGGGACAATGAACAAAGTGCTGTTTCTTGCTTTCAAAAGGCAAACAAGAGTGGATGGGATAGCAGGGCTCTGCGGTACAGATTTCCCCACAATCCCAGCTTTATGGAAGGGTAACACAGATCGGTCTTGAGTTCTTTTAATACGGGACAGAGAGCCAAAATTCAGTCATCCAGCAGCACGGCAGGTGCTAAGAGCCACCCAGACCGCCAGCGTCTCCTGTACAACAAACAAGTAAAATCTTTGATTTCAAGCTCTGGCTATTTTGCTCAGATACCCCTTGTTTACCAAGTGGTGAATGGCACTCAGCATTTACAGATGTAAAGCCTCTAACTGGGAAGGTCATTAAAATTGGCGGGAAGATTGGGTAAAATCTGAGAAAAGCCACAGGGGAGCCCAGCTAATTAATTATGGTTTTGTAATGCACCTAAAAGAACAATGTCCAGACTTCTGAGCTGTTTGAAGGGGCTGTTTAAAAGCAAATTAAATCAGAATATCTACTGTAAATGTACAATTGAGCTGCATGCTAAACACCAAGGCAAACTTGTTTACCCTGCTCCTGAGCCCTCTCGAGTAGGGTAGGTTTGAACATTTGAACACAAATGTCACTGGGTTAGGAGAGGCTATCAGAAACAAAACAGGCAATGGAGGAGCAAAAACATCCAGTGGGAAAAAAAGTAGTGAAATATTGCAGCAAAGAATGAAAAGCAAATAGAGGCAAAAAAGGGAAAAACAAAATAATTGAGGTGGAACTGAGTCGACTCATGACCTTCTACAAAATTTGCACTTCTGTCTCTGGAAAATCATTTGTGAGCTGAAATTGCAATGTTTTTGAAGAGAGGATGCCAGAACCTGCTGCTGGAGCTCCCATTCAGAGGTGGATTGGTGAAACCAGAGCCAGTGCTGGTGATCTGTGTCCCCCTGGGCAGGCTCTGCCATGACAGATCTGCATCTGCCACCTGGGACCATCTGCCTGGAGCCCGGCAAGGGCTTGGCAATGACCCACCTAGGATTTGGGGGAAATGGTTAGCTTATGGTGAGCAACAAACCATCAGAGGGCTTCAAGCCACCACCACAGCCAGCCCTTTTTCAGGCTGAACCATCCCAATGGAGGGAGCATCTGCCTCCCATCTGCTCCCTCCTGCCTGCAAGGGTGTATTTTTTCCATAAGCCAAAGGTTTTGCCTTGAGTCAAAAAGCTGCATTTTGGAGTGGACCACAACGCCTGGGCTCCCCGTGGCTGACAGCTTGATTCTTGCAATGAATGTGGCTTCTTTATCTGAGAGCATAACCAGTTATGTTTGGCAGCTGCAGTTATTTCAGGAGGGAGGAAAATACAGCTCTTTCTGCAGGTAATCTCATTGTAATTTGGCACAACCTGCTCAAAACTCTCCAAAAGGTTATGGCATGTGGTGCAAGACAGGTGTAGCTGGCTCTTGGAAAGCACACGTGTAAGAACGTGTAGCACCTGCTCTTTCTGAACTGCTCAGTGGACAGGGAGCAGTGGCCCTGGAGGACTTCAGAAGATGTCAGAGGCTGTGTGTGCATTCCCGTGCATGGCTCAGATGACATCAAGTGAAGAGAGAAACCATTATGTAACTTAGAAGATTGTATTAAACAATAACTTAAGTACACGCAAAAAAAAAAAAAAATTAAAAGAGTATCCCAGCCAACTGCTTCAGCGTGAAAGATGAGATTTGTAAGATTAGCGAGGTCTCCTATCTGCCAGATCTTGCTGAGCATTACACCACGCAGTGGAGTTGGGTTAACCCTGTGTGTTATTATGACTCAGCTTAGGGGAGAGGTAGGGCAGGGCAAGGCAAACTTTACTATCGGCATCTCTTGGAAATTGAGCTATATTTACAACACCAGGCCTGATAAAAAGTCTGTTGTCTCTGACTAACACCAAACATTGCAATACACATCTTACCAGAAAGGGACTGGACTGGCAGCTAGATTGTTTAATTAAGATCAAATTACCAGAGGGCTAGATCTGGTTTTCAAGATGTAACACAGAGATCATTAGCAAGGAACGAGTTCCAATATGAAAATAGCAGCTGCCACCAGGTACAACACGTAGCAGCTGGCAGGAGAAGCACAGTGTTTGCGGCACTGAGCTTTGCCAGCTACTGCCTGTCACCAGCCTGGCACTGCTCTGTGCTTGCCCAGGGGACAGCCAGGCAGGGCAGAGCACCAGAGACCAGGAACAGATCCTGTTCCCAGCTCCCACGAGTGCGAGGTGTTTTTCCCCTGTTCTCATATGGAAGGGGCCATACTCAGGAACGGGTGGCCTTTGTGCCTCTGCCCTGAGGGGTCAGAGCAGCCCAGTGTCCCGATGGGAATCTGCATGGTGAGAAGGAAAGGCACGTCATCCCTCCAAGAGAAGGGACAATGGAGCAAACTGATCCCATGCTGCACACCCCCTCTCAGGAGGGGGCTAGCAAAGATAGGGTTTAGGCAGCCCTAGGAGTCCCTGCAGGCTTCTCAGGAGTGGCCTTTGTGCAACAACAGCAACAGATACTGGTTACAAGCACAGGAATAAGCAAGTGCAGTGCCTTGGAGCTTTCCAGCATTTTTATTATTTTTTTTTCTGTGAAGGTGTGAGCCCACATTGCCAAAATCCCATCCCCCTTTTGGACACGCTGAAAGGTTAAGTGGCCTTCCTCTCAGACAGCAGGACTTCTGGCATGCCTCTCTCACTTGGCAGCCCAATTCAGTTTTATTTACTTTTTATATCCTTCAGTCTTATTTACTTTTGCAATGTGTTTCTTTCTGTCTAATGTGAATAAATTTGACCAGTGGATGGAGGTGCTAGGAGGGAGGGTCAGACAGAGACAGACACATGACTATGGGGTTTGTTTGAGCTTCATTTTCACAAGAAACCAGACTAAGATCCACCCACTAATGAAATATGCCCTGCTCCTGCTTATCTGGTGACACACCAGAGGGTCTCTCAGCTTCCTGGTGAATTAAACTTCATTTAATACAAAACCTGCCTGTGACCTGGTGTCATCTCTGCAGTTCCTTGTCTGAGATCGCTGCACATAAAGCATTTCAAAAGTGGAATTTAAACTTAGGGTCCCTGACTTAGGGAGCCAAACTTCACCTAGTTGTACCCACGAGAAAGCATCCCTGCAGCTCCAACCAAAGCCAACAAGAGCTGCAGTATTTTAGGCACTTTGGGTTATGGCAGCATTTTTTAATGAACTGTTGGTTCTTTTGAGACTTGAGTTTCTTCATCATAGCCCAGTGCTCAGGAGAGAGGGAAAAAAGAGAAGTGTGTTGGTCTAAGGCTGAAACAACTAATTTATGTACTTACACTGTGACTTAAGAAAGTTCTGCCCTAAGTGAGTTTATTAAGTGGAGTCAGGATGTCTGACAGCTAGCAGAGCCTCTGCAAATAAGACAAGGCTGTTGGTAGTAAAAAGTAGGAATCCAGTTAAAAAATAGCTCCTCCAGTTACAAGACTACTTGAAATATTGTACTCTGGAAATGTTTGTGTTTTAAGCTGTTTCAGTGTACAGTATAAGTCATTGAGTTGTTGGGCTTTTTTCTTGGTTTTGTTGTCAAACCGAGGAGGGGAAATGTTTTTCTCCACTCACTGGACAGCAGCCATGAATTAGTAATGACCGACAATATTTCAAAAGTACGTGTGTATTTAATCTGCATTGAAAGCCATGTTTATATTCTTTCTGGAGGCTGAAGGAAGTTTTAACATTGGTGCTGGTAGTGAAGTTCAAACTGCTGGGGCAGGGAGATGAAGATCTGCCACGTGTGGATGTTCTGCATCCCTGCACAGGGTACCAGCTCAGCCCACACAGCCGACAGGAAGTTTTGTTCTGCATCAGCCATCGTGACCTGGGCTCATCACCCAAATTAACCTCATCCTGTTTAGGTACATTCCCCATCTAGGCCCAATCCAGTTGTATCTCTTGTTTCTTTCTGTTTTGAAGATGAAAATGTAGGACTTCCATGCCAGCGGGCCAACACCAAGATCTCATGAAGGCAGTGAGGATTCTTCACCTGCTGGAGGAAATCACTAACCCTTTGAGCTTGTGCTCTTCAGTGCTTCCTGAGCAGCATCCTAGACCAGTGTGTTATCTGAATAGAATAAAGGTGCTTATTTCAGTGATTGATTTATTAATTTATTGTAGCTAAACCTGCAGTGATTATGTTGGATCACCTATGGAGGCAATTTCCTCTGTCCAGGGGAAACTGAATTAGAGAATGAAGATCATACAGAGATTGAAGCGCTAAAGTGACATTTGAGAGACCTCAATTTAATTTCTTCCACAGACTTCCTTGGACAAACTGCAAAGTCTCCCACTTCTACCATTTCCAAAAGGAATATAGAAATTTCATCAAATTTTCTTTCTGGGGAAACGAGCAAAACATGAAAAAAGCTGAGGTGGTGGGGCTGCATAAGCACCTCTCAGAGAGATCCAGATGGATGTGCATGAAGAGCTTAAGTTCATGATCTTCATCTGCTTTATAGGACTGTAGATTGGGAGGAGCTGTGCTGATGGAGGGGAGTGGGAGAGATATGGGCTCCAAGGACTCATAGTGGTAAGGCCCCATGATGAAGTTGACTCCTCATTCTTGAAGCCTACTTGAAGCAACAGATTATTTTCCCTGATTCCCCTCTGTTCAATTACTCCAGCCACTTTTCCTGGTGATCAGGCAAGCAGAAATACTCAATTCAGCCCATCCACTGTTATTTCTTCTGCTCCAACTCTGCCACCACTTTTGGAGTCTCTAGGGAGGGCAGCAATCGCAGCGGCATCTTCACAGCTGCTCTAAAAGTTTCATCTGTACAAAATGTACCACTCATAATGAATGACTTCAATGAAAAAAATGGGGAAAAAAAAAAAGCAAAAACTTTCAAAAATCTTCTGGGCTTTAAAGGTTTAAGGAAATGATCACTTTTTTTGGCTACGTAAGCTTCACAGTACTTCTCTATTTGGGTGGAACAGGATAATCCCCAAAAGCCACACCCAGGTAATTCCAGTATTTCTGCTAATGTGTGTACACTTTGCTTCTGTAACCTGAACTAGCATGTTCCCAGCTAGCTCAGGTATTCCTGCATGGCACTTCATGGAACAAACACATCCCAGTTGTCCCTAGGCCAATGCCCTGTCTTATGACTGTCATTTAACCAACTGAAAGCATTTCCTTTTTCTTCCGCCTCAGTTTTGCTCTGATCCTGCTGGAGTTGATATGCTGGGTGATGGAGGGATAGAGCAAAGGACAAAGGGACTGTGTAAGAAGAGAGGTTTAAAAGAACTTTCCAAAATCCCATGGAAACATATGAAAGCAAGATACGGGAGCATGTGTATGGATTGAGGAGGGATTAGGATGCTTGAGGGAATCCTTGATTTTGATTAGTCATGAAGGTGATCTGGAGAAATCTTGAATAGTGAAATGAGGAAATGGAAGAATATTTGAAATGTCCAAGGACGGAGCCTCTGGTCACATCATCAAAAGAAGCATTTAAAGGGAAAACAAAATGAGTTTCACAGCAGCTTGCATTTTCTGACAAGTATAAAGGATTTGAATTTATTTCTTCAACTGGAAGTGCAGTACTGAGGAAACCATGCTCTTGTCTTATGTTTTATGAAAAATAACAATCACCAGAGATGTGGGCAGGATTGTATTGCATCATACAGCTCTATCATATTAAAGAAAATCCTGGACATGGTAAGATATTAAGCCATAAGTCTTTCTTTTCCCTAAAGTGGCTCAACTGACTCCACCTGCCACCTCTTGGAGGAATATTTCTGGTCTCTCTCTAGGACCAGAAGAGGAAAAGTGAGTCCAGTCATCGCTTAGGATGAAGACGGCTACATAATGATTATGTCAGTGATGGGTAAAATTGAACTAGGGGGATCCTCTTCACTCTTCTTGTTTGGAAGACCACAGTCCTCAGATAACCAGAGAGACAGTCCTGATAACAACAGAGGGGTTTAAGATTCTTGTGGCTTTCAGCAGCTCTGCTGCCAGAGCAAATCCCTGTCCTTCCTGAGAACTGCATCAATTGAAGCTCCCCAGTAGTGCCCAGTGGACACCCTGAGTCAGGGTTAGTGGACCTTTCCTGGAGTTTGTGTTTCACAGATGTGAGCACACAGACTCTGACTCAGCGGAACCAGGTGTGACACAGCCACCCTGACTGCAGAATTCCTCCTTTCACGATGTTGGGACTCCAAAGTTCTTCCTTGGCCTGGGTGAGCAGGGCACGGTGTAAGGTGGTTTCCAGCCCATGCCGTGCCATCAGGGCATTCAGAGCAAACAAACACAGCCTCTGGGGGTCTTTGCAGACAGCTGGCACCAGTCTCCAGCTCTGGGAGCTTAGTGTGGAGATGTGCTGTGGTCTGTCCTAGGAGAAATGACCTTCAGATTGTATTAAACAAATGGTGGCTCACACCATAAAAACCACCACAAATATTTTATTGCAGCCTGGTACAAAGGACAAGTTTTAGCTTGTGCAGAAGCTGGGATTTTACTGAGCTGAAAACTGAAATACACCTCAGATCAGGACAGTGCCTCACAGTTCCCACAAGTTGCTGCTAGCACTGCATCTACCTCTGTAAGCTGCATGATCCAGGTTATGTGCTTCGTCTTTTTGTTTCTAAGCTTTCTCCTTTGTGCACTAATGGTGAGGCAAACATTTACAGTGAACAATATGCTCTTCTTTTAAAAAGATTTTGGCTGCCTGGTTGGATTTATTAGTAAATGGATGATTAGCACATGGATGTCTTTGGGGAACCGAACGACAAAATAGAGATGCTTGCCTGTGCTGCCAAAAGGTCCAGTTCATCTGTGACCAAACTCCAGGGAAAAATCACCCAAAACAACCAACAGTCCAACAATGGACTTAAAACACAGCTGGATTTGACTCTGACCTTCAGTGTTGGGTGTTAGTCTCTCAGAAAGCTAACATTGATTCAGAGTATCTATTGCAGAGCCAAAAGCTAAACCACATGGTGGGGAGGGCAAAGGGAGAGGTGGAGGCGATTTGCAAATGGAAGACTGTGTGCATTATTCAGGCTTTAACATTGCTTGCATTCATGGAGCAATGCCCTTCAGTTTGGGAAAGCATCACAAGCACAGCTCCTGTTTGGCAGGGTGAATGAAAGGCATCTCACAGGATCTCTATGTGAGACCATTAGCCTGACGTCCAAAAGCTCCTCTGATAAACCACACCTCTAGAAGGACACTGGTATCCTTACATCACTGACACAGGCAAACCCTCAGATTTGTGCCAGTACGACCTTGTCCACTGTCTGCTCTCCTTGCCAACATTTTCCACTGTTGCCACCCAGGGGACACAAATACAGGGAACATCCTGGAGGGGAAAAAAAAAAAAAAAAGAGAGAATAAAAAGAATTATTTTGTCTCATCGTTTAATAGGTAATTTCATGAGTTTGGGTGGGGTTCTGGAACTAGTGCACTGGCAGAAACAGAATCCCAGTCATTCCATTCAGTTCTCATCAGTAGCTCTTTGAGTGTTTGGACAATGGAGGGCTGTACTGTGGCACCCTCCTTTTCTACGAGGGTGTGTTGTAAGGCCTGGAGGAGAAAGGCAACTCAGCCAAGGCTGTGGAGCAGTCCAAGGGGGGAACCAAGTTCAAAACCAGGTCTCTAGATTCATAGCCTTGTCAATGGACAACATGGCCTCCCAAGGTTGTTTTATGTGTCTGCAGATGGAACAAAATTAGTTAACAGGGTGTTAAAGATTCCTCTGACCACTGTTGAGCCAAACTCCTGTGTTATTCTGAAGAAAAAAACTGGCAGATCTTCAACATCGCGAAACCCTGAATGGTCACAGGCTGTGAGCACAGTTAGTTGTCGTCAAACTGACTGATGCTGGTTCACTAGTGGAGAAGTAGCCATTTTCAGAAAAAAATATTTTAGCCACCAGCTTCAGCTCTTGTAAACATTTAAATACAGAAACTGTTCACAATCTTTTATTATATTGCTTTGTGGGGTTATTTGTGTGCCTTGAAGTCTCTTCCTGAAGCATTTTGGATCAGTAACCCTTTCAAATACAGACTTGCCAAGTCCATCTTCGGATAAACCTCATCACTCTTAGAGCAGTTGTGTGGGTGTATTTGGAAGTAGTCCAAAGCAAATCCCAGATGAATTGCATAATTCTTGTGTAGAATAAAAATATATGGAGTGGAAAGAGTTTGTGGCATTAGAGTAAAAGAGAGGAGGGGGAAGAGTGAACGAGAGAAAGCATGTTAAACATAAATACAATGCGATCCTGCATCAAGTGAGATGAGAACAAAACAAAAATGTTTTGTCTAAACAAATGTTTTGTTTTAAACAAAATGTTGTGTCAAAAAAAAAAAAACAAACAAAACCAACCTACCTGTTTCTTTAATAGCAAAACAGCCTTGAAAGATCAGGCTTCCTCATGTTACAAGACAATTGCTTGTTGTATGTTGGAAGGGATGGCAGGAGATCTCTAGTTCAGCTTTCAGATAGAATCAGGGCCAGGTGCTTTGTCCTCCTCTCCCCTTCTCGCATCTTTAAAATTAATGTCCTGAAATAACACTCATTAGGGATTTCTCTTGTCTTTTTCAAAACCAACTTGAAGCAAAAGATGAAAGTCTTCCTTTGGCTGACACTATTCAAAAGGTCAGTGCCAACCATGTCCATTTGGGGTATCAGTGTAATCCCAGTGAGGTGCTGCCATGGGAAATCTTTGGAGAATGCCGCCCTGAGCGATCTACATTTGTGATGGCTTTGGCCTCAGAAGCTCCTCCTTGAGTTATCCAGACAAGCTGAGAACAGCAGAACAAGTGACACTTGACACTTCTCTTCCTCACCCACCCCGATAAGAGAGATCACAGTTTGGAATCAAAATACCAGGGAAGTTCTCGTCTCCCCCCTGCCTGAGTGCCTCAAATGTTCCCGCAGCTTAAATACACACCAACACAATTTGAGAAACCCAAGACAGGGAGGAAAGCATGCAGGTTCCAGCTGGGCTAAGGGACATTAGCAGATGTATGGTACAAATCATTTCTTAGCACCCTTGCTGTGACTGCTATTTCTGTCCAAGATTTCTAGGCCGGTATGAAGGGATAATTATTCACACAACCATGAGGATTCTGGGCCGAATATGCCAGGTCTGTAGTGCCTCTGTGTCCCAAACACATGCCTGTTTGATGATCTAAGCAGAGGCTGGGTTAGTCAAATTGCAGCTTTGAAAATATTCACACACACCCTCATGCTCCCAAAACCTTTTTTTTCAAAAGTGCTTGGATGGTATTTTTATGACCTTAAAACGATGTGATATTCTGGAGCAATGTGTCTTTTTTCTGAAAATTGGGCTAGTAGGGCAAAAAAATCCCTGAGGATTATGCACCAGACTGTGTGCGACTACTGATGCTGTAGGAAAGCTTCTAAGGTCCATGAAGTATTTGAGTGGTATTTGACCATAAACATCAAACACAGAAGAGCAATGTGTGAGGCATTAACACACTTTGTAAGAGGAGGCTTTTCAGCTAGGATGGGAGTACTAGAGCTGTCACAAAAACAAACATTTGGGGAAAAATTACATTATAAAAATGACTGCTTCTGGAAATCTGCCTTACATCAGAAAAGGCCAGAATTTTAGAGTTATTTTGTAGATTCTGTTGCTACTAGAGTCCTGTATGATTTTGATAAGTCCATGAGAGATGCCTAATTACCATTAGTTTCAGCATAAATTAGATGCCTAAGAATCACCCATTTTCACCTTTGAAGTGTTTAAATACCTTTAACAGCCTAGAACTTCAAAATTAGGCTGGACAGGCTGTGAACTGAGTTGTGGGTATCAAGCTGTTATTCTACTATGACACCAAAACCCTATACCAGTCTGCATTCTGCAGAAGACTGAAGTCTGAAACAAACAACAACAATAAAAATTAAAATTAAAAAATATATTTAAAAACCACCCATAATACTAAGACAATGAAATATCATCAACTCTTGGAAGGAATTATATTTAAATCTGCAAAATTAGGTAGCTATTAAAGGAAACTTCTTGGTGCAGAGCTCCTGCTAGGAAACAAGAAAGGCTTTCCACCCTGGAAAATACAAACTGTTCATCAACATATTATCAAAAAGTCAACAGGAGATAATGATATTGATGCAATTTCATGTCAGTCAATTAGTTATTGTTCCTGCCCTAAACAGAATGATTATTTTCATGTTATGCTTGTTGTTAGATAATAACTGTGGTGACAGATGTCTAGAAATAAGGCAGTGCTCAGGTGGTTTCCAGGCAGAGTGATTCTGAGCTATCAATAGAGCATTTCTCATGGAGGTACTAAATTTAACAATTAATTCACACTATTCTACGTGGCATTGTTCCAGTGGTTTCGGAGGTTTTCCTTATTGTTGTTGGTGCAAGTAATTAAGATTTCTCTGATGCTGTTTGAGAACAATAACAGGAAGTCCAGAGAAATTACTCTTAATTAGGTATAACATGGTATAGTTCCTGTCCCACTTTGATTAGGGTCTATAGAAGCCCCAAGCCATCCAGGTTGGCCACTGGAACAGAAAGACCTTTGAATTTGAGTCAAATATCTAATGAAGATGAATTTGGAGGACTTTCTATTCATGCCATGACTTCTTTACACACGGTCAAACATGGTGACAGTTTCACCACCCAAATTTTGACACTTAACGCCCAGCACTGAGTGTCCTCAGTGCCACTGCTCTCATTGGATGGACCCACTGGAGTCCAAACCCACCCCCATATGAGGACCTCACAGAATTTAACTTCTTTGTGCCCCACTCCCACAGTAAAATGGAACAATAGTAAAATGGAAGTGCATGTTTAGAGGGGTTTTTTTCATATATTGGACTCTTACTACTATGTGCAATATCACTTAAGAGGGAAGGAGCCTTTTCTTCCTCATAAAAGCAGAGGGAACTCAATACCACTCACCTTTCAGCAGGATGCATCTCTTCCCCATCAGTGCTCACATTTATCCATTTTCACGTAATTGGACTGGGAAATTAGCATCTCATGGACCAGAACTTCCAGACCACGGTACCCAAACTGGGACAGACCATCACTGCTTATGTCTCTTTATAATGATTCTCCAGATATCCAGGGCAGGACCGTGCTACCCTTTAATAAAAGCTGTGAAGTCATTCCCCCAAGTCTGACCATATTTTTTTTTCTGTAAAAGGAAATGGAAGAAGCGTGAGAATTTGAATGTGAAAAGACCAACAGATTTGCATTTCTAGGCTTCTCCTTCAGGTTTCTCCTTTGATGTTGACTTCTCTTCTGAAAGCTGAAAGGACTGGTTTGTCTTTAGCCTGTGGTAGAGTTTTGCTTAAATTACAGGTGATTTATTTGGGGGATTTTGATGTGGCTTGTTTCCTGTGACCAGCACTGAATCCTCCAAATCCATCTTCTCTAGATGTTTGACTCAAATTCAAAGGTTTAAAAGGGACAAATTACAAAGATGGAAAAGGAGTGAAGTTTTATATAGTGGTCCTAACATCATTATCTTCCTTCTCTACTCTCCATCCCTTTACAAAATGGTGTTTGCTTCTTATTCTCCTGACAAGACTATTCCTCATTCCTGTCACTTTCCTTAATTTTATGTAAATACCAGGAAAAACACTGCACACCTCAGCCAGGCAAATCTCTCAGTGAAACCAATGGAAATATTACCTGAGTAAGGTTGAGAGCAGTTGGTCCTCCACTAGTGACTCAAAGGAAAGGAAAAAAGTCACCAAGAAATCAAAGCACCCTGTGTTCTTACTTATTAAAGAGGGGACAGGAGGTCCAGGAAGGTTTAGGTAGGGTTTGGGGGTATTATTTTTAGAAGAAAACCATAAGTTTGGTGTTGCTGCCAGCGTGAGCACATGAAGTTTCAATTTGTGGTTTGTCTTTATGCAGTACATTTTGGAATTGGAATTTAAAACAAAATATACATATCCCTGTCTGACTGTGTATGTAACAATTTGTCATTTCTTGGTGGGAATTTGAAACTATTTTTGGTGTTCAGAAATAATCTTCTGTCCCTTTCCTTTACCTCCCTCCCCCCATCCCACTAACAAATTACTCTTTAATCAACCTCTAAAGATTTTTAGAACTTTCCTTACTCTTGAAGTAAGGAAAATAGTGACAGGAAATTAATAATTATTGAGGAATGGGGCTATATTTTCATTTCCTGGCCCCTTTGGAGTTAAGCATTGAGTTGGAACCATTCGTCAAAAAGTTGAACAGAGCAGTTACCTGCAGAATCATTTTAATGAACTCCATTCAGGAACAATGCTCTCTGAAAACACATATATCATTATGAGAATAGAAAATCCTCCTAAAGCCAGAGCACTCGTGCTTTATACCAGTGCTTGAATGAGAATAAAATCCCTCCCAAGGGAGAGGTCTGGCAGCACAGTTGGTGTGTTGCCCTTCAAAGCCACAGGTTTTGTTATCCAGGACATCAACGTGGAGCCCTTTGAGCATCCCTGAGCTGTGCCATGTGCTGAGCCCCAGGCAAGGGAGGGACATCAAGTGTCTGACCTGGATTACCTAGGATGGCACTGTGACCCCTAGGGATGGCATTGTGACTCCTAGGGATGGCACTGTGACCCCTAGGGATGGCACTGTGACCCCTAAGGATGGCACTGTGACTCCTAGGGATGGCACTGTGACCCCTAAAGAAAGTGTCTGACCCCTTCAAGCTCTTCAAGCTGACCACCATCGTTTCCCAAACCAACTTCTCACCTCAGTTTACAGCAGCTGTTGTTTCTGAGCTCCAGCCAGGACACAACACACCAGGCTTCCATCCCTCTCCATGTTATTATCACCAAAGGGCCTGAAACAAATCATCTTTCTGCTCCACCCTTGGAGTTAGGGCTCTTCCCTGGGCCTGATCCTGATGCATTCTGCTGAGCCCTGGTGTCTGAGATCATTCAGAAGGCAGTACTGGGTCAGAGCACTGATATTCCTTACACACTGTGCTAATAATGGTTAAAAATGGATGGCTAGGGAAGCATACAAAGACCAAATAAAAATATCATTGTGCGTTCCTGCAAATTCCTCAAGCTCTAGGGCTTAGTGGCTCGTGGGTTTCCTAAGTCACTGGCTGCTGCTCTTGCAGTTAATACTTGGTTGGTTTTCCCTCTATGATCTATTTGGTCTGGTCACCTTTTGATGCTCTGTAGACTTTTAGCCTCCCCAGCATCCTGTGGTAAAGAGATCCACAGTTTAACTCAGTGTTGTATGGGGAAGTGCCTCTTCCTCCTGATTTCAAACCTGCCACCTTTTAGTTCCATGGTTGACTTCCATGAATCTTGTACTAGAAAATAAGCAACCTTTCATTTCCTAATTGCTTTCTCTACATCTCTCTCAATTTCGTGTATCAGAGGTTATTATCCACCTTTGTATGGGTGCCATACCATACCCTGAAAGTTTCTTTGTAATTTTTCCAAGTCTGTATTGGTCAATACAAGGGTTTTAGATAGCTATAATTAATATTTTTATTAGACTTGGCTCTACAGCTAGAAATAGCAAGCTGATCTTGGATAAGACCACTTCTTTGCTGCTTTTTTTTATTTTAGGTCTGGAGAGGGTTTGTGTGCCTGATTGTATTTTATTTTATTTTTTTATTCTCCTAGCTTTTCTAATAAGAGATGTCAATTTACAGGTCTTGTTTGTCTACATCCACTTGCAACTAAAGTAGAAGTTTTAACACCTAGTTTTTAAGGTGGGGAGTCTGGACTGGTGTACACTATTGGAGATGTGTTCATGCCATAGATTTACAAAGTGGCATAAGAAATTTGGTTTTTTGCTTGTTTTCCTCTCCAAGTAGCTCTTAGATTCAGACAGAGGAGATTTTTTTAACCACTACAAAACATCAAGCTGCTTCTCATAGAGCTGTCTGCCGTTTTCCAAGGTCTCTTTGCTAAAGGGTAATGGCTAAGAGCGTATCTGAAGAGCATGTCGTTATGCACATTAATTGAGGAGGCTTTTTTCCTCAGGTGCCTCACCTCTGATTCATCAATGCTGAATTCCATCTGGCTTTCTTTTTCACCAGTATTGTGAAGCTGATTTATTGCCTCTGCATGTCTTCATAGTGAACTTTCATTTTCACCCTGAGCAGTCCTGTCTGGGCTGGTGAGCAAGGTCTGTGCTTTCACCAGACATGGAGTGCATTTATATAAATTACCACGTGGATGTTACACAGCTCAAGCACAAACAGACATTACTTGGTACTCAAACTTGTATGTTTCTACTTGAAGAATTTTATTAAAGGGCACATTTAAATGACAGCTCACACTCCACAGCCAGAAGATCCATTATTTCCAACTTGTCTTTCTTTAGAACACATTTAATGAACAATATGTGATGCTGACAGTTTGTTTCTCCTGATATTTCCTCTTTGTCCTCAGAGATGAGACAGACAAAATATGCATTAAGGCCTCATGGTGAATAAATACAGAAAATAAAAACTCATTTCTCTTTTACTCTGTTTCCTTTTGTCATTGCTACTTTCACAACTTCACTGTCCACTGGTCTGCAAAATCTCTGCAAGACATTCATAATATAGCAAGGTAATTTATTATTGTTCAAATTTTATGCCTTTTTTGAAGGTGATTCCAAACTAATTTTTAGATTTCTCTTTTTGAATCTGCCTATTTCATAGAGTCATGGGATCACAGAACAGTTTGGTTTGGAAAGGGCCTTAAAGACCACCTAGTTCCACCCTCCTGCCTTGGGCAGGGACACCTTCCACTACAGCAGGTTGCCTAAAGCCCCATCCAACCTGACCTTGAACATTTCCAGGGATGAGGCATCTACAGCGTTTCTGGGCAACTTCTTCCAGTGTCTCACCACCCTCTATATTTTATCTGCAGAAAATAGTTTTCTTCTTTTTTCCTCAGCTGAGCACAGCTTCACCTTTTTCAGGAATATGCCTCCTTTCTTCAAGCAGCCTCTCTCATTCTGTTGCTTAGCCCTCCCATAGTTTGTTTGCTTCTTTGGTCTCTGTATATGGTATTTTGATGGACAGTATCCGTTTGATCAGAGCTGTCAGCAAGGAAGAATCCTCGCAATTCTTTCATCTGCAAAAAGTCTTTTTTGCTAGCTGGTGCTTCATGCCTCAAAGAAACTGGAACAAGTATGTCCCTCACCAGTTGTCTCCCATCCAATGCAGCTTCTCTAATTATTTTCTTAACTTGTCAGCCTATCTTTACATTTTTGTTGCTTTTACTCGAGTTCCTTCAGTTACTCATCTGCCTGCAAGGACTTGCATTGCTGATGAATCTTATGTTGATGTTTAGCTCTGCTTCTGACAAGCCCTCTAAAATCCAGGTAAGGTCTCAGCAGGTTTGAATAGAAATCCATGCAGAGATGTCAATCAGGATTGCTCAGGCCCACACACTGCTGTTTGTGCCTCCAGAGAGTACCACAAGACAACATCACCATGTAAATAAATAAACAGAACATCTGATCCATCCTTTTTCCAACGCCATGAAAAGAGATGTACAGACAAGGGCAATATGGCCCAAGGCTGGCTCTGGGGCAAGAATCAGCAGTATTTGGGGCTGAAAACAATAACTTCTTTTTTTTGCTGTTTTTTTTTTTTTCTGAGTCTCATCACCTGTATATCTCCACTCAGTGAGTGTTCAGCAGTATCTTCAACAGGAAGGACTGACAGCCTGATGGTCCCTCGATACACAGATTGTCTTCACAGCTTGATCTGAATTAGATGTATTGAAGGGCTGGTTCTCTGTCATTATAAGTGAGACCTTTGCTTTTGTGTCATTGGCAGTGCTGCAGCGTGATCAGAAGGCAGGGACTGGTCTTGCCATTCATTCAGAAAATTTATCCCCAACACACAGAAAGGTGTACCCTGACCTTACACAGGAAATTTCAAATCTGACAAAGCAGCATTTTCAAATTAAGGGGAAAAAAGTGTCTATCAAAAGCACCTTGGCCTGAAATTTGGATATCAAGTGACTTGGGAAGGGACACATTTCTCAGGAGCTGTGAAGCCATGACACAAGCCTTTTCATCCCAGTTTATTCTCAGTGTCAGTGAACCTCGTAGTTTTAAAATGGGACAACTCAAAGTCTACTACTGGCATCTCAGGGGATAGTAAATCCCAGCCATGTGATGAAATTCACCCTGCAATGTTCACAAACATAGGTCAGCAGGAGGTTAAATGGATTCATAGGGTTTGGCAAATGAGATGGAAACTCTGAAGATTACTGATGGGCTAAGATCATAATATCAAGAAATTACTAAATTACTCTTTTGAGTATCCATGGGAAGTATACAGCAAACTCCTGGAAAATAAACTTTAATGTGAAGCAGCCATCTGTCCAAAATCTGGATTTATATTTCAGCTGAGCTTTATTAAGTGTTTTAGGAGCACAAGCTCGGATGTGAAAATTTAGGTCCTTCAACAAGGTGTTGGCTCTGTTGAGTGAAGATTGAGTTGGACAAGGCAATAGGAGCCATGAGATGTAAAATAATGGCCACTAGGAGATAATAAGTTTCAGAAAGGATTGGAAACACACATGTGAACACTTGCTTTTCACATTCTTGGCTAAAATTCCATATTTACTCCACATTAGCACAGATGTTAATCAATCTCCACATTTCTAAAAAAAAATTTTTGTTTCACACAACTGGTAGAAATAGACTGTATATTTTACTATTTGATAAAACCTTTCTAAAGCAATAATCTGTACCAGAAGCAGAGTACTATTTGTGTTTAGAAACACAAGGTGCATCCAGAAGTCCTTTCTCAAAAAAGGGGGAGGATGGAAGTTAATTTCCAGATCTCCAATTTCCAGTACTAGATCTAAGATTTTGAAAAAACTTACAGAGTATTTGGGAGTGCCAAAAATTAGTTCCTAATTTTTAAATATTTTGTGAATGCCATTGCCTCACAATCTGAATCACGTAACATGTATGGATTACCACTGTGAAAGGAAAATAGAATTCCGTGTCTGTTCATGAATTAAAACATTTCTCCTCCATGAGACCCCTTCAGAATCAGAGCTGATTCTGAAAATCTTTACTTTACAACAATCTTCTTTTCAGAAAGAGTAGTGTCACCTGACATTTCTACCAGAAAAAGGGTCCCATTAGCAGTGGTTTGCAGGAAAAAAAAGAGTAAAAAAACCAACAGTGATCATGCACTAGAAACGTGCACACATATTTGCAAACACCACTGAGAGCAAAGTCAGCACTCCTGTGGGTTCAGGACCAGACTGGAGGTGGAAGGGGTCTCCTTCATGAAGGAGCTCTGATGGTATGGCACCTGCCCCTCACACTGCCAGACATTTCCTTCCCTTTCTAACACTTTTCAGTTTTGTACATCTCAGATTAGTTCTTAAACCCACGGCTCTTAATAACAATGCATCCACCCACTTTTAGTATGGGTATGGAAAAATCGGGTAGCATGCATTTTATACTTTGATACAAAAGATACTTTGACCTAAGAACTACCAGGCTTCAACTTCTAAACACCTGATTGGATCAGATGAGTTCACTCAGAAGCGATGTGGCAGCAATAATTTGTAGGAGTGAGGGAGTGGGAGAGAATCTTCACATCCAGTACAATCCAGATATTGCTCCGTGCTGTGTCCGTCCTGATTTCACAGCACTGCTTCCGTCATAAACGCGTCTGCAAATCCTTGTTTGTTCACTTTGCTTTAGTGCTCATTTAAAACAAATGCAGCTCTGTAGCGTTTGAGAAAACACAGTGACAAAGCAAAAACCATAAAATTAAGCATAACTGAAGTGTTTGTTAAAACAAAGCTGACGCCAATCTGGCACACTTGCATTTTATTCAGTTTTAGTGCTGGGATAGTTCCCTCCAGAGAAAACAAAAAACAAAAAAGAAAACTTCAACAACAACAACAACAACAACAAAAAACCCAAACAAAGAAGCAAACAAAAAAAACAACACAATCAACCAACCAAACAAACAAAAAAACCCTGAACCTCAGAAAGAGAAAGAATTCAGTCCAGGCTAAGGGTATTTCTGACAGTCCCAGAAGAAGAACTCTGCATGAAGAGAGCTGATTTAAGAAATAAGGACATTAAGTTAATATCCACACATTTCAGGGCTGTCACTTTCTATGATGACACGATTATGCCAGCTTCTTCAATCTTCTATCCCTGAAGTCAAGTCTTGTCGTAGGAGCCCGTGTTCCCAACACCTCCAAGAACCAGAACTGCTTTCATGTAGAAATTAAAATCCAGACTTTCAGGTGTCAGCATACCTGTGTGTAAGTGAAGGCATATGTTGGTTTCCCTGTTAGGAGGAAACCTATTGTTAATACCAGAGGGTCAAACTGTACGAAGTGAATTTGTGCAGGAATTCACCAAAACCACATCAGCTCTCTGACAGGAAGGACCTAAAGAAAGGAATTAGTAGGATCGGATGTGGTGCTTTCTGACAGACAGCCAAACCTACAGGGTCAAAATAAGAAGCCAGTGAAAAAAATAGATTCATGCTTGAAACGAAATGTGCACAATTGCCCTTTTTATTGCCGTGATCTGGTTTACAGAACTATTGCATGGAAGTTTATATATCCAAAAGCCCTAGGCTCAAAAAGTCACCAATTTCTTCATAACTTAGTCCTCATCCAACAGGGCTGCAGAGGCAGCATTTCTAGTGGTGTTTTCCCCACTTTCTCCCCAAAGGGACAGGAACCTGCATGATTTTTCCCAGGAATGTACATCCCAGGCTGCTTTGGAGCACCATGCAGCTGAACCATCACAGGCAGCCACCACAGCCAAGGCTCACTGCAGGTTTCCCTCTCTCTTTACCCCACCCACCACCTTGCCCAGGGTTTTTAAGGACAGGGTGATATTCTCCAGCCTGGAAGGGGGATGTTCCCATTGCCTAAGGTGGGGTCTCAGAAGTGCACAGGATCCCTTTTCTGGTGGGTGTGAGGCTTTGCTCATGCAGACCACACAACCACAGTGATAAGTGCCTGCTTCCTGAGGCAGGGGAGCAAATATCTTGCAAGAACAGTGTAAGAACCCACATTCCAAACTTCAGCCTGAGAGGGCTGACCTGTGCTGAAAATAACCTCAACAGATGGCTTGGGGAGGTTCATTGCTCTGTCACAGCCTCCTGTGGCCTTAACTATCCACTGGCAAATATTCAGGTGGTGAGTAAGCTTCTCATTCCAATCTGTCCCTTACTGCCTGGTTGGGAACAGTGCCTTGGGAAGCCCCTTGCTCCATGTGCCTCATGTTTAACCTGATCTTGTCTTTCCAGGCCATATCTCCAGAAGCGAATATCCTACACATGGAAAACATTTATCATTCAAGATGTTGTCCTCCAGGTGAAGGGTGATTCAGAAGAGTTTCCAGCTCTGTGGTCAAGAACTGCTTTGTCAGGTTCAACAATTTTCTACACTTGTCTTCATCAGCATATTTTAGACATGCTGAGTGAGCTGCCAGCATCAAAACATCTTTCCTTGTTTGGTTCTGCCCACCAGGATTGCTTGAAGGCACCTGAAAGGGGACCACTGTTCACTTCTCTTTGGGGGCCACCAGAAGTTGATCCACATGAGGACAGAGGGCTGAACAAGGCACCTGTAAGTGCACCTGCATTGTCCGAGGGCACAGCAGGTTTCTATCTATCCAGAGTGGAATTTTCATCACTTTCCATTTCATACCAGCTGTGGGAAGTGAATTGTTTACTACTGGGTCAGCTTTACCAGGTAAGAAGTTTTTACGAGGACTTGTAAACTGTGTGGTGGCTCTGGGAGTAATTAACACCACCCTCACTCATGCTGCCTGCCCATGCCTGGGTGCACTCTGCACATCCCCAGGCCAACCTGCAAAGCCTCTGCTCTGCTCTTTTACCCAAAAAGTCACAGTTCCTTGCCCATGAACCAGAGCAGGAGGGAAATAAGAGGGCACAAGCTGCTGCTGAATTGGGTACAGAGGCTTGGGTACAGTGCTCCTGAGGGAACTGCTGAGGTGATGTGGCTTTGGCGAAGGGTCAAGATGCACAGCCAGCTAATACAGACCCTTCTTTTCTCCAGAGCCACCTCAGAAGCAGCTATTGATTCTTAAGGCAGTAATATTCATTTGGCATCTCATTCATTCCCAGTTAATTGCTTAAATGGGTGGAAAAGGAAATTTGTGAAATGAAATGTGCTGCTGCATCAGGCATAAAGGAAATTTCGTCCCTATTAAGCTGAAAATGCTTCCCAAAGATAACACGTAGGCTTTACTGTGCTGAGGCACTTAAGTTCAATTCTTCAGTGGGGCCACTGTTTAAAGGGAGCATTACTAACTCAGTCACAGCAAGCTTCTGTGCTTCAACTTCCCAGTCACTCCGTTTACTCTTCAGGATGGTTTCCCCTACAGCTTAAAAATACGACCTTGGAAAGAATTGCTAAATAAGTAAATACTTGAGTCTACCAGGGTTTTCTTTCTAGATCCTAACCCAGGCACAGGTTGAAGCCTTGCAACTGTGTCCTATCTGCTAAGGAGACTTCTGTTGGGATTGAGTGGCATATTGTTTGGAGAAATAACACATTTTCGTTATGGAAGGAGAAAACATTCCAAATAAGCTGCTGGTCAAACACACATTTTTATGCATGTCAGCAGCTTGAAAAGAATAAGGAGAAGGGAGCCGTTTCATTTTAAGTGATTCACTGAAGAAAAGTTCCCGTTTATATTACCGTGAATTTCTCCTTCAGAGTGCTTCTCGTTTTCAGGATGCAATTTTGTGCTTCCTTCTCACAGCAGACTTTTCACAATCTGTGTAGCAGTGCTCATTTTAGAATTGGCTGTTTCTCCTCTCTAAATAAAGCTACTTTAGTACCTGCATTCATTCCTCGCTCTGGCCATTACTAACATTAAAAAATGTCTTTATGCAGGGATACTGCCACTGCAGCTATTTATTGAATTATTAAAAGTAGTTGGTGTTTTTAAAGCAGCTCTTTAATGTTTCTATTCATAACTTGTTTTTATTTGTTACCTCCATTGTATTGCCTCACAGTTAGGTAAGTCTGGAGAAGTTTCTTTTCCCTGAATTAAGACCTGATGAAGGTCTGAGGGGTGTTCAAGGGATTGGCCCTGATTGTCATCCGGGGGTCTGCTGCCATCAGCTTTCCTGTGCCTGTGAGCAATTTTCTCTGGGAAAAAAAAAAAAAAAACAAAAAAACCCAAACCAGTCAAAGGAGACATTAATCCTCTGTGGAGTGTTTTTTCTTCCTCAGCTCTGGTACTGCCATGTGACGAGCTGTTCTCTCCTTACATCTTAGCTACCAACAGCCCCAAGGAGCCAATGCAACCAATGATTGCCAAAATAGAGACCTACTCCTGTGCTCTCATGGTCCTCAAGGCTCTCCAGCTCAGTGGCAGTAGAGTAATCCAGGCACTGCCAACCCCTGCCATCTCTCCTAATGCAGAGATCCTGTTCCCAGGTCGTAGTTCAGGGACCTGGTGTGCTCTATGAGTGCATGACTTTGCTGGAGAGCATCTCCTCCAACTGCAAGGGCCTGCTCAGATTTCTCCAAAGGAAACGAAAAAAATCTATTTTTTTTTCTATTTTTTTCCCCTTGAAGAAAATGCCATATTATCGTGTTTGTGGTTTTGTTTAGGGGGTGAGGTGCAAACTACCGTGCAGCCAAACTCTGTGGGATATGGTTGAGTGGTCAGTTCAAGAGTTAAAATTACAGGCAATCAAAGAAAAGTGAGTGAGAAAAAAAGGAGGAATAGCAAAGAACTAAAGGGAACTGTCAGAGATTGAAGTGGAGCAAGGCAAATCTGGAAGGATGGTGCTGAGGAAGTCAGGATTTTTTTGAAAGTCGCAAAACGAGTTCTGTGCAGTTTGGTGCAAGTCTGTAGCTGTGAATACACTGGCCTTCCTTCAGGCATCAACAAAACAGGCAAGAACACTTTAAACTCAGTATTCTCTCATGTTCTGCCTAAAGGAACCTTGTAGCTGCTTTGTTGGTACTGAAACACTTCACTTTACTGGTAATGACAGCAATATTTGGTGCTCAAGCAGTGAGAACGCCATTGCCTTGCTGGGTAACTGGCTTCACCAAGGCTGCGGAAACAACAATTTAACCTGGATCCATGCACTTTAAGCCCGTCCTTTTTCTATCAGGCGTGCACAGAAACAGCAAATCATTCTCCCTATCTCCATGTCAGCAGCTTTCTTATTTCTGGGGAACCTCTCTGATTCGCTTCAGTGGATTTCCAGCTTCAATACTGCTTCCAGGGTTGGCTCCCTCAGGACTGATGCTTCACTTTCTGCACAGCAAAAGAAAGCTAGAAGTTCCTGTAAGGGTGTCTCGTATGGAAAATAAAGAGGCTGACAAAAAATTGATCATTAGTACTCACTCCCACTGGCATAACCTGTCTGTTCACCCTGGTGGCTCGTTTTACACTGGTTAATACAGTATGTGGCTTAGATGCCCTTGCTCTTTTGATGGGCACTGTTTCTAAACACAGGAGATTTCAGCAAAACAGCCACACATACAACTCACACTCACCCCACCCCAAATACTCATCAGGTACTTCTGTAGGACAACGAATTTCATCTGGGGGAAGTGGACATTATATGCAAGAGAGAGGCACTTGTAAGAAAAAGGCCCTAAGAAGAAAGGCTTTAAATCTGTGTCTTTGAACATTAAAAACGTTGTCTCTCAGTCGAAACTGCTGCTCAGAGGATGTGTCATACACTCTGTGCAGCATCAACATTGCTGCTGATGTAGAAGTTGAAGGCAGCCACTCTCTGTGGAGTCCATGTCTGTCATTCCTGCTCCAGGGAATTCTGGCTGAGTGAAAACTGACACTGTGACACAGTTCAACGCCACAACGGCATCAGGCTCTGCCCACAACCGTAAGATTTAACGCAGCATTTCACAAACACAGATGATTTTTAAGTGAAGCCTATAAGACAGAAAGGCTGATGGATATTTAGTCAGGAGTTTGTTCATGATTTGGCTGAGGATATGCCTCCAGAAGCCTGTGACTGGTGCTCTGCACCCTTGTCCATCAATGCAGGGAGTGTTGTGCACGGTTATCGAGTAACCTCCGTTTCAGAGGAAGGGTGTGCAAGTTCAACAAAACATCGGTGTCCAAAGGAGCCTGCGGTCAAGGAGACCTCTAAAGAGCTATTAATCGAGCTAAAAAGAAAACCTTGTGAGAACACTTTAGCTTTCATAAGTTTTCTGCCCTGGGGACATCTGTAAAGAGGGAGCCGAAAGATAAAGAAACATACTCATATTTGCCTGTTTGTTTGCCTTGGTGTCAGTTATCTGGTACTTGATAAATGCAGAAATTGTGTTCACTCAACTGCTAGGATGATGAAATTTTACTTTCTTCATCTGCTGTGGTTCTGGCAAGACATAAAGAATAACAAAACCCAAGTTTTTAGGAAACTCAATGGCTGAACCCTGGAATTTCAGAGCTGTGCTCAGGTTTAACTGACCTCTCTCAATGAGAACAGCACTCACTGCCTTCATATTTTAGGCTTAGATCAGGTACCAAATTCCTGAATAAATTTGCAAACCTTCCCAAAGTGTTGAGTTTGCTCTATCGAGGCTTTCATCTGCCTTCCAGAGAGATTAGAAATGGTACTGGAACAACTCATTTCTGGAATCCAGGACGAGCAGGAGTCTCACAAATCACTCCAATCCAGGTTCAGATCCAGAAATAAGGGAAGAGTACTGCAGAGCACTCAGTTATTCTGCTGGTTTTTTCCTCTAGGAGAAAAGTCATTCATATATTTGGACAAATTTGCCTTGCTTCATTTCCAACCTAAATGAACACTTTGCTCTCAGTTTGGCTTCAGTACACAACAGTGAAAATGAGAAAAGAGTCCAACAACACATTAATAAATTCCAGAAATTCTGTACAATGTCAATAAAGTAGTCACTGAGCTATTTAAAAAAATTTGAAGTATTTGCAAGATATCATGAAGTTAAATTAAATGTTCCTCTTGTGGCTCATAAAAGAAGCCTTATGAAATGCAGAAAGGATTCCAATTATTATCTTATCAGAAAGAAAATAATAATTGATTTATATTTAAGCTAAATTGTAGTAATTTATTAGAAAGATTGTTTCACTTGTAACCAAATAATTTGATTTGTAGCATGTCATTTCCAGTGAGTGCAAACTTCAGGCAAACAGAAAATCCTCTTTTGCTAAATGGTTTCATCGTCTTTTGTATAAATATTCTACAAATGCTCATGGTTCTGCAAGCCCTAAGGGAAAGACATTTTCTCAGAAAAGTTAAGGAACCAGTCTAACAAAATTAACAAAATACTTATAGGTCTAATAAGAGACATCTAATGAATAGTAAGCTAAAAGTCATCTTTGGATTAGATGGGTGCAAAAATTTTTTCCTGCATTCTAAAGGAGGAATTGAGGTGTCCAAAGCCAGCTCTAACACAGGCAGCAGACAGCTGGTAGGAATTTGAATTTTGGACAAATGTTCTTCCAGGGACACCTGGACAGCACATAAGCTCTAATTTCCTCTGGTGGAGTTGAGTCTCTGGTGGTTTTGCTCTTCAGCTGTAAAATTGAGGTATCTACTGTGTTTTCCATCCTCACCAGAATGCCGAGACTGACTCAGAACAAAGCTCTCAGCAGCTGGCTCCGAGGGGTGGGGATTGTCTGAGATGTTAGTTTGCATTGCAGTGTTGGGAATGGTATCCACTTGATTCTCTGATAGCCACAGGGATTGATTTCTATGCAAGTGCTAAGAACAGAATTTGAGAATGTCAGGTTTCCATTTCCCATTACCTTGTTTCCTTTCTCCAAGGCTGCTTTTTTGGGTTTACAGAATGAGATTAGCTATCACTAACTATGGATATCACTATTTATTCAGCTTGTCAAGATGGAATTTTTTTATTGCCTAGAAGGGAGTGCCTGCTATTTCCATTTTCCTGAGAAAAATGGGAGTTAAGACATATATCTGGAAGCAGCCTGTAGTGATGACACATGAGATCACAGACCTCTGACCACACCAGAGATTTCAAAGAGAATTTAAACACCTTAAACATTGTGGTGGGCTTGGTCACACCTTCCTACCGAGGTCGTTTTAGGCTGGTTCAGGTAACTGAATTTAGTTCTCCAGAATCTGAGTGTTGCTGCTGCAATGGCACCCTCCTTTATTTTGTTGTTTTATCTCCATCAAGCAAGAGTAAATGTCAAGCACCTGATGAGCGTTAGCAATTCTTGTTTAAGAATACATTAACTACAGAGCCCAAAATGTAGAATCTCTTGTTGTCTTGATTCTTCCATGCACATAATTTGGTTTTCTCTTCCACCCACCTCAGTTTAAGACCCAGTGCTATGTAAGTGATAGAAAGACTCAGGCATTTAAGTGTGATTTCTGGGAAATAAACTCCTGAATCAACAACTTGGTCTTCAAAGAAGAATCTGGTAAAGGAAAACAAGGTTATTCTGAAAAACACCACTGTTTATTATGTCCCTGGAGATTATTATCATTCCAGAATGTCTGCAGACCTCACAAACACTGAAGAACATAGGAAATCTTGTGTTTTATCATGAATATATTTTTTAAATTCACTTTAAAATAATAAAAAAGCCAGCCTCCACTGAATCCCTGTACATTCAAAGGCAAAATGTAAATATTCCCCTAGAGAACAGTCTACTGGACGACTTTGGAAGAGGAGATAATTAAATTCAGGTGAATATATAATAAAAACAACTCCTTTCATGTAGCTGCATTATTATAATTCATCTCTAACCTCTTGCTGAATTCTTAATGATGACAAAACTAATTTGTGGCAGTGGCATTAATGTTGAAATATCACACTTCAGCACAGCTTTTTTTCATTCTCTGAACTTTCATTTTCTTCCTCACTTCTCTGAAAGACTTTTCTACCTCACTTTTCTGAAAGGCTCTTCCACCTCTGCTCTCTCAGCTTATCAACAGACAGATTGTGGGGGTTTCTAAGATCTTTTTCCACATCTTACTTTTGGGGGTGTGGGGGCTGTTTGTTTGTTTGGGGTTTTTTTTGGAAGGGAATAAACCCACCACTAGAGAACTGTTAAAGGTCCTCTTTTGTCTCTGGGACTGTTTCTGCATGGAAATCTCTTGGGCCAGGACTGACTAAACCATTCTGCTCAATGATTTTTCCTTCGCGTAGGCAACAATTCTAATCAGTGTCATTTCTGATTTAGGGAATTCATCTTCTGACTTTGTTAGAAATTTATAAGCTCATTTGCTAAATAGCCTCAAAAATTAGATTTGTGTTGTCCTGAGAAAAGCATCTTCCTGGTCTTGCTGTAAGTCTAAAACCAATCAATTTTTTATCCTTTATCTAAGTACCTGAGAATTCAGTGTAGCTATTCCCTGCTGTGCAGTGAGGTTGTAAATGCATTTTTGATTCCACTCATAGGTGAACCACCAGGGCACAGAGCAAAGAAAGGATTTGCCCTGGGCCATGCAGACACTTTGTGGAGAGCAGGGGCTTGAACCAGCTTTCCCACATTCCTTCCCTGGTTCAGTAAGAGACCAAGGCAATTTCAGTCATTAGACACCACAGGGTTCTTCACCTGACCTGGTCTCACATTTCCCAGCACAGCAGTCAGGTACAATATTTTCTGCAAGATCATTTCACTTTCCTAGAGTTCCCATTTACCTGCTTTCCTATGGACCTGCTCACTGTTTCCCTCAGAAAATGCTGGCAGGAAGAATAGTGATTTTACCACCAAAGATCTGCAGATTTAGCATTGTCAGACTGGCACTTCTGGTGGTAGAGCCATAGGCAAGTGGCCTTTCTGCAAACACGCTGTTTCTTCTTCACCAAGGTGCTGGTATATATGTAAATCCTTTTTATTTTATTTTTAATCTAGGGTTTCCTCTTTAGAAATATGCAAGAGCTGCTCTGTCCCTTTCAAAGGTATAGGAATGATGAATTACTTTTTGCCATCTCTGAAATATCTCCACTGGGAAAATCCAGAATCTCCTTAAATATTGTAATTCTTGGGTGTAAGCAATACTCTAACTTGCAGAGACTGTGCTTGCTTTAAAATGCTACCAACCTCTACAGTGAAGCCTAGAGTTTCTCAAAGTTAATAGGAAGAATAGAGGAAGAAAAATTAGATTATTCATTAATTCTGTATTTTCACTGCACTGGTAAATTCTAAATCACTGCTCAGGAGAGAAGAAAAAGGTTTTGAGAGATTCTAGGAACCTTTCTCATGTCTGTATGTGCAAGACACGTGAGAGTAAAACTAATTTGATTTATTTTCACATCACTGCTAGTGATAATTTCAATCTGAGATTAACACTTGTATGTCAGAGAGAACGTGGGCATGTGTGAGGGGGAGGACAGAACAGCAGTAACACTGTACAGCTCTTTATTAATTACCTGATAAAAGACTGCTGGTGAATAAAATATATGTTACACCATCCTGATGTTCAGTGTCCTTTAGAGTATGAGCAGTTTCTCTAAGGATTCTTGGTGCAGTATTCTTAGAACTGCTTAGTATGTTTAGATCTGTTCTGGGTATTTTCCTGCTTAAATCTAACATGTATCCTAGTTCACACGATCCCTCTGTGCTCCACAAACACGGCAGAATTTTAAGGGCACTGGTTTTACAACTGGCACCCATATCCCTTATAAGAAATAATACTCAGGAATAAGATTTCTGAGGTGCTCACACAGGAATAGCAGGAATTAGATTGGCTGCTGCTGGAAAACCACAGCATTCCCTCAATAAAACATAACGATAGGTAGTGCTCACCCTGTGAGCGAGATGTGTTACACCAACACATCTTTCTGGAAAACGCTGGATTTTCAGTCAGCTCAGCACTCCTGCCAGTCACCAGATGTGTCTCCCAAAAGGGCAGCGTGTGGCCAGTGCCAGTGTGAGGATTGCAGCTCCTCTGCCCTGCTCAGCCCCATCCAGGGGCTGCTGGATGCTGTCACCCCATTGATGTTAGCTCTGCAGCTCCTCTGCCCTCCTGAGCCCCATCCAGGGGCTGTTGGATGCTGTCACCCCATTGATGTGAGCTCTGCACCTCCTCTGCCCTGCTGTGCCCCATCCAGGGGCTGCTGGATGCTGTCACCCCATTGATGATCAGACCCGTGGGGCCTCGCTCGTGTCTCCAGCCACAGGCGACTCCGTGTCTCTGTGCCTCTGAGAAATGATGTGCCAGAGTGCTCCTCTGGAAACAGGGCTGTGACTTCCCAGGGAGAAGCATCCACAGAGAGCTAAGGAAGGTTTCTGGGCAGCAGCCAAGCTAATTCCTGCTCTCATTTCCACCAAAACAAACCCAAAACTGTGTGACAGAAGCAGAGAAGCACATCAGCACCTCAAACCCGACGTGACTGAGATCCCTGTGCATCTGCACACGGCAGCACCTTCCCTCTGGCCACGGCCATGCCCTGCCTGGGACACATTTGGCCCAGGGCTTGTGGAGTTTGTCCTCAATCCCCCTTTAGACAAGCTCTCCTTGCAATTCCAAAAACGTAGTTCAGTAGCACAGCTTGGCTGATGACGAGGGGACACAGAGCAACTTTGGAAACACAAACTGGCACGGGGAGAGAGCCTTTTTGGCTTGGGAAGAACAGCGCACACGTTTGGAGCCAGAATGTGTAAAGACTTTTGTTCACAAACAGAAATCCCTTGTGCTGACAGGCTCTGAACAAGGCTGGCACTCTTGTGAACGCAATATGAAAGTTGCCTTGTGCTGGGCTTAGCCCAGTGAACAGTTAGCAGCAGATGATTGACTCAGAAAATTCAGAAGGATAGTACTCCAATATTAAAAAAAAAAAAAAATAAAATCGATGGTGACTGTTTTGACTTTGTTCTCTCTCTAAAATCACTAAGTCTCTCTAAATTCACAAAGAATACGCTTCAGCCCAAGAGTGGCTCATGGTCTGCCTGTTAAGAATATTCACTGTTCAAGGTGGGATACTCAGTGTGTGTGGTGTGACCCACATCTGTGACTGTTGCCTATTTGCATCTCTGGAGCAATGAACTGCTCCTTGCTGCAGCAGGACTCTTTTCCTCCACCTTACCCAAGGCTGTGAAAGTTTAGTGAGGTCAGATCTCAGTCACAGTCACAGAGGGATTTTCAGCCAAATTTATCTTGCTCTGTCACAGGTACATCATAATGTCAGAGACACAAGCTTTGATGGCAAGATCGTTACCTTCCTGATAGAGGGTTCCTCAGTAACAAGAAAGAAAATGGAGTGTCCACGTGGACACTCTCTCCTGGCCTCAGCTCTCCCATCCGAGGCAGGATTGGCTTCCCTTGGACAAGGAGCTGCTCCCATAAACTCGAGATGGAGCACCAACAGGCCAAACAACTCCCTTACACGCCTTCAAGGCTGCTGTGCAGGAAAGAGGCTGAAGCCAAATTGTGCTGAAATTCCTCTCTCTGATCAAAGCCCTATATTTTACACGCCACCTTTTTTTAAAAAAAAATTCTCCTCAAATTAATTTCAGATCAGTGTTAAAAAAAAGAATTACTCAAATGTCACTTTTTTCTGTGAACATTCATATGTTCCAGCTTCTCCAGACCAAGCATTCTCCGAAGAGGTCACAAGCACAGACATAAAAAAATCCCAAGATTATTTCCAGCACTTTCCCCTCACTTCAGGCAGATGTAAGGCTTGGTTCTGCACTACTGCTGTTAATCTCATTGCAATGGTTTAGTTCCCACATCCTTTCTGTTAATTACCTGGAATGGAGCTAATTATTACTGGATAAGTCAATTTATGTAATTTGACTAACACTGAGAACAGAACAGTGAGCGGAGCCTAAAAATTACTGGATTAAAAATTATGAGATTCAAATTTTTTTTAAAAGTCATTAGATTTTTTTTCTTTGCTAAAACTGAGTTCCACATTTTCCCTCAGTTTCAAGCTTTCTGCAGTGATAAGAAACTTCTTGCTGTCTTAAAGATCAGTGCCTTGTTGCTTTGCAGGGCTCATGCTGGGAAAGCACCAGCATTGGCAAAAGCTCCAGTGTAATTTGGGGACCTGGGAGGGCTGTGCTGGGCAAGCAAGAAGCCCAGAGAGGGACCTCAATGCTGAGAAAAGAAGGTGCATATGATCCAAGTCTATTTGAGAGCAGTTTGGGATTTCAAACATCCCTGGGTGGTGTCCCTTGCATGCCTCAGTCCCTGTGTGTGCTGCCATCAGTTGTCTGGGACCAAGGATTTAGGGGTTGTATTTCTTACATAGCTGTCTCCAGACTGTGGGCCCTAGAACCACAGAATCATGGAATGGTTTGGGTTTGAAGGGATCTTAAAGATCACCTTGTTCCCACCCCTCTGCCATGGGCACCCTCCACTGCTCAAAGCCCCATCCACCCTGGCCTTGGACACTCCCAGCAATGGGGCAGCCACAGCTTGTTCCAGCGCCTCATCCCCTTCACAGTAAAGAATTTCCTTCTGATATCTAACCCAAATTTCCCCACTTTTCATTTGTATCCATTACTCCTTGTCCTGTCAGTTCAGTTACTGATGAGGAGCCCCTGCCCAGCTCCCCGTGGGCCCTGCTCAGACACTGGAGGGATGCTGTGAGGTGTCCACACAACCCTCCCTTCTCCAGGCTGAGCAGCCTCCCCTTTCTCAGCCTGTGTCCACACCTCACACCCTGTCCCACCAGGCTGTGACCACTGAGGAGCCCCAGGGTTCTCAGTTCTGTGGGAATTTCAATTCAGTCAGATCAGCCTGAGCCCGGGTGAGGAAGCTCCAGGTCTTTAAAAAGACACTTTTACCTGCTTTCCTCTCTGCCACACAATGTGAAGTAGCATCTGTTCCTCACTTTCAGGACACGCCTCTAACAGGCTTTTTTCCCCCTTTTCCACACTTAGAACCCTTTCTTAGTTTCTTTACTCAGTCACTATCTCAGCTGCATGAGGGACTCTATGCAAAACCATCTGAGAGTGAAGGGGAAGGACCCTTCCACTGAATATGTGGTCAGGACTCACAGGCACAAGCATTTTCCAGCAGCACTGAAAGGATTAATTGAAATGTTGAGCCAGAGCAGTAATTATTTTACCAAACAGTGAAACGCTATTCAGCCCTCACTTCTCAACTGCTACTGATGCAATCAAGGCCAAATGGAGCCAAGATATAAAATTACTGCTGCAGTCCAGCATTTTAAAAGCAATTAAAAGTGAGAGGTGCCCATGATTACAGTGTAAGAAAGAGGGTTTTCATTAAACAAATGGGTGTAATGCTTGCTCTAAAACCCTGCTTCCCAGCAAAACAAAACATACAGGACTGGACTCATTTCTGACTTTCCAGAATGAATCCATTCACTTGAGAAGAGTTACTCCAGATTTATTCAGTGAGATCAGAATCACACCTGCACAATGAGAGACGTTAGAGGGGCTTTTTCTTTGCTTTGTGTTACTTTCCTGTAAGTGTATTTTTGTCTCTTCCTTCTTGCAGTTCAAATACAGGGAAAACAATAAAAGTCCCAAAGAAGAAACTCAACTGGGCTGGGGAGCAGGAAGTTAAAATATTCCAGTCTTCATGTTTATTCTTGCCATAGGAATAAATAGGGCTTGGTTCAGTGCATGGTTCTGTCACAGCATGTTGTGTTTGCTTCTCTTTAGGCTGGTGAAGCTTCACTGACGGCTGTGAAATCACCTCTACAGTGAGCAAATAGAAACTGGCTGATGCTCAGAGGGGACAGCAGTTATCTGGGACTGCTGAGTGATCTGCACTCTCAGACCTGCACTCAGTGATCCTCACCCTTGTGTTATCAGTGAGGAACCCTGAACGTTTATCACTAGTCAGTGGAGGTGAAGGACATTTCTCCCATCTGCATTGCATGCTCTTATTTATCAACCATCTCCACACATTTTTGTACCTTAATACACTTGGAACTTCCAAAAAAATTCAACCACCTCTGCTGAAATTTTCCATGTTTCATTTCTGACCAAAGGTGAGCCTGGATTCTTTGAAAAGCCAGAGAAAAATTCCATTGGCTGCTTGTGAGCTGAAAAGAAGTGCCAAAACAAAGAAACACTTCCCCCCATTTGAGACAGCTTCTAGCCACATCTCATTAGGGAGTGAAACACCAACCACCCAACATAAAGGAGCTGCACACAAAACTCATGAAGGTCTCACCCCACCATTCAATAGAGCTACACCTGGACTTGCACAAGCAATGGCAAGGAAACCATATCATTCAGTTGATTTTGTATCCAAACCAAACCCTGCAGAAACCTGCAGCACCCTTCCATCCATCCGACAACAACTCAGCTGGACCTGAATATCAGAAATAACATGGTAAAATGTAGGGCTTCTGTCTGGGTATTGTCTGTTTTGTTGCTGATTGGATACCTATCACCCCAAAAGGCTCCCTGTATACCCCTCTGCCTTGTATCCACCTTTTGTCACCAAAGCAAACATTTTTCCTAACAGCTCTCCTGGTTCTAGCCTGAATTGCCAAAACTTACCTTCTGACTCTGAAGAGAAGACATGGCCGGTAATTTTCTACCTTTCATGGCCAGCATAGAAATAGCTAGTCTCCTTTCAAAAGAACCAAACCCTGGGACAAAAAAGTCTTTGTAGATTTTCATAGTAGGTGGAGTGGGGACTATTCCATCATTGAAGGGATCTTGACAGTTCGGTCTTCTTTCGTTCTGAATGAAAACAAAGCTGCAGAAATCTTGATCCAATAATGGAAAGCTCTCCTGAATGCAATTGCCTGCATAACTTTGCTTTGGAAAGTGTAAAGCAGGCCAACCTTTCCTGCTATTTAATTTTCATTTTTCTTTCTTTCACTCCCATTTCTGTTTCTTTCTGCCCATTGTGATCATATCCCGAAGCTGTTGGGGTTTTTTTTTTATGCTTCCTCTCCGTACTAGCGCCACCTGACTCACTGGGTACAGAGCAGAGCTGTTCAGCTCTCAGAAGGAGCTCTCTGGGGTAGCACTGGAACACGTTAGGGAAGTTTATTATGGCCCCTGTCTTGGCTGACACACTGGGATTGAAGTAGGTGCCTCCAGAGCTAAAAGCCCAGGTTGTTGCAGGCTGGGGTTCAGAGCCAGGCTGCGAGCTGGGAGCCCAAACAGCTCCGATCCTCTGAGGATTAGCACAGAGGGGAACTTGTGAATGGTCCATGTGATATCTGCTCAGGAGGTAAACAGAGGATTTTAGTCTCCTGGGCTGTCAAACCAGCTCCTTTGACAAGCTCTAAATTCACTTAAAGCCATGTAATTTGAACATGCTGTGGGGTCCAAGTCTCCTTCACCCTTGATACTGCGTAAATGGGCCCATTAAGGTTCAGCCAAGTTTTGTGTGGTTTGTTCGTAAACAGTCCCTGTGACGCCTACTTCGGGGAGATAAGCTCTCCCCTGCCAGAGCACAATAGGGGCTGCTCACAGGGTGAGAATCCATGGCTTTAAAATCATCAGAGGGGGAAAGAAGAGGAAAAAAAACGACTGTGCCCAAAAAAACATATTAAACTTTAGCAACCTTGCCATCCCAGAAAAAGACCACGATTTCATCAGCACTTGAACCATAAGCACAGTTTCTTATAAATCAGGCATA
Organism: Brachypodius melanocephalos; assembly: GCA_013398615.1. Taxonomy (NCBI): domain Eukaryota; kingdom Metazoa; phylum Chordata; class Aves; order Passeriformes; family Pycnonotidae; genus Brachypodius; species Brachypodius melanocephalos. The sequence goes on from VZSR01003371.1 coordinate 5,667,617, forward strand.
AACTTTTACTGTGGGACAGAACTTTGCATACAGCTCCTCATCTATGACAGAAACATTTTTTTCTTTCAAAGGTTAAGAAATTCAAACATCATGTAGATGCCTCTAAGTGCCAGGATGTTTCAAGAGAAAAAAAATTGCATGCAGAAAAGCATCATATTGCACTTACGTTTGATTTGGGATTTGGGGAGCTTTTTTGTGAAGTCATTGCAGCATCAGTGCAGTCTCAGCCCGCAGACTGTTCTCACAGGTCTTCTCTGAACCAGCATCAAACAGCACTTGGCAATCACAAGAACCTGATGCAATCTTCCATAACATGAGTATGAGTCTCAAACAGGATGATTTGGCAAATCTGTTCCAAACTTCAACAAGATGCACAAGCTGAACACTGTCACCTAAATATTTCTGGGGACAAAATCTGCCTTTTTGATTGGAACCATATCGACTTCTTCAAATCAACATCTATTATTATGCTAAAGATATTTTTAGGAGTCTCCAGTGGCATCTCTGGGTAGGAACCCAAATTATTGCCACAGGTAAGAAAAATCAATTAAGGAGGAAGAAACGGGAAGTTAAGTAGCCTATATATGCTGATTGAAGCCACAGGGAATATATAAGGTTGCAAAGGACCAGTATTCATATGAGTTGTTTTCAAACATCTTAGAAGAGAGATTAGAAAAACTTAGAAGGTTTTTAAAAAATTTGCTGAGAAGTTGGATAGATAAGAATTCACTGTTGGTCATGCTAGTTGTCCCCAGTGTGACAGAGTAGGACATCAAGAGAACACGCACACAGCTGGGCAGGGTTAGAGCACTCCTGGGGGTACTGGAGGCAGAGAAACCACAGGGCAAAAAGCTCCCAGCGGGGTCACAAACCATGCTCTTCCACACCTACAGCCCTTGGTTAGAGCCAAGTCCTGGCAGTTTGAGCATGGCTGGCTGAGAGCACAGGCAGCCAGAGCAAGGTCTTGCAGCAGACAGCTCCTTGTCCAAAGACAGCTGGCCAGATTGCATGATGGCTATCTGCTATTGCTGAAAATATTGGCTTTATCAGTTTTGTGCCTTGGTCATCTCTATAGCATGTAATGAGTTTGCAGTGGTGGGTTAACCCTCTTTTTGCTCATATTATCCTTTGAAGGGCTGTTCTTGCAGCAGGCCCAGTGCAGAGTAGTTTGGATGTTGATACATTCCCACCCTGAAGGCCAGTGAAAGGCTCCCACTGGCTGCTGCAGGGCAGATTCCCCACTTTTTTTTTTAAGAAGAAAGCCTATAAAGACAGCTGGGAAGCAGCCCTGAACCCTTCCTGGAGCTGGATTCAATCTCGCTTCTCAGGTCTCCTAAAACCAAACCCCACTTTCCTGTCCACACTTCATTCCCACAGCTTCTGCAGCTTTCCAAGTCCCTCATCACTCTTCTCCTTCAGGTTTTCTGAGTGCACACAAACCTTCTGGATCATTCCCCAGCGTTTAGGCTTAGTAGTATCCCTTTGCATTGTGAGCTAGATGAGATAAATGCCTTTATAACAGCTGGAAAGGAGGAAACATTACCCTGCAAAACCAGCAGCCATCAAGCACCAAAGCTGCTGTTTCTCCAGGTGTGTCTTGGACCCACTCAGGAACATTTGCTGGCCTTCCTTAGCCCCTCAGTGTTGCTTTAATCTTTTTCTATATTCCTGATGCTGTACCCCTTGCCTAAGCTTCCCCCTCTTCACTGTGTCAGATTTTCAGCCCTCCTGTGGAAAGGACTATTCCTCTTACTCGGTGAGACTTCAGGGAAAGTGAATGAACAGAAGAGAGCACTTAGAGACCAGACGTTGAAAGGCTTCTTACACAAAACACAAAAGAGCTTTTCTTCTCATCACTGTTTTCAAGAGACAAAAGAAAACACATTTTCTGAAGTGTTCCTTGGAGATACTTTGTTTTGAAGTGGTTGAAGAATTCTGAATGTGAGATAAGAGGGAGACACTGGCATGGAGCGAGGATAACAGTTTGTTCCTCCAAGGGCCAGGATTAAATTGCAGGGAATGCTGGCACTCAGCCCAAGCTCAGCTTCCCCGGCCCCAACACTTGCTTGAAAAGGTAGAACTTGAAACATGTGCTTTGCACTCTCTTCTTATCATCACCCTCCCTGCTTCAACCATTGTTCATGTGCTCTGGCACTCACAAAGCCTGCGTCTAGGTTTTGCTCAAGACAGCGTTGATAAGGCAGATGATGAATGTGGAAAACTCCTCCCCGAGAGGGTTTGATTGGAGCTGCATTTGAAGCTGCTGGCAAAGGACACTGCTGTTGTTTTTTGTTGGTCTATGCCCAGCATTAGGACAGTCCCATTCTGCAGAAGGCTGCACACCGTGGAGCAGAGATGCTCTGCTCACAGGTGACTCATTATCAGGCTGACAGTACTTATTGCTGGATTATATCAGCTCTTGTTTTGACATGATGAAACTCAGAATCTCTTCCATGTGCAGTTTGCACTCTGTCTCCTTACCTGCTTCTGCTCTTCTTTTCTTTTCAGCAGCAGAGACTTGCTTGCAGACATTTCAAGCTTAACATTATTCAAGCCAGAAACTGCACAAATCACTCACGACATCCTTCCCCATCAGTTTGCAGGCATTGCTGACAGATACGAGATGTTTCACCTATCTAACCTTCAGCACACATGTTCTCACAGCAGATGGGTGAGTGGGGATTTTCATGTGCTCGAAGGCAGCATGGAGTGGCAGACTGGTCAGGTCTGTGAATCAGAAAATACTGCGAGGTCCTTTCTGTGTGCTGACAGAGAGTGTCAAGGCCTGTGTTTGCCTACATCCATTTATCATGGCTTGGTATGTTCAAAAATGTCGTTGCTCTTCATTAACTCTTTCATCTGTAAAAAGCCAGAATCTTCATGCTGTCTTTGCAGCCGCATTCCTGGGTCTCCCAGGTTAATTGATTAATGAAGTGGAGCTGCTGGTATCTGTGGAAGAGAGGGCATCTTGATTTAATGTAGATACTGCAATGATGGTCACTGGAGGCCTGATGTAAACACAGGGGGCTGGTATGCAAAAAGAAAGACAGATCCCTGAGAGCCCTATGTGCTAAATAGCAAGGCAGAGTAGCATTTTACCCTTTTAAAACAAGGGCAGAGCTGGGAGCTGATGGAAATGGGGGCAGGATCTTGTCTGAGATCAACAAGTTAGCAGTGGGACACTTAAGAGCCAGCACCCACAAATAAATCAGTTTTCAGTTTTAGGTGGGTTCATCTTGTTAAGTATGTGAGCTATGTGTCTATCCCTGGCTTACTCAATATCTCCTGGTGAGAAATTAAGAATCGTCCCATCCTTAACTGGACAGAAGGCAGGGACACATGCTGAGCCATAAAGCTCCCTGCTGGCTCCTAAACCCAGCCCCTGTAAGCAAGTAAGCTTTGTTGTGCTCCCTATCTCAATCTCCAAGAGCAACTTTGGCGTGTACTAGCATGGCTGGGTTGCAGGTGATCCTGTGTTCGTCGCTCTCCTGTGCCCAATCATAACAGGTCCCAGATCTAACAAAGCTAAGCACAATTATTATTATTACTGCAAGGGTTGGGACTCCCTTGGGGATCAAAGAGAGTTATAAAACCCACTTCCCAGTTGGGGTACAGAAACGTACTGGGGCAAAAAATCAGCTTCTGTAAAAGCTGAATCAGTCAAAAAATCAGTCCCATCAAAATCAGAAGTGTCAGTTTGAACCTTGATCTTCTTGTGACTTTGAAGGACTGTGCTGTGTGGTTTGTGCTGGGACAGTTCCATTTGTTTTAGTATTTTGGGAGACAAAATACAGATTTTAGCCTATATATCTTAAGTAGTTGTATCATAGAGTTTGGCCTGGGTTGTCTCTGACATACTGTATACATGCAGCTTTATTTAAGTAACAGCTGGGATATATGAACATATGTCATCCATCAAAGATTGGAGAGGGAAACACATGAGCTGGTGCATTTTTGTATAACTTGCTGTCATCACATTCATGTAAAAAGAATTAAGTCTCAAACAAAAAAACTTGTTGCTCCATCTGACCATGGAAATCTTCTTCCTTTAACCTTATGGCCTGCATGGTTGAGTAACTGTAAGGAAAAGTTTAAGTGGATAGTACAGAGATCAAAAGAACTCCATCCGTTATAAATTATAGGAGTCTCTTGCGCTTCAAAAAGAAACCAGAGTCAGGTTCTGTTTGTGTTCCTGTGGGTTGTTGTTGCTTTAACCTGTGAGTATTTGTTTCTTTAACTTCTTATTTTGATGCTTACTGTGCCCGTCAGCCAAGTCCTAAAAACGAATCATAGAAACAGGGACTGTAAGCTCTGTGGAGTTAGGATGCTTCATGTTTTGCCCGAATTGCCTGCTCTTTGCAGGGATCTGTTCAAGGATATAAACAAGTCGGTGATTTGGGACCCTTTCACGGAATGACAAACCTTAAGGGATCAAAGTCCCTAGGGAAAATGTTGTGTGTCTATTGGGACTTTGTAGAAGGTATCAGATTCTCACTTCCCCGGGTAACACAGGTGATGTGGGTGTGATACAGGGGATGGGAGAGCCTGTGGAGGTCAGAGCACACCTTTGCAGGATGGATGAAATTCCACCTAAATAGAGACAGTGTCTGAAATGCATTGATTTGGTAAAATAACTTCTCAACAAAAACTCAAGGTCCAAATACTGCCTACAGCTCACTTTAGCCCCTCTCAGACAGCAAAGGCAGCTGGACTTTGAAACACTGAATCTAGGCTTGGATAGCCTTTGTTCTTCATGCCACATTAGCAAAGTCAGTGAGGCATAAAGGAAAGACATGAAAATTGTATTTATCTTCTGCATATCTCACCTACAGATCTACAGATTGTCTTCCCCCATCCTCAGAATACAGAAGCTGACATTTTAAAGAAGACCCAAAGCTGATCTAATCCAGCATCTTGACTCTGACAGTAGCCAGTGGCAAATACTTGAGATAACTGCATTAAATCATGACTGCAGGCAAACTTTAAACAATCTTCTCTCTCAGAATACTCATTTTGCATTGAAATAGTTAAGGAATTACTTCATCTCTTAACAGTGAGTATTACCCCTCCAAATGTACTTGATGTTAGGATGTGTAACTTACATCCTGGTAACTTCAATATTGCTAGGAATATATTTTCTGAACATGGCTAAGCCTCTCCCTGCAGCAGTGAGTGCCTTATGCCTTCACCTACCAGGAGATGATATTTCATTTTATTTAGATGCCAGTTCCCCTGAAATCCATGGTGCTTTTGCTTTGTGAGTTTGGAGAAACACTTTAGGATGCCTTCCAGAAACTTATTTCAATCACAATTTCTGGTATTTATCTCTTTTGTCATTTGATACAACCACTGCTTATCTGGGCTCCTCCAGCTTGAGGAGCTGTCCTTGGGTCCATTCTTCCCAGCAGCAAAGGCTCACACACATCTCAGCCAGCTTCAGATGTCTCAGGAAGCTGACCTGAGGAGATATCTCCAGAGGAAAACTGAGATGTGATGATCATGACCCCGAAATGGCCACTCTTTCTCTGGGGGGAAAGCTGAGGTTCCCAGTGCCAAAAGTCTTGAGTCAAGGGCAGTCAAGGGCATCTCCACCATGAGGTTGCTCACAACCATTCATACCTGCATGTGCTCCTCTGATCCTTATCTGGAATCCGTAAAACACCATGTCTAACCACACTCTAAGAGTGAGAATCTTTCAAAAGGTGACAGGGCTTACAAACACACAGTAAACCAATTACAGATTGCATTCAGATTTGACTTTAAAATGCTCAACAAGTAACACCAGCTGAGGTTTGTCTTCACAGCCTTCTCGTGTCCTGAATTTCAGCGTGTGCCAGATCATGTCTTTCCCTTTCCAAGCTGCTGGGTGGAAGGAGAGCTGTCACGCTCTTCCCCATTAACACCACCACTGTTCTGCTCCTCACACCCAGACTTTCTCACAGAAACCCAGCTCCTTGCATGAGCTGTAGGTGCGTTCCTAAGACCTAAATTTTCCTGGAAGCCTTTTTCTTACTCATAAACAACATTTCCCACAGGCCAATCTGTAACTCAGTCTCTGAAAAGACTTGACGTGGACGCCACATATCTCCACAGGCTTGCTCCTGCCCCGAGCTTGATTCTGTTAATCTGCTGCAAATAACATCATGCATGGCTCTTCAGCCAAAGCCTCAATCTGAACTCCGTGTGCTGGTTCTGAAGAGCTTCCCACTCCATTTCAGCACGTTGATTTAGATGTCCTTTATGGAAAATGCTGTTAAACCCATATGGACCAATTTTGCCATCACAGCATTGTTCCAGTTATCCTACCGTGAAATGCTGCCAGATCAGGAGAGCTGTGTTTTACTGTCCCTCATCCTACAGCAGCTGACAGCACTGCACAGTCCCATAGTTCATGTTTAACTTAATCTATGGCTGTTAAAATTATGGATACTATCAAAAGACAGGATGGAAAGAATGGAAAATCTTACTTCCACGGGGCTGTGGTCAACTGAGTGTTGAAACTGGCATGCTGACATTAGAAGGAGCCAGAGTGAGGCAGCATGTAAGTAGGAATTAAGTGAAATGATGAGTTTTGAGGATAACCCAGGTCTGTTAAGTGTCCTGCAGTCCAGGCTGGGAGGCAAACTTCCTCACAGCCTTAGAAGGGCATCAGATGAGCAGCTCTGCTCTCCCGATGGAAATGATGCCATGGGCAGGGGGTGACCTCTGGATCTGTCTTTGCCCCTTTTTGCAGCTAATGTGAGACTTTTGGTAGATGAATGCATTTTGAGGAAGAACCACTCCAGTCTCCAGGTGAGGCCTTGCAGTCCTTAACCCTGCTGGAGAAATCAAGGTCCACAGGGTGAAATACTGTGAGACCATACAAAGCTATACAAAGCCATGTGTGTGTGACAATTTATCACCCTCTGCACCCACACAGACCTGGCTGTGCTGTGAGCAGCTTTCTACCTGTACCCACCCCCAGAAGGTGCTTCCTCATGGCTTTTCATGTTCTAGTGAAATGTCTGGGCAAATGGTGAGCGATTATTTCCTTCAATTGTTGCCACCATCCTCCACCACCCTCAAAATTATTCATCCTAAAGGAAATTTCAAAAAGCTTTTGTTTGAAAATTCCCTCCCTCTAATTGAGTGCATTGTACAGAGATCAAAGCACTGTTTTCAGTGGGTCTTGGTAGGCAGGAGTTTTCTGAACAGACTCCAAGTTTTTGGTGTAGAATGGGTCAAAATGACCTTTGCTTTTTCCCCCTCCCGCATTCATAATTAGTGACTGTTAATTCACATTACCTAGCATGGTCTAGACTTTACCTCTAGGCTGATTATTTTTACAGCCTTGCTGTTTTCCACAGAGTGGAAGAGTAAACAGTGCTCCTAAATCACACACATTTGAATCTTGGAGGGTGGATCTGGAAAGGAGAATATCCCACTCAAAGTCTTTTTTATGGATACATTTCACCTCTACCTGGTTCCCACTTATGGGGCAAAAGTAGAGGGAAGCAGAGGAAATACTGAAGCCACAGCAAACTACTGTTAAAGAGATCCAGATCCCACTCGTGTGTGGGTGAGTTTCCTAATCCAGGACTCTCACAGGTGGGCAAAGCAAATAATAACTCATTTTATATCCCCAAACATGACAGAAATATTCATCACAAGGAGGGACAGGGACTGTTAAAGACTTAAAGAAGAATAATAAACAAGCAAATTTTATACATCATCCCTGGGGAAAACCTCCTCCCACACACAAGTTTCAGATGCTAGTCTTGGCTTGACTAATGCTAAAGCACTAAAAAAAGGGAAGGGAATGGGCACTTCAGCAGGGTTTCAAAGCTGCAGCTCATAGAAGGAGACATTCATCACCTGCAGGAAGTCCTGCATTTAGAAGGGCCAATGGGTTATCAGAGGAAAGCAGTGGTGGAATGGCTCCAGAGAGAAATATTTAATGGAAAAAAAGGCAAAATAGAAGAGCAGAGAAAGATAATGCGAGGATTTACTCATAAACAGACACATTTCACTGCTGCCAAATCAGCAATCTTACTAATGAGGGTTTAGAGAGCCTCTTGCCAAATAACTAATATTATAGTGTGTAAAAAAGCTCAGGTTTTCTAAATGCATGACTCTCCAGCCAAAACCAGCTGAATGCTTCCTCATTTAATACTCAGTAAAATGTTTTATTTAAATGTCTCATAATGCTTCCAGTGTTTCTAGTGTACTGAAATGCAATATGTATCATTTAAATCCTGAAAATACCAGCACTTTTCAGGTTTGTTCAAGCTACCAAATATATCATATTGTCCAGTGCTGCTATATTTGGGACCATTTTGAGGAGAGACATAACTCCAAAACAGTGTTCATGTTACAGTAGTTTCCCAGTCTCAGACAATTTTTTTTCCTAATTTTCAAAGTCTGCAACAATCCATCTGGAATTTTACATCCATGATCTTTTGAAAGAACAGGTTTTTCTTTCTGGAAAGTCTGAAGTAGAAGTGGACAAAGCTTCTTTGAGACCTGGAGGTTCAACAAATGAGGTGTTTTCATTCTTGGAATAGTTGCCCAGTTTGTGTTTATTTTGGCTCATCTGATTGTACATGGCTGGAGCTACAGACAACCAGGCAGGATCAATGCTTTCCACCAGCTTTTAGTAATGTTGTTTAGGGACAAGGACTGGAGACCTGGCTCAGCAGATGGAATTTAAAGAATGGGCCAACACGTTTGGGTTTAAAGCTGAAAATCTTAACATGAAAGATCATCAGGGCCAAGAGGCAACAAAAGTACATTTGCCTAAATGAATGAGGCTCTTCATACAGAGTACTGTGGGGTGATTTGAGAAGGAGGAGGACTGTCAAATTCACATTAAAAGCAAATAAATTATTAAATAATTTTTTCCAGTGGTTACCTTAGCCCTTTCTCCCAGGCAGAGCTGTCTCCAGAGGCTGCAGGGAATGTCCTGCTGGGCTGCAGCTCCTCACTTGGTGCCAGCTCCCATTCCCAGCAGTGAAGTTAAAGTCCTGCCCCACTGCTGATCCTCAGCTACATCCACAACCCACCTTCATTTTCCTGGACTTTATACCTAATTTCTTCACCTTATGACTCACTGGGGTCAAATTACTTTGGATGTTTCCAGCAACTGGAAGTCCATTTCCCTCCAACTATCCTTTGACTATTCCAGAATTACATATTTGCAAAGATGTGACTATGCTGAGGAAGTCCTTGAAGGACAAATGGTTGAATTTTGTTTACACTTGCCCTTTTCCTGTACCCTTTCTTAGGCACCTGCTACTGGCCAAGGCTTAAAAATAGGATAGTGGGATACCAGGGTCTTTATAAAACCATTCTTATGTTCTTGGAGCTTTTATAATGTGGTAATCCTGCTATTTTATAATAAATGTAATTCTGTGTGAGTGTTGAGGCTGTATTACTTTCAGGGAAAAGGATGTTTCTTCTTTTAGGTGGAGCACTGATCTGTGTGTGTTTATAAACTATGCTGTCTGTCTCATCCACAAAGGAAGTGGATTTAGGACTGTCAGCAGAAGGTGTGGCTGCAGCCATGGTAGCTCAGTCCAGGAGAGCATTGACAGCAGCACTGGCAGATGGTGGTGCTGGGTTTAGCAATGGCACTGCCAGTGAAGATCACGGTCCCAGGAGAGTTGCCACCAAAGCTCTTGCTGTGGGGCCTTTGCTGCTACTGCTATTTGCTCCAAACATTTACCCTCTGATTCCACATTCTGCTGGAGATTCTAGCCTGGTTTTAAAGACTGCTGCCTTTCCAAGCATGGCACCCAGTGAGAGCTCAAACCAAGGACATTCCAACAGCCAAAGCTGTTCTACACCTCTACACACAGCTTGATTTCTGTGCTGTAACCTTGGTTCAACCCACAGACATCAGAAAGACAAAAGCTCTGCTGAAAACACATAGCTTCACTTCCACAGCATTGCATCAGTCAGCCCTGAATTTTGAGCAGTCCTACACCCTCTGCAATGGCAAGGTGTTTTAGAGGAGTCACAGAGGCTAAACCAACACCCCACACTTCCTTGCCCCACTTTGCCATTACAGGACTAGACAAACATTTTTTGTGTCATATTAAAGACCAAAATGGAATTACACACGTCAAACACCCCTCTAGCCAATAGATTACCAACATTTAATCATATGAGACTTGATGATAGGAAAAGAAAACAAATATTTTGTGTTTTCTAATGATAAATAGGTTTATGCAGCTACAGTACTAATGTTTGTTTGATCTTGGCCAATCTGCTTCAATGAATGTCATGTAAAACACCTCCTATAAAGAGTTCAGGATACTGAACAGCTTGGAAAATGCCTAGAATAAATAATAGAGAAAACAGCTTTCCCTCTAAATTAAAAGCCAAGCTGATGGAGGAGTACAAGAGGAATTTCCAAATGTGACAGTCAATGATTACAAGCTTGCCTGTGTTCAGTTGTACACATATGATTGTCAGTGAAATAGGAAACTGCTTGTGAGGAAAAGATCATTCCAGGTCCTGGATGGGAGGGTAGAGGAGACAGGAGCAGCAGCATCAAGGCTTGTGTCACTTGATCTTCAGCCTTCTAGGCAATGTCATTATTCTTTTCAAGTTACTGCATAAGCTGCCTGGATAAAGAAGCTGTTTCTCTGCAGCGTGAGGGTGCTCTGTCTCTGGAAAGTCTCAGTCACTTGGAAACAGAAGTGGCAAATGCTGGCAGTGTGAGCATAGTCGTTTTTCCATCATCCAAGCTGAAACTTGTTTTCTGCCTCCAGTCTCTTCAACACAAATAGCTTGTTTTGGAAAAGAAAACGTGAGTATGCAAAGGAAACCATTGAAAAGAATGGGAATAAAATATGTTTGAAATTATAATTTATTTGGGTGCTGTCGTAACTTCCATATTTTCAAGGTCCACAGGCTGTCCACTTCATGTTAGAAAAATCATAGACAAACATTCTTTACAAAATCCTGAGGTTCTCTTTAAAAATTCGTGAGATGTTTAATGCATGAGCACCAAACTTTCACTACTTTGAATTCTAAACATTAAAGCATCATGGCCAATATTCTCAGCCCCTTCTTTGCAACTGCTGCTTATTTTGGGGGTTTTTTAAAAAGGTGAATTCTTGTGTAGTTGCCCGTAGGAAAACAGCCATAAAAAGTTCACAGAGGCTAGTGATTTTGGTTCAGTCAGATGCTTATGAAGATACATGCAGACAGAAATGTCATGGTCCAACTAGAGGTATCACAATGCTCTGTGATTTTGCTAAAGGTCCATCAGCTGGGATAAAGAGATGAGTATGAAAATTCAGCTTTCAGTTAGAAAAGAAAGGTGCATCTGGGCTTTTACATTACAGAGAAATGTTTGTATGTGTGAGGCTGAGGCTTCAGATCTTAAAGCATGACTTTTATGGTAAGATGTCAACATTTTTGAGTGAGTTTCTCAGATCTAAAGGCCTGGCTCAGGGGTTAGGCCATGGGATTGGGATTTTAGTGGTACTCCAAAATGCTGGACCAATCTGCAGAAAATCTGAAGTTAATCATACAGGGAGGACAATAATTGTACATGTGCCTCTGTTACAGGTGCTGTTCATATACAGACCAGTTTGTACATGTTTTTAACAACCTGTATTTTAGCAGCAGCAAGTTCTGGGAGCATTGACAATGCTCTAATGGTGTAATTCAATGATGGTCCCAGCTTGCAAACCTGGGGTGCAACAGCTGCAATCAAGGAATGCACAGTCTGGGTTCTTCTCAGGGACAGTGAAATGTGAATGACAAAGCTGCCATACAAACAGCAGCACATTATAACATCACCTTTTACACCTCTGTGCCTTGCTGTTTGGAAGGTTACTGTAGGAAACCCAGTTCTGGTGCATGAGACACATGATTACACAACTACTGGCAGGATGTAAAATTATATCAAGTGCCGTGGTTCAGGATATGCTTCCCTATGTCCATGAGTGACGTGGGACAGCCAGAGAGATGCCTTTCCTCGGCACCTCTTCACAGAGGAAACAGACACCACCTCACCTACAAACAAGAGCTGGAAAATTATGTCTTCTGTGGCAGTCACAGAGAGAGATCCACCAGTCTGTATGTCAGCATGTATGTCACAGAATCACAGGATGGTCAGTGCTGGAAGGGACCTTGCAGATCATCTCATTCCAACACCCCTGCCATGGGCAGGGACACTTCCACTGGACCAGGTTGCTCAGAGCTCCACCCAGCTTGGCTTTGAATACTGCCAGGGATGGGACATCCGCAACTTCTCTGGGCAACTTCTCCCAGAATCTCACCACCCCTCATAGCAAAGAATTTCATCCTAATATCCAATCTAAATCAAGCCTCTTTCAGGTTAAAGCTGTTTTCCCTTGTAATGTGGGGATGCAGTCCCACACCAAATAAACTCCAAAGTCGGGCTCCTGTTGCAGCAAATTCTGTTTCCTGAAAGCTGTGGGTCACAGGGGATGAGTTGGGTTATGGAGGGTCAGACCTTTGCTCTGATCCCACCTCAGCCTGCAAGCACCCCAAGGAAACTCTCGTTCACCCCAGGTGTCAAACAGGTGAATGATGGGCAGCTGCTCCGCGGGCACAAACAGTCCATCAATGCTCATTCCAGCTGCAGGAGGGTTGGGTCTTGCACTGGCTTTGGGCTGGTGCATCAGCACGTTCCTCCGGTGGTGCAGGGCTCTCCAAAGCCAGGCTGGATCCTCCTGCAGGGCCAGCAGCTCCTGCTCGGCAGGAATGCAGAATTCAGGGACTGAGCCGCCTGAATCCACTTACCCACAGCTTGCTTCGGGGGATGTTTTTGTTTATCCAGCTCACCCGTTTGCATTTGCTGCTTTGCTATTTCACCTCAGAAGCGCTTGCTAAGCAATTCTTCCCGGCTGCAGGAGCTGGCAGGGTGCAGCCCTCCACCAGACACTGCTGGGACTCTTCTGCTCCATGGAATGAGCCACTTCAGCGCTCTTTCCTCCCCTTTTCTCCTGCTCCCGGTGCACAGAGACATTTGTGAGACACAAAAGGATAAAAGTTCTCCTATAAACTGCCAGGCTAGTGCTGACACTTCTTGCCACACAACTGACAGGACTGAGTTTGTAAAAATAAATCCCAACAATGAAGAGCTCAGGATATTGTTAAACTCAAAAAGATCATTTTGTTCAGCTGGGGAGGTCTTCTGGAAATCACCATCCATGGGGATTTCACCCTGGTTTCCTTCTGCTGAGACAATCACTTTTATTATGATCAAAACATGCCTTCCAGAAAGGAGTTTGAGTGAATGAAGAATTTGGAAATAGATTTCAAAATGTCTTGCTTCCCCTCCATATTTTGTGCTCAGGGTTAATTGGCCTTGCTGTTTTAATTGTTTTAATTGTTTTTCCATACTTTATCTCCCCTGTGAATTTGACTGCCCTGAAATTCCAGGCTGAGCTTCTACTGGTTCTTGTTGTGGTGCTCTCCAGCTGAATTTGAAAAGCCCTTGTAGTGCCCAGTATCTCTGGAATGTACTTGGACACTCCATCAGGTCAACCCCTCAATCTTCCTTTTATTATCCTATTTATCTAGAGGACAGGAGGGATATTGGGCACATGGTGACAGCCCGAGGGAAGTCACAGGTGAGTGGGGCTGTGTCCAGCTCTGAAGGGATTACCTCACACCTCCCAAGCATCCACTCCTGGCTTTTCATATGCAATCCAGGAGAACCATTCTGCTGAGGGCTCCTTTCTTCACCGATTACCTTGGGAACTCACCCCTGTCGCAGGGAAAATGTAGGAGATATCATGGGGAAATCAGGTGACAGGATGGCACAGCCACTCAGCCATGGCACTGAGGACCTTGAGCCCAGCCCATCAACAAGGGCACTCTACCAGGAACCCAAATTTCTTTGTTTTCATTACTTCATTCCCCTTTACCACCTCCTTACAATCATCTTCCTTTGAATTGGCATTTTTGCCTCAAGCCCTGTTGTCAGCAGGTTGTGTCCCCGGTGTGAAAGGTGGCACTTGGTGCACATGAGCCTTGAGCCCCTCTCCAGTGCTCAGTGCTCTTCACAAGAGTCTGTTCTCTGACTTGTCCAGCAATTTTGTGTTGAAGGGCCCAAGCCTCAGTTTTCCCAACCACCGAAAGCACTTCAGTGAGGTTATCAGTGCTAATATCAAGGAGCTCACTCTCCTCATGGAGTGGGACCAGAGGTCTCACCCAGAGGTGCTTTAAGTTGTGGTACTCAGATATGAACTGACTGGTTCCTTAGATCTTATAAGAAAAAGGACTGCCCTCACCAGGTTTAAAAAAAAAAAAAAAAAGGCATTTTTAGCAACAAATGCAGAGCTTTCATTTTGCAGCCCAGCAGCAATTGAATTTCACGCCCTTTCTCTCTGAAATGGACCTAGGATTGCTTCCCTCAATTTTGCCCGCCTCAAAATCCAGGTTGGTTTGTTGAAATAAGAAGTAAACATAATGACTTTAATGGGATGAGCTTGCAGGGCTGTTGGCTGATTGAGGCCACCCAGCTAGAGTTCAGTGTGAGACAGTCTGCACCTTATAAGGCCAAGAGATGAAGGCATTTAAAACAAAAAAATAAAGGATCTGAACATGTTATTTAAATCATGGCGAAGGCAATTTTTAAAAATTCTTCTTTTCCCCTTCTGGTTCATGACAAAACCTGATATATGCAAGTGAATATAACGTCTAACATTTGTTAAATCCAGACTGAAGGCCAGCCAGATAGCTCTGAAAACAAACTGTGAATATTTTAAATGGAGTGAGATATACATGACGGAGTAAATAAAGGGCACATACCACATAAGAAAAATTGGACAAAGTTCAAATGCTATTCATCTTGGAGAAAGGCTTTTGAGCAGAGCAGTGCAGCTTGGAAACACTTGCATGTGCATTAGGGTCCATTACTAGGGTCTGGCTTTTGGGGACAAAGGGAGTAAAATCATTAAAAAGAAATGGAAAAAAAAAATTGCCAGCCCAGGTATTGCATGCTCTTAGGTAACTCTGAAGAGCTAGAAAAAGAGAATAGGATTGTATTAGGCAATAGATGGAAGTGGTCCAACATGTCAAGAGTTCAGTGCTACTTCTAGGACTTAAGTGCTAATAAAACAAGCTTCTAAACTGCTGAAGGCACATGTCCAGCCCCAAATGCTTTCCAGTTCCTTAGCAGTTATTATTTTTTTCTGTCTGATATAACATTTTTAACTCTACTTCTCCAAGCCCAGAGATACTCCCAAATTTGGCTTGTTTTGTCTTTCTTTGGATGCTTTTTTTCAATTGGCACCGCTCTGGAAATTGAAACCCTTGAACTGAAATTCCTGCTACGCATAATGCCATTTTTCCAATGTTTAAAAACGTGTCTCACTCTACTTGTGGATTTGGTGGCAATCTCAGCTATGAAAAAAGATGAAGTACACAACACATACAAGAAAAAAAATGGATACAATTTATCCATATATCAGTATGATATATGGATAAATTTCCTGATAAATGGATGTTTTCTCTGTGCAAGGAATAGGTCCAACTTTACGACTGGAGAGAAGTTGCCCAATGGAAAAAAAAAAAGGGGGGGGGATTTGAGAAAAAAGTACTATTTTTTGGAATGTTAGGACTGGACTTTGGAGTGAACAAGTGGTAACTTGTGGTTAGTGGTACATGATAATAAATAAGTGATATCTCGACGTCCCGGTGACGCCAATGGAAATTTTTAAACTCTCAGCAGAGTTGAACCAGGCTGTCTGGGAAGTTTTGCAGGTTTATTCTGGTGAGAACTGGAGACACACTCATGGGGCAGCAGGAGAGTTAACAAAACTCTACCCATGATCCTGAGCCATCCCCTTAGCCCCTTCCCCAAAACCCGGAGCACCAGCCTGCTGCATCAGTCTTCCCCCTTGGCCAAAAGCCGCCAAGGGCCCTTGGCAGCCCGGCTCGGCGTGGCTCTTGGTTTTAATCACATCGCTAATTTCTGTTTTCTCTCCATGCTCCTGTGCCCGTCACCCATGAACTCTGCATTTTAACAGCAGCACGCCAAAGGAGCTGTTCAGGGGCGCTCTGCTGCAGGAGCAGGGGATGCTCGTTTGTCACCTCCCACAATATCGAGCATCCCGAGCCTGTTTGGATATCTCCACGGGACCTGTTTGCCAGGGTGGAAGGTGACAATATTTTTCCAAAGAGTCTTCTCTCAATCAAATGACAGGGGGCTTTGTGCTACCTCATGGGAGTCCCTCTCACCGCACACTGCCCCTGGAATAAAAAAAGCAGAGAGAAGCACACTGTTTAAATATGCATATAAAGCTGTGCTGCACAATGGATTAACTGCCGTCAGCTTTCTATTTAGTGTGAGGAAAAAACAGTAGAGATTTTTAATTGATAATTCAGAAAGACACTCCATTGAATGGTGTTAATAATTACATCTGCCTATTCTGAGCTCTTCATCTACGCAGGGGTAATAGAGCCTTGTCCCTCAGGGACTGGAGCCCAGCTGAGAAGGCGGGACACCAAGCAAAGGAGTTGTAATTTGTATTTTGTCAACAAAAGCTGCTTAATCCTCCAGAAAGGCATCCTTCAGAGAGGCAAGCCTTTGTCCCAGGGTTTTCAGAGTGGAGGGGGAGGATGGGGAGGGAGGGAGAGAGGGAGAAAAGGGAATTACTGGCCACATGTAATTTATGGTTGAAAAGGTTCATTTATAGCTATCCCACTGTTGTATGCTTAGCCTGAGACCCTACTAGCTTCTCATTCTCTCATCAAGTTTGCCTTTTGTGGCTATACGAATGGTAATGATTTGAGCAGAGGCTGGTCATGGTTGTTAAGAGTCATCTAGCATGATCAGAACTGAAGTCTCAAATTGATATTCATGTCTAAATACATTTCGGCAGCATGAAATTTGGGTGTCCCAAACTGGGGCCAGCAATAATCATCTAGGAGCAGGCAGTCACGACGCAGGGCTATGCATGCATGTATTTATTTATTTATTAGCCTCCTTTCTGTTAGTTCTAAGTTTCAGATGATGCAAAGTGTTTTCAGCATCTGGTAGAAATTAACTGTATATGAGGAATAAATAGATAATAAAAAGATCAGAACTGGAGATGGAGCTCTCTGCGCTCCGGTGATCTGAACATACTGTGTAGTTTGGCTTTCAGGTCACATCCAAGCCAGAAAACACCTATTTTAGTAGTGCAGGTTGGGTACAGTGAGAAGCCCTAAAACACAAATTGAGAAGCCTTGAAACACAAAGCAAGAAGTCCTGTAAGTGTAGCAGCTGCTTGACATCCGTGCCACATTAGGCTGGCATCTCATGGGAACAGACTCTGGAGCAGCATCCCCCTGTTCTCCCATCTGACTTCCAGCCTGGACAGTCTGGGCAGGTCCCCAGCCCACGAGACAGAGCACTGAACACCTTCACAGCAGACATTTCAGCAGGCTGGTCACAGGGCCAGAGCTGATGTGCTCAGCCTGAATCTTTGCAAGGTGTGATTCCCAATGCATGGAGTCAGACCCTTGCCCAGAGCCATGAGAATCCTCCACTCCAGGAGTCTCGGTCTGAAAGGTTCAAAATAGGCCACAAGAGAGACAACTCACCAGGAGTGATCGGCAAAAAAAAACCAACAAAACCAAAAAACCCCAAATGCTGAGCTGAAGCCAACAAAACTCCTGCCATCCTCAGGCTCAAGTCCTTTAGTGTAGCACCACTCCAAAAAAGCTGTTTAGGTGTCCTTTGGTATGTGTGGATCCTCACCTGCCCAGCAATGGGTGTCTGGCCAGGCACTTTCTCTACAATGGGCTCCTCCTGGCTTCAAGGCAGAGAAATGGCTGTGGGATAAAGGCTGAGAGAGGAAGAAGAAGGATCTTCCTCAGTTCAGGACAAAAAAGGTGTTGGCAGCAAGGGGGGGACACGTCAGCATGGGGCAGTTGCAGAGCACAGCCTGGCCAGCAAAGCGCTCACTCCCTGAGCTGAGGCTTAATGATTGTTCAGGCAACTCCTTATTGGAAATGTAACGCCAAATTGCACATCTAAACACACCCAGATCTGAGCACACTTGAATTCCAAATTTGCACCTTGATTTGCATTTTGCCATGGAGCTCTGGGTCTGTGACCAATCCAAAAGCCTCAATTCAATTTATATCAATTCACTCCATAAAAATTGGTTATTTGAGGCTAGGCTGGGCTGGCAAAGGGATAGGCCAGGCTCCAAAAACAGATCTGAGCTTGACACTTCTCATCCATCCTTATATATTTTCCTTCCTTCCAGCTTCCTCCTGTCTTCCTTCTTCTCTCCCATCCTGCCCACCTTCTTTCCATCTTTCTAAATGAAATTGCACACCCTGTCCCATTTCTAGATGACGACCCTTGTCATAAAAAGTCTAATTTCAAGTTCAAGTATACTTTGAGGATGTCCATTCTCTAAAAGAATTTAATTTTAAAGGACGAGCAGAAGCAGCAAGGGCATTTCTGGGACAGAAAGAAAAGGCACTTTACAAACAAGATCAATAAGCGCTCCTGCAGCAGACTAATCATTAATTTATTCATATGGCATGTTATCAGTGCATCCCTCCAACAAACCAGAAGTTATTCTCCTCTGTACAGTACACATCATGGATGACTTCTTCACTCAAAGGCATTTTTCAGGAGATCGATGGGACTGAGCCACTGTCACGCCACAATTGCTGCACAACCTTCAGTGAACTCCTCACCTTCAAAACCTCAATGAGGTTTTACCTGGCTTGCAGCCCTATAACACCAGTGCTTCTTTACATCCTGACTGCTACCCAGTCTGCAAGCATGTTACAGTGCTTTCTCATCCCACTTTTTAGCAAATCAAGAGTTGAAGGCCATTGCCACATTTCTATGTCCTGCATAGCTTTCTCCCAAGTTTCACTGCAGATTTGATCTTAATGAATGTAAACAGGGACAAATAATAGTATGTACATATGGACAGAGCAAAAATGGATCCTGGAGACTATCCACTGAATGCAAATAGTAATGTAAAATCATTACCCTGGTAATGAATTTGCCCCTTCTGCATCACCCCTGCTAATACGTGCAGTAAATGCCTCTGAGTAAATGTCTCTCAGCAAATGTCTCCTAGTGATGGGTTGTCATTTACTTTTAATTGTGTTTTAACACAGCAGTTTCCTTGCCCATGCCTCTCTAAATACCTTTGATCTTGCATTTGGACCATTAGGAACAGGTTATTACCTGGTTACTAATGCTGGGTCTGTGTAATTTCTCCATGGCATTACCTGAGTTAACAAATGAGTCATAGGGAAAAGGGCTCTGTGCATCAAGGAGCCAGGGCAGACACCTGGGCTGCTTTTGGGGAGCTGAAGCAGAGTGGTAATGGGTTGTGGGACAGTGCTGGGTGCTGGCTCCTGGCACAGCATTGACTGGTATTGATGTGTGCCTGTGTTGATAGGCTGCAGCCACAGGACCAGGGGTTACTCACCAGTTCAGAAGTGTCACGCTTGCTTTACTTGCCTTTGGTAACTATTTGCATTCCCTCTCTTTGTCTTTATTATTACTGAAGGGGGGCCAGTGTGTTCTTAATTGCAAAAAAAAAAAAAAAAAAAAAAAAAAAAAAAAGACTTGGACAGGTACCTGATAAACCAGAAAAACAGGATAGGAACAATGTCTTGAGGGAAACTTACTGCTCTTACAGTCAGTGACTGGGTAGAGGAGCTGCTGGGAGTGGGATCAAGATCTCCTCCCAGTTATTTCCCTCCATATCCCCATGTCTCCATGGAATACGAGAGGTTTTTCTGGTCTGTAAATAAAACCAGAACAGAGACTTTTTTTTTTGTCCTCTCATCATTCACAAGATGAACATTAGATCACTTAAAAACCCATTAACTAAAGTTCTTTTGCTGAGGCAGGAACTGAATCAGCTTGACCAAAACACGCTGCTCTGTGCCTGTGTTTGTGAGAGGATGACTCCAAATAACACTTGGGGTTTACTCACAAAACAAAAACAGTGTGTTCCTGTTGAGCCAAAACCCATTTAAGGATTTCATATGCAGCAGACCAGCTTCAGCCAAAGAGACTGTGCCAGACTGCTGAATTCACTCAAACTTTTCCGTTTGTCTAAATCAAAAGGACAAAAAAGGCACTTTCAGCAAGGGAATTAAATAGTTGCACTAATTTACCCCTTCCCCGTGTTCCTTGGGCAGTGTGTCAAAGGGAAGTGTTCCTTGTCCATATTTTCAATGGGGAAGATGGAAGAAAGAAAGAGATAAATTAAGTTTACCCTTTCATAACTTACCAAATGCTATCAGCTCATTGCTAGCAACCGAGGTGGTCTTTTTCCAGACTTACAAGATCTTCTCCTGTATAATTTTTATGAGTTTTGCTATATTTCAGGGAAGAAAACTCATACTGTCATCAAGAAATGAGGTTTCAGGTTATTTAGCTATGCCAGTTCTATCTGCTTCCTATATAAACCAGAAAAAAAAAACGTTTCACTGCTACTGCTACATTTCATTATCTGTTCTTATCTTGGTGGTTGAATTTTTCTCACTGTTTATTTCTATTCAATGAGAAATTATTTACCCCAGAAGCAATATTTTCCCAGCAAACTGCCAGCATTGTTACAATTTTCCATCTTTTTTTTTCCCTTCCACCCCCACTTACTGCAAAGTATTTGCATTGACAGATGAAGGTGGGATAGCAGGGCTCTCCCAGGGCTCTGGATTCAGTCCTGGCTCTCAGGACATGTCAGCCCTGCCAGAAATTGGCCAGGCACCATCCAAGCTCAGCTCAGCCCTCGCTCCCTCCTGGCTGCTGGAAGCCTTCTTCAGAGCAGCCCTGCTCAGGTGGCTGAAAAACATCTTCTGATTTCCTGGCTGTGTTTTTTAGTGACCAGTTTATAGCCATTTGTTCTTGTGCCAACACTACCTTTTGCTTTAATAGCTCTTCTCCCTCCTTTGTATTTACATCCCTGTTGTATTTATAGACAGCAGTCATGTTCCCTTCATTTTGCTGGGCTTAACAAGCCAATCTCTTTTAGTCCTGTCTCATAAAACAGGCTTCCCAGGCCCCGATTTTCCTCCATCCTCGTTGCTTTTCTCTGCACCTGTTCCTGTTTGAATTCATCTTTTGTGATAAAGTCAAACCAGTTTAAAATCACTGAACTATCCCACTGACTGAAGGACTGGATTTGATTATTTTTCCAGCCAGAAGCATTGTAATAAAGCTCAGTATTATTTTATGAGGGCTGTGAAGAAAAGCTACGTATTTTCTTAGGCTCAGGTATTATCTAATTATTACTTGAGGACCACACTACTTAATAAAGCTGCTTTTCTGACTGCTGAAGAGGCACGTGGCTGTGATCGGCATGAAGCAGATGCTTCCTCTGCCTGTGACATGGCTCCATTCGGTGCTGGGAGAGAATCTATTTATTTAACTTTACCAGTTAACCTTTATTTTTTAAAGTTTGCAATATCATCCATCAAATTGGGAGGATTGCTTTTCACAGGTGCAAATGAGTCATCACATGTTTGCCAGCTTGGAAAACATTTAGAAAATTAGAGGCTAGAAGCTCAGGAAGGAAAAAAAAAAGGAAAGAGAAAAGAAACTTAAACTACAGTCAGTCTCACGGCCCTTGCTGGGTTGTGGCTGTCTTGCAAGAAGCAGAGATGGGTTTTCTCCCATCTGAGGTTTTGTGCTGGTTTCTGAGATCCTTGTCAGCAAACATCAGTGGCTCTAAAGCTGAGCCCATCCCCTAATGAAACAGTTATCCCAGCCTTAAAGGCAGGATTAGCTACCCGAAGTGGAGCAGAGAGCCCCTCTGCACTTTTTAACACCTCATGAAGAGATCTGGCTGCCAACAAAAGGAAAATCCTAACGTGTAAAAAATGCATAATAATAAGGACTTTGGCTGAGTGGAATTCCATCACGGATCAGATGAAATTGCCTTGTGCAACTTGCTGAGGGCTCCATGCTATGCTAAATGACCTTTGTACCATGTAAAATGGGCACTGCGGCAGGATGCGGGGAGGACCAGGGGCTGGGCTGCTCTTTTATTTTCCCCCCCCTATGGAGTTCAAGCTTGTCAAGAATACAACAGAAACGAGGGGGAGAAAGAGGGGGAAGGAACGTCCCATTGAATTTTTCATGAATGATTTTTGTCAGAGGAGAAGGAACATCTGTGTTTATGAAGGGTCCAGGGAGGGGATGCAGCGAGAGCAGGATGTGACCGTCTGGTCCTGGGTACCCAAGGAAGTGTGCAAAGCCCCATTCCAGTGGTAAAATCCAACCTGTGTTGAAATGTGTTAAGATTACAGCTGAAAAGGACCCTGCCTTTGCCCTCAGTCTTGTCTGCCTGCTTTGCACTTGTGAAGCAGCGGATATTCCCAGAGGATTCGGGTCTGAGGTTCAGTGACCCTGGATGCTCAGCACCCTAAAAATCAAGCCCTTTCTGCCTCAAAATGATGAAAAACCCATGGCAGCCGCATTAGTTCATGTGTCCCTCTCCACATGGGGACTGATCATCACCTGAGGCCATCCTTGGGTGCTCCCCTACGAGGAACTTTCCTTTCTTCTTTTTTTGCTGGGGTTTCTTCACCTTCCTCAAAGGCACCTGGGGCTGACAAGAGTTGGAAAGGTGAAGCAGGGAAGGACAGAGGGACTGATCCTCCTAGAAGTGTTAAACACTGTCTTGGATCACCCACTCAGGGCTACATCTGGTACCATATTTGAGACCAGGAGTCAGCCTCTCTCAGCTCAGACTGGCAGGAGCTGTGGGGCTCTTTCCTTATGTTTGAAGTAAGGGCTTGTGAGCCTTTCTGTAGAGTCGAGGGAGAATTTTTCTTCACAATTTCTCTCTTTTGTCGTGATCAAAGATGCCCTTGAGGAATCCTCCATCAGCAGCACAGCTCTGAGTCTCCAAGTCTGCAGTTTATTACTGCAGGGCAATGTTTTTTATCCCACAGAGGTGGACTTGTGGAATAGGTGTTCAGTGGTGGCTTTGGGACTGGATATGTGTTGCAGAGTTGCCTGTCATGAAGGAAGACTGAGCTCAGCATCATCATGAACTGCTGTCGGTTCTGTTTACTCTGCTAAGGACAGGGACTGATGTGCTGGGAGCCCAAACACAATGCAAAATCTTACACCTGCCACTAGCATAGGATGCTCCCTTAATAAAATAAAAAATAAATGAATAGACACCCAAAATCGATGACAGGGATCTAAAGTATCTCAACAACTGTGTTGTACGGCTGCAGAAGCAGGATATGAGCATCTCTGGTCGTACTCTCAGTGGCTTTGTATTTGATCTGGTTATGCATCAAGTGTCAAACTCCCCAAGAGCCCACAATGCAAACCATGGTTAGATTTCAAAACTAATTATGTTCACCAGAGCTCACCAGGTCAGCAGCCACCCTGAAAGTTTACCCAGGAGGGTGATGAAGGGTTCTGAAAGAAGCAAGCTGATTGCAGGTGCAGAGCACCCGAAAATCAGCCCTTGAGTTGTTGTCAAGACTTGTATTTCTGATGTTGCCTTCTGCTTCCAAATAATCCCGTGCTGCCCCACACGTTCACACCCACGTACCCCGAAGGGTGAACAAGCCTGAACAGGCAGAGATGAGTATCTGCTCCGTGCCAGTGGGTACCCAAAGCACTCCAGCCTCCCCAGGGCTATCCATGCTGCCTTGCAAACATTCCTTGAGAAAAGATACAAAACTCACACAGTATTCCTGAGGACCAAAAGGCACATGGAAGGAGTCCTAGGTCCTTTTTCTACCCACTCCAGAACCCCTTTGCATAACTCAAAACTGTTTATTCACTCTACCTCCAAATCTCTTTTCACCTATCTATGGAATTCAGACCCACCTGCCAGGAATCTTTCATGAATTAATTTGATCTGGGAATGCTGGAAGAGCCGTTACTGAAATAAAAAGGGGATTTTTTAAAATATTATTATTTTTATTAAAACTTATTCCTCCGCCCACTACTCACTCCACCCACTGCCTATGGCCAGAAGGTAACTCTGCACCTTCTGAGAGAATTACAGAGCAAGTGCTTCCACAAATCTCCCTAGAACTCTCCTCTGCACGGGCTGGTATCATCAGTCAGAGACCTGATCCATCTGGAGATAACAGGAGTAATTTATCCTTTGTGGCAGCTCATCTTCTTGCCCAGACATCCTCAGTGCTGAAGCGGGGTGGAATCTTTCCCTTTGAGGACAAGAAGGAGAAATTGCCCTTGATAGCTCTTTTTCTGGTGCTTTTTCATCCTTCATGCAATGCTGGATCTCTTGGCAAAGGCTGGTGGGGTGGAGGTTCCCTGTGCCCCATCAGTGCTGCTCATACTCCATGTGACAGCACCACGGCAGCTGAGCAAGGCTCCTGCAGCCCCCAGCCATGGACAGCAGCTCTCACCTCAGAGGAAGGACCAAGGAATGGACACACAGTCCTGTTAGGTGGCTTTTGGCCTCTGCAAGCACTCACTGTGCCCCACAGCAGAGTTAGTGGTGCTCTGCCAGCCCCCACAGCTCCACAACCATGGCACATTTACCCACCAGAGTGTGCTGAGCAAAGCTCCACGGTGCCTTCCCCCAGCACCAACCAGTCCCCCCACAGCAACCCCTTTCTTCTTCAGTTCAAAGTGCTCTGGCACTTCATCTGGAAAATTCTCTAAATCTACATTACCTCTGCCTTATTTAATCTTTTCGGGAGCACTGACAACCAGGGCATGAAAAAAGAGATTTTAAGCTGAAAAGAAAGCAGCCCCTGATCACTTCTTGGGGCTAAGTTACAAACTGAATTGGAAACTGGAAGGTGAAAAGAATATGTTACCTTTTAAGTGTCACGTTTTTCTCTGCAAAAATGCCTTTTAACTGAGCTGTTGCAGAAGGCATAGAAATAGCATCAAGCCATGGCTTTAGATCTTGTTCTGTGTTTTGCTCCTAAACAGGTGCCTCTGGTGTCTGGCTTTGTTTTTGCAGAAATGGGGGCCACCAGACATTTACTTGGAATTTGGAAATCTCTCAGATTTGGGAAGATTTATATCTCTGTGTTGAAGCACTGCGAGTTACCCCTGCTTACAAGACTTTATAGCACAAATTAGATCCATCCTCAGCATCAGCAGCACACGGGGAGACCTGGACACTGCAAATACCAGAAAGAAAAGCAAAGAGGAAGCTGTAGGCAGCACCAATGTAGCTGAACATCATAAATCCCTGTCTGTCACACCTGCAGATCTGCAAACCACAGTGCCACTTGGAGCTTACCTGGGTTTCAGCTGAGGTGCTGCAGACTGTGTGTCTGAGGTGAAGGATGTGCAGCAACACACTCATCGTGCAAACATTCCCTCCATGCTGCAGGACAAAGCACTTCCATGATCCTGGCTGAATCCCCATCAGCAGGACTATTTTAAGACACAGTCAGGTGAGGACACAGCCCAGAGCACATCACCTCTCCAGGAGGCACGGCTGCCTCCAGCTAATTACTGGTCAAAACACCTCCAAGGTCACCATACCCCAAAGTGCCTTCCTGCATCAAAGCATCTCTTTACCTAGAGTGGAAAAAACATCAGCTAGCCCATGGCACATCCCAGCAAGGCTGTTCATCCACTTCTGGTGGATTTGCAGGTGCTCATGACAGAGAGGAGATGGGCAAAGGGACAGGGAGATGCACAGGTTCACTGCACAGGTCAAAAAGAGATGGAGGGGGAAGAAAGGCTGAAGCAGGGCTGGTTTTTCCCTGTGTATCTCACAAATATCATAATCTTCAACATCTTTGCTGCAACTGCACCCACATCTGCACCAGGCTCACATCCTTGGGGTCCAGTCCCCCCTACCTGGTGGCTCCTTTTGGACTCTTTACACCAGCCATCCCTGTCCTCTTGTTTCTGAATTTAGCTCTGAAATACTTTTGTGTCTGACCCCTTTTCCGTTTTGTCCCCCAGGACACTCACCTGAGCTGGGACCCATCAATTCTGATAGAATTTTGCAGGAATTTTGCCCAATTAAGAAAAAGAAAGCCACAGTTTCCCTACAGATGAGATAATCTCTGCTATTTGTGAGCTAACAGGCTGTGGGACACGAATAAGAGCAGTATAACAGAATAAAACAGTATTTATACCTTAGACAGGCTGACAAATGCTGATTAAAATGTCTCCTTTCTTAATCAAATGGCAAATAGAAAGACATATTTTCTTATCTCTTAAGGCGCTTTCATGGCAGCCTGGGCCAGAAATGTTTTGATATTGTACAGTATCCAGGGATGTGAGTGCTCTTTCAGAAAGAGGCATGAGCCTTTATTGCAGATGACCTTGTCTCAGTTTTCTCCTCTGACCGTGACTTGATTTAAGACAGCTCAATTCAGTTGTTTATCAGGCATCCAGTGCCGTTGGACACTGTCTTCGGGATCCCTCTAGCCCCCAGATGACACAAATGGCCCCAATCCTTCTGTTTGATGTGCTGAGCCCCTTCAGGTGTTTGACAAACTCCCTGTCGTGTCCAGAGCAGCAGATAACCAGTTCAGACTGGTCAGATTGAACTCTTAATCCTTCGTGCACCAAGCTTCAGTTTGCAAAACTTGAAATAGCTTTTCCTCCTTGTTTTTGAAAACAGCCTGGGAGATCTGGGGATGGGATCTCCAGCAAGGCCCTTTCTTAAGCAGGCACCATCATATCCTTCTCTCATACACATATCAAAGCAATCTAGAGGAGAGCTCTTTCCCAGAGCACTGATTAGAGGTTTTTTGATCTCCCCTAGGTTGCTGCAGAGATCCCCATGTGTGTACCTCCCCTGCATGCTGTGAGACCACTGAGTACAAAAACAAAATACAAACAGTAAGGAGCAAATTGCTTTTTATTTATAAACAAAGCTGCAGGCATGCAGGACAGAGGCAAAGGAAGACCTCCCTGTGAGCATCAGGTAGAGCCTCAGCCCAGCAAGGCTCCATCTGAATCCAGCAGCTCCAGGGAAAGCTCTGGTTGGTGAAAGGAAAGAGGGGGAAGCAGGGCTGTGTTTGCACCGGGGTGCTGTGCCTTGCACCCTGCCAGCTCGAGCACTACAAGTGATGGATGCATGGGTGAAATCCTGGGAGCAAATCCTGCTCCTGAACAGATGCAGACAGCCAGGAGCTGGAGATGTGTGTCTGCTAGCAAAGCTGCAGCTGCAGGCAGTGCCAGGAGGGAGGGCTGGTTCCAGCAGCTCCACCAGAGCAGCCCCAGGACAGGCTCTGGTGCAGACAGCTCTGACTCACCAGCTCTCCCAGATCTGTCCTGGAGCAGGAGGGAAGGGTGAGCCTGCACAACCCCACCAGGATGTTGTGTGTTCCCCCACAGCAACAGCTGTGCAGGGATGTGAGCCAGGGGAGATGGAAATGCTGCTCACTGCTCACCCTGCTTTCCATCCCATCTCTTGCACAGACAGGACAAACAGGAGAAATCCTGCTTAATTCTCGAGCTTCAGGCCAGGAGATTGAAGGAGGTGCTGGCAGGCAGCAGACCAAGACCAAGAGACTGGTGACACAGAAAAAAAGAGGCAAAGCAGGGAGCTGAACATGGATTCCTCGGGGCAATTCACCCACCTGGCGGGGTCTCCTCTCTAGGGGAAAGCACTCCAGTTAAACACTTCTTTCTCCAATGTTTATGCACGCCTGAGTTTGCCAGTGTCTCTCATCATTGCCAGGGCCTCCCTCTCCCAAAGCTCCCCAAATGTGCAATTCCTACCTGGAGCTGCCCGAGGGAGGACGGGCTTGGCTCTGATGCTGAGCAGACAGGTGAGCACTGATGGTACCGCAGCTCCTCCAGGGGAATGATTACCTGATTTATCTCCAGCCAAATCCTCCCTGATGTAAATTGTAGAAGCTCACTTGGCAGGAAGCCCCATCCCCTTATATAAGCTGAAATATTGCCCTTTGAGATTTATCCATTACTGCCAGACTGCTGAGCCGTCTGTCTTCAGCAAGGGCCCCAGAAGAGGAGGATGGTTGTGTTCATACTGGTTTTGTCTGTGTAAGGTAAATATTATTGCTCATTTTCCCCTGCAGCAGAGAGCCCAGTGTCACCTGGACAGAGATTCCTTCTCTCTGTTGTGCTGAGGCACTGGCTCGAATAGTAGGAATTCAATTTGACCCTGTAAATATCTTTCACATTTAAATGCTCCATCTTGGTGGGGAGGGAAGTTTCATTTGGAGGTCTGAAACTTATACACATGCACAGAGAAAAATATTTCTGAAGAAAAATTCAAAGCAGCAAATACTGTGCATATGGGAATGGGTATTGAGTAAACTGTAATCCCATTCCCCTTCAGTCCTTCCTTGAGGTACACAACCACCCATGTACACAACAACACAAAGATGTATACCCCAAAACCTCAGATCCCCACCAGAGCCAAGCACACCCCTGGCCCCTGCCTGATGCTCTCCCACACAACCAGCACCTCTCCAGTCATTTGTGCTCCAGTTTCCTGGAAGGATCTGGTCCCCATCCCCACACTCCACAGCAATTACACTGCCCTGTTGGACCAGTTGTGTTTGGAGAGCTGCATGTTTAAACTCTCTGAGGGCTGACAGGCCCAGGGAAGGAAGGCAGCTCCTCCCTCTGCAAAGCTCTGATAAGGCCAAGGGTCTGACTGACAGAGCTGGAGAGGCTGATGGGGTCTGCTGAGTTTTGAAGTGCTCATTACACAACCGCAGATTGCAGAGGAGAGCAAACCTGGTGCCCAAAGTGTAAACCCAGAGCTAGGGATGGGTAGCTTGGAATTACACTGCCTGAAACATGGCTTCCCTCATTTAATGTCACTTAAGATGCCCCTTGAACTTAAAACCACTTCTTTGCACTGAGGTTTAATAGGTCCCCTGTGGCTGTTATCATTCCTGAATCCACTGCTGAGCCCTGGCATGAGGGGAGCTGATGCAGAGAGGTTTCTGGGCAGAGCTGGGTCAGGACCTCCCAACTTGGTGATAGCCCTGAGTAGGAGCATCCACTGAGAGCTGTTGTCCTGGAAAGAACACCTCTCCTCCATGTCCCAGTCTCATTCAGAGAGATATCTTTCACCTCATCCTGCCCAACCCACTACTTTGAGCTCATTCCTCTCTGCCATTCCCACAGCATCGAGGTAAACCACTTCTTCTCCAAGGGGAAGCCAGCTTGGATGGAATTTTCCCTAGTTACAAGGGCAGCAGGGAAGTGAATTGCTGGCTGTCACTGCACAGATTGCTGTGCCCCTCCCTGGTGCATCCTCTATTTGACTCCTCTTGTGACAGACCCCTTTGCTGAGATTCTGGACTAGGTAAACCCCAACTTACAGCAAGACAGCTCCCCCATCCCCTTCAGCGTGCTGTCATGTTTCTCAAGGGCTGGGGACCATTGTTAAAGAACAAAGCAGCATTTCTATAAAAGAGAAGAGCACAGTTAATAAGTTCACTAACTGAGAAAAACAGCCTTTTAATATCTCTCTTTGTGACTCATAGTGTGAGAGCCAGCTGTTACTACTGGAGAGAAATTCCTTGCTGATTAGTCTTTTAAAGGGCTTCCCAGATAATTAAATAATGATTTCTCTCCCCATTCATTCTAAGTGACAGGAGAGCCTGGCAAACCCACTAAGCATGGAAGGGCAGCATGTTTTCCCAAGCCTTATAGGAGCTTAGCTATTCTGCAGCTAATCCGGGGCTTAAACCCATCCGCAGATCCCTGCACCAAGGGACAGACTGTCCCACCTTCCTGGTGCTCCAGGGCTGGCCTGGGACAGCCTGAAATCCTCAAAATAGGCTTCAGGCCAGGGCTGTGTTTTCAAATATGAAATTACAATAGGAAGGATGGTCTCACCTGGGCAGACAAATTAACTTTTCTTTGCCCCAGCTCCCTGAGAAACCAGCTTTGCCTGGGGTCTGCACAAGCTCAGCAGGAGTGAGAGTGAATCAGTCCCTCTCTGTCCTTCCTAGACTGTGCTCAGAGCCACCACTAGAAAGAATGAGTGACCAATACAGAGGCCATTTGGGTTTTTTTCGGGGGTAATCTGGCCTTCAGCACATCCACTGTGTTTCCAAGCCACAGCACGGATCACAGCGATTTGCTCAGGCAGGAATTTCAGCCATAAAATTGCATGGCCTCTCTGGGTACAGCTGCACTGGTCTGATGGAGCTATTTCTGGTTTTCCACCAAATCCTAAAAGGTGAAGGACAACCTGTGTGCTCTCCAGGTGAAATCATGTATATCTCCAGATGTAATCAGGTATATCCAGTCAATGCAGGATTGGGAAGCAGACATGTCTACACTTGAATAACTGCATTCTCACTTATTTTCATGTGTTTGGCTTTCAGAGAGGGTCTTTACCTCATACCTTACTAAACCAGTGGGAAATTTCAGGATTCAATAATCCCTGGGAAAAAAACTAAGGTTAACAATTAGGGTCACACCAACAGGAAGAAAGATGTAGCACATATTTTACCAAAGAACAAAACTGGTTTGTAGCTTCAGTTGTGCTGAAACATTTTTTCCAGTGAGCAGATGCTTTTATTTAATTGAAAACCAATGAGAAATATCATCTGAGACAGAAAAACATTGACCAACCATATAAATATGCGAAAATGAGCTCTGAGTTTTGCCCATTCCTAATTGAGAAGCTGTTCTCGTGGTTAATTGAGAATCTGTTTAGGGGCAAGACAAGGGTGGGATAGATAGAAGGGAGAAAATATTTAAGAAGCAAGTGTTCTATCAGTAACATACTGTAATGAGAATCTAGCAAAAAAATAATATTAATTTTATTTTCTCTAACTAAGATCCATCTGGCCATCTTGGCAAGGAAAGAAATGCAGCATTAGCAAAAGAGATCTTTGAAGAAGTTGTTCCAACCTAAGTACAACCCACAAGGGATATTCAGGCATTTGAAAATGTTACAGATTTGTAATGTCCCCACAACACCAGTTGTTAACCTTTGAATTGGCAGGTAAACTGAGGCAGAAAGTGGTAAAGTGATACTACTGTGTGACAAAACCTGTCAGAGGATGAACTGATTCCTCCCCTCTTTGCTCCAGTCCTCAAGAAAACATCACCCAACCATAATGAAACCCTGAAATGGAGTGAAGTCTCTGCTGACAGGAGATTTTGGATGAAATGCTCCCCAGCTTGCAGCCTTGAAGGCAATGGGCACTGCAAAACTTTCCATAGAAGCCTGGCTGGGGGAGGATTCTCCTATGGAAAACTTGCATTTAAATGGCATTGAGCACTTAGCCTGACAAAAGGCAGGAAACTCAAAGCAAAGGGTGACACTCTGTCTTTAACTTACATTTTTATGCCTTTTATCCCTTTCTTCCACGCAGTGCAAATCAAGGACAGGGGGTCAAACTGAATCCCTCCAGAACCCCCTGGATTCATTTTTACCAGAAATGTTTGATGGTCTGTACTATCAGACTAAGAAACTTTTCCTGATTAGCAAACTCAGGCATGATTTTCTGATTCACAGTGCAGGAGAGCTCCATAGCCACCCTTGTTCAAGGGCAGCCAGTGCTCCCAGGAGCCTGGGTCCCAATCCCTTGACCCTGCAGGGAAGGTTAGTGAGACAGAGGTGCTGGGACACAGGAAGAAACGGGGATGCTTTGTAAACTGATAATGGTCCCTTTGATCTGAAAAGAGTGAAGGAAGGCAGAACATTTTTTAGATAAGCCATGGAAAGAGAGCAGTCCAGAGCATGAGGGCTGAGCTTCACCAGAGGCTGGAGGAAAGATGGACCTGTTGCTGAAAGATAAATGCTTCAAAACCCCAAAGCTGAGCTTTCTGAGCAAGAGATATACTCTTTATTATCATCTGTAATTCAATAGATTATGAGTTTCACATCTGTTGAAACTATTTTAAAAGTTCTAAAAATCTTTAGCAAAACTAGCCTGAATCCAGGGAGTCCTAAGCACTGAGAAGTTCAAACTTTTGGTCAGAATGCTACCACTCCCAATTCCTTTTTATTAGCTGTGTCCTCAGGAAAAAAAAATACTTTTAAAACATTATTACATAATTTGCCACGAGAAAGGTCCCCGTTGTTTTGTCTCATTATTCTGCTCCTCTGCAAAGGCAGCCACAGACTATCTTCCCTAAAGGATCAGGAGGAAATCAAACCCTGCTGGGTTTTTGGACAGCAGAACCAGCAGTGGGTGCAATAACCAACATCTGGGAATCAAGGCTGGCTCTCTGCTGTTTGCAGATGTCCCCATGCTCTTAGAGTCCTCTGGGGACAGACTTCAAAAACAGGTTGGGTGGAGCCATTGCTTTACTCCTAAAATGGGACAGCTGGTTTTCCCCCATAGCCTTAAACAGATACAAAAGCCCCTTCTTCAAGGAGTTGTGCCAGGGCAGGTGTGGAGGTGTGGAAATGGATCAAAAGTAGAGTCAGAAAGGTAATCATGTTCAGGATCTTAGGGGCAAATCTGGGCACTCTCCAAGAGTCCTGAAGGAGTCCTGAAGGAGTAGAGGGGCTGGGGTTGCAATGCCTCTTCATCTCCCACACTCAGGAAAATCTGAGGTATCCACCAGCTGCCCCAAGCTATGATCAGACAACACTGAATAACACAGCAGAAAACTTCTGCTGTGCTGTGGAATGTGCCCTGTGATGGAGTCTCACCACCGTGGCAGGTACGTGGGACTTCACTGTCCCAAGCATTCAGTGCAGTTCACACAGGG
This sequence comes from Brachypodius melanocephalos, assembly GCA_013398615.1. Lineage (NCBI taxonomy): Eukaryota > Metazoa > Chordata > Aves > Passeriformes > Pycnonotidae > Brachypodius > Brachypodius melanocephalos. The sequence continues at coordinate 5,700,207 of VZSR01003371.1, forward strand.
TGGTGCAGCATGGTCTCCCAGTTGTGCTGCTCCTGTGCACTGAAAAGTGGATTTTTCCAGGAGAAATCATCTCACTGGAGAAGGATGGATTTAGCAAGAGCAGTTTTGCCACCATAAGTGCAATACAAAGGGATGGTGTAGCACAGCTGTCCCAGCACAGGCTGGCTCCAGCACTGAAAGAACCAAGAGTTCTTCACAATAGCAGGATAGACCCCAAAAAGAACTTGCATTGCTTTTTTTGAGAGACTCTCCAGGTGAACAATTATCCTAGGATAAATCTTGGCCTTCCCAATCTCCACAGTCACTTTTGAACTGCATCAGGAAGGGAGCTGTGGTGCCACAGTGGAGTTGTTCATGTTTTCAGAGGGAGTTGCACATCCAGATAACTCTCCTGTTTACCCATCAAACACAGCCCTGGCATTGTGGCTGGCACTGGAGGACCGATTTTTAATACCTTCCACTGCTGGTAGCAAGTCCCTGGCAATCTCAGCTGGTAACATATTGATAAAGCAATGAAACCCTGCATGCAAGGAGCAGCATCTGTTTCAGCCTGGGGATCTGGGGTGGATAGAGGTTCGATTTTGTCTTTTTTTAACCACCAGGAAAACACGATAATCGAATCTCTCTGCCACTCTTAATTAGCATGGGGAAAAAGCAGTACAAAGAATAATTAGCAGAGGCAACTTTCCTTTAATATGAGACCACAGCCAGCCACCCCAGGAGATCGAAACACATCGGATTGTGCAGGGGCATTCAAAGTCAGCTACAAAAGCAGAGGAACTCCCCTACATGCTAACGTTACTGCCCTCCTTATATTGCACTATAAAACCGGGGTGTCAAAAAGGCTAGAGATTTTACACTTAGTGTCAGTGGTTTATAGTCATTAGACTAATTATGTTGGTGTTTTTACCACCTTTATTCTACTAATTGGTCTAAAAGCCAAACAGGGACATCATTACTTTACACAAACAAGCAATTATTGGGCCATAAACACACCCTGGTTTGTGTTCCCTGGGTGAGGAGGGAGCTCCTAATGCTCTCTCTGTGGTGTCTGCCACAATAACAGGCATTACTGATGCACTTGACTTTAGCTCTGCTTACAAAGAGGCCTCAAAGCTGCTGATACACGAGAGAAACTGGATATTTGTTACCTCCCTAAAAACAGATTAAGGAAAATGGCATCACTCCAGGTTCAGCCCATGCATTGCTCTTTGTGCCAGCACAGCCCGACTTCGTTTTTGGTTGGGTTTTGTTGTGTATTTGCTGTTCTAGGAAGGGACAGCTCAGTGGATGCAGCAAGAATAATTTGTTTATGAGACACTCATGAGAAATGTTGTATCTCCAAGAAATTTGGTCTCCTTGCAGGCCATGATGTTCCAAGACTTTTCATTGCCTACAGCTCTGTAAAATACATCTGCTCTGACCAAAAGGGCATCGTCTTCCCAGGTTACACACCCTGGCAGCCCTTCACCCGTTACTGCTCTCCCACTTCGGCTGTTTCACTAAATGCTTCCAAAGAACAGTGACTGCTCTTCATTCCTCCCTGCATTCCTGGGAAGGCCATATCTGCTGGCTACAGCGCTTTGCTTGAGGGCTCTGTGCACTTCACTCATGTAAGCACAGACTGCGTTTGAAATTGCACTTATTGGAGGGCAAACATTTGTACGTGGTTAGAAGAGCTGGGTTTTGTGTCACCTGACAGCAGCACTGCCAGGGCTTAGAGACCTGGACTCTTCATCACTCACAGCAAAGATTTCAACACCATAATCCCTCACAGAAACCCTAACACATCTACTTCCAGGGACTGTGTGTGTGCAAGGGGTGCCTCAGAAAGGTATTGGGGAAAAAACAAAAATCCACGCTAGTATTATCACACTGGCAATATAAAAATTATCTAATATGAATAAAAATCTAAAACTTTATTTTATTTTACCATCATACAGATAGCTCCTCTTCAGACGAGATTATAACCTGAATTTATCTGTGAGTAGAACAAATGTTGACCATTCATCAGCTTTAAGAAGCCATGGTGATTTTCTGCAAGAACTAAGATATCAGGAAAAGATTAGGGCATCTTGAAGAGGGAGGTTTATCTCAGGCAAAGCAGGGAATGACCTTGCATCATGCAAAATTCCTTCCCCAGTGTCCCTTGGGTAGGATAGTCCTCAACACTGATTCAAATGTGTTTCAACAAATTGAAAGGCAGCGTTGTCATGAACCATTAAATAATACATGTGTTTCCTACAAGGGTGATCTACTTTAAAATGTTTTTTGAAACAGGCAGTGTGGTTAGTCTGAGTTCAGATGCTGGAAACCTCTGTTTCGCCTAAATAAAGTGCTCTGGACTGTGGCTTTTTTAGCCTATTGGAGGGCTTTGAAATCCATGTGTCCTTACCATGTCACTGGTTTTTTAAGCCCTTTGCCCGAAGATTTCATCAAGTATTCTCACTTCAAAACTGATGACACAAAATGACCCATTAGAATTAAATTACATATGAAGAAAAAGTCAAATGCTCAATGTTTCACAAATGTTTTCTGCAGCACGACTCTGGCTGCTGTATTTACTGAGCACGTCAGATTTTTGACTCTACGGTTTCTTAAACAAGCCAAGTTTTTGTTTTATTTTATGTTCCATAAATCCATTTAAATTGGGCTATAATGGTTAATTTTAAGCTCTCTCTCAAATGTTTCTAAGGGGCTTCTGTAATATCCAACAGTGCTGGCTCCTCTCCTTTGGAAATAAGAAACTGCAGCTTCAGTGAGAAACACTATCTGAACAATGTCTTCTTTAAACAGCCCCCAGAAGCACTGCATTTCCAACTCTAAGGGGAATTTGCATGTGTTTCAGCATCAAAGGTTGATATGACCCTATCACCTAGGGACTGTCATGTTATCTAAGTGCCCGCATATCAGCAGCACGATAACATTGTGTGGTTCGCAGCTGTCGCAGGAACGACATATTTTCTGAATTAACCTAGGCTCGGATTTATATAAACTATCCCCGATAACATCTGCCCAGGACTCTCCTTTGAAAATGAGCAGAGATCCTGCCCGAGCGAGCTCTCTTCTGCAGCCGGGAGCAGACAAAAAAACCAAACCAAACCCCTCTCCCTGGAAAAGCCACGCTTGGATTCGTGACGCTCACACCAAGAAACGGTGGAAAGAAAAAAAAAAAAAAAAAAACAAAAAACCAAAAACGTGTTTAGCGGCGTAGGTAGAACAATGAAGATGTCAAGCGGCTTCTCGGGAGCGAGTCGCTGTGTCTTGTCATGCTTGGACATGAACGGGGAAAAAAATGTCTTTATTACCCGGCGCGGTAACCCCGCAGCGCGCCGCCGGCTTGATCCTATAACTTTCCCATTAGATGAGGGCGCCCGCAATCCTAATGAGGCACAATAAGTAGATTATGGGAGTCCTTTTGTTTTGCTAAACAGCAGCTTTTTTTTTTTTCTGGCGGGGGTCTCACAAAGGTGTGCGAGGCCCCGGTGCGGGGCCGGGCCCGGGACGCGCCGGGTCGGGTCGGGCCGGGCCGGAGAAGCGGCGGAGCCGCGGGAGCGAAGGCGCGGGGCGGCGGGGATGGGGCTCATCAGTACCAGGGCTCTGCCCATTGTATCTGGGCTATAAAGCTGTCAGAGCAGCCCGATTGAATGTTCCCTCACTCCTACCCTGGCGCTTCCTCCCCTCTCAGCAGAGAGCTAAGCCCCGGGATCTTTTGTTTTCATGAGAAACCACTGGCATCTCACATTTATAGGGATTTTTAAAGCTCTGCTATGAAAAATTGCTCTGTCTTAAAAATACAGGGGATTTTCTTGTTGTTGTTGGGTTTCCTTTAATTGCATGCAAACCAGCCAGTCAATTCGTGCAGCCCTCTGAGAAGTTATTTTTACAGAGAGATCAGTGGTTATTTAAGATGCAAAGGAGAGCACAGCTTTTCACCAGGCTGCAATCTTTCCACCTTGCATATTCATTTGATGACTAGAGAAGGAGACTGCTCCAGGGGAAAAATAGCAGGGACGGATTCCTGCCTCTGTGAAGGGACTGGATCTGTTGGAAAGATAAGAGGGAATAGCAAGTGGGCCCCCCACCCCTGTAATGGGTTTCTTAGCTATGCTCCTGTAACCATTGCCATGCTGGATGGATGTGAAAAAGATATTAAAAGTGTGGAGAAGGCGACAAAAATGATCAAACCAGTCTGTAGGCTGAGGTGCAGTGTGCAAAATGGCATTCTCATTTTCTCTTGGTTTTAATTAGGCCACCCAACCTTTGAGAATTGAGGTTGAGGAGTTGTGGGTCACATGAGGACCCTGTAGCGTGGCTGCCGATCTGCAAGGAGAAAAATTGCACAGCCAAGCAGGAAGTTTCACCACAGCCAGCTCAGATGTTGGTTGGTTGCTTGTCATCACTCTGATTGAACTGGAAATAAATGGAGAAGAGCCTCTCCTACTCTGCTTTGGTCTCTCCATGTGACTCTGACAACAGACAGAGCAGAAATATAAATTTTGTTAAAACAAGTAAAAGTACCTGGGGTAGAGATCGCTGGGAAGCTCTGTTTTGTGTCATAAAGTACTCCTGTTGCACCTTCAAGGGGGCTAAGTTGCCCTGGTGTCCTGACATACCTGTCCACAGGGACAGGCTGTGCACACCTCTGCAAATCCTCATTTCACCAGCAAAGAACGTGAGTGCCTGGACACAAAGCCTGGCCAAAGATCTTCTCAAACTTGAACTCTTCTGATGGATCTGGAAATATTTACTGAGGAGTTTCTCTGACAGTTCTTGGTCTGGAATTGTATCTTAAATTTTTCAGTGGACACTTCCATGGAATTTCATTGAAAATCTGATATTTGTAATCATCCAGAACCATTGCCACTGTTTCTACTGAACAGAGACTGCAAGAGTGAGAGGAGGCTATTCAATTTTTCACTGCAGGTTCCTTTTTGAGTGTGATTAATACTATTTTAATGCTGGAATTAACACATCATGGATTAAGATCCCACTATGTGAACCAATACACCAGGGCAGATAGATGTCAGCAAGCCTTTTTTTTTTTTTTTCCCAGAAGAGCTCACCCAAGGCACCAGTAGCCAAACATGAAGCCATGCAACCAACTGTGCCACCCCCAAGGGTAGATATTTTTGTATCTCATAATCCAGGAAAAAAGACTCAGTTAATTGGTCACATCACTCAGCACTTGAATCACTTGCTGGGATCATCTCAGTCAGCTGAAATAAAGTACAGCATAAATGTGATGAAACTGATTAAAGTTATACCAAAAATAACACAGGGAAGGATTTGGGATGTCAGATATTTTGGACTTCCTCTGTATCAGAAAAGCAAAACAAACCAACCAACCAAACCAGCCCCAAAGCAATAATTTCAAACCTTATCCAAGCAACTGGTAATGTTTTTTACCAACAGTTGAGACATGTTGTTGGGACCTAGCAGTCTTGGTTTGTACACAAGCACTAATGATTGTCTGAATAAATCCTTCTAGGGGAATCTTATCCTTAGATTGTATCAGTGCATTTTGAAGGATTTTCCCAAATAATTTTCTCTTTGATTTCCCTAATGCCCCATCATACTTTTTTTCTTCCCCATCACTGCCTACTCCTTACTCTGCATTGCCAAAGGGCTCTGGGAGCCACCTCTTTCCAGAGCTTGGGTGAGGAATCTTCTCACAGCCATGGCAAAGCCTCTACATCCTTGAAAACACATTGCACAGCATCACAGTACACACTCTGCTCTATTTTTAAAACCACTCTTTTCATGGGATCTAAAAAAACCCAACACACCCTGACTTCTGAGAAAACTTGGGAAGACTGGTCTGCAACCCTGGGCTGTGGGATAGGTCGGAGCAGGGTGTCCAAAACCACCAACAATACCAAAGGCAGCTACATTACCCCCCTCTAAGGTCTGCCCATCCTTCAGAATCCCCTCCTAAGAGTCCACTCTGGATCCCCAGGGCAGCAACAGTTGGTGGGAAGCAGCTGGGGATGTTGCAGCACCACAGTCTTCCAACACGCAAAATGCAGCCTTGGGCTACCCAGTCCTGGATTTCTCCATGGAGCATCTAGGGATGTGCTTAGATAAAAGATACTGTTGAGAATAAATCCTTCTTTACAACCGTTTTTACTCTTGGCAATGGGTGCGCCACTGGAAAACAACGGACTGTTAGAAAACAAATCTGAATCTGTATTGTTGGCTGAGGCAGAAAACAATTGCCCAAAACAAAGCATAAAACTTGTTAACAAGCAAAGCACACTATTGGATTCAATGGCAACAGGAGTAGGCAAAAAAATATGAAAACCTGCTCCAGGCACTCTGAATACAGGTCTTATAAACTAAACCCCTTCAGAAACGTTATTTTACTTCTCCCCTCTGCTCCCCTGTCCCCTCGCCCCCAGTCTCACTTTTTTTAAGGGCTTGGTTTCATTTTTACCCACAATCCTGTTTTTTTCCCTTCTTCTGATATTTTCCTGTAAATAATAATTGGTTCTTTTGTGGCAGCATTTCCACATTGGCAGGGGTGTGTAGGGCTTTCTTGGAGGTGGCAAGAAAAAAGGGAGTGATTTGTTTCAATGGGTTATTGTTGAGTGAATGCAAATATCTGCAGCCACTGGAGCAAATAGGAGCAGGGGATTAGGTGCAGGAAGCTGGCTGAGTGGCATAGGCCATCTGTCCCGGGCCTGAGAAAAGAGGAATCTCTTTGCAGTGTATGTTAATTAGTTGGATGATTGGCTCAGCTGTCACCTTTGCAGAGTGAAAGCGTACAGGCACAATTAAATTCATGTCCATGTATGTTTATCAAAGCACATGTTTTTAGACAGCTTTGGTTTTTAGGTGTAATTTTGTCTTCTCAGGCACAGAGAGGATTCTTTGCTATTGTGCCCACAAATGGAGGGGACAAAAAAGGGAAGAAAGAAAAAAGAAAGAAGAAGAAAGAAAATACCTTAATTAAAACATGATCTGGATTGTTTGCTGAAGCGTTTCTGGCCGCAGTCTCTAATGCACTTGAAATTACCCATTTGCATCAATAGGCGTTTGCTGAATTTATTTCCATTCAAATGTATTCCCTTGATGTTTCTACAGAAGGTGGTAGGTTTGGAAATACATGTATGGCAAGTTTGGGCTCCTACGGTGCCCCCATTCAAACACAATGTCAATATCCTACACTTAAAAGGGACCCGTTAGTTAAAGTAAAACGCTCCCTGGTTTGGGGTGGGTTTTGGTTTTGTTATCATTACATTGACATCTCCAACGCAGCATCCCCAGTAACTTTCCTTGGGAAGAAGTTGTCTGCTTGCAAGCCCCAGGGAGTTATTTCCCATGGTGTCATTTCAATTATTTTTGATTTATTTGCTTACTGTCTTCCAGTCCTTGTCAATGCACAATGGGCCATGTCTCCCCCTCCACGGGCCCACAGGGCCCTGCCTGCAGGGTTTGGGAACTCTATGGAGTGCCAGAGGAGCCATGGAACATCTGCCCAAGTGCCACTTGTGCACTCCAGGGGCTTGTGCAGGGGACAAGGGGACAGGGCAGGGCATGAGCAAGGGGTCCTCCCTGACCAGGGACACTGACACTGACCTTCAGAGAGAGGAATGAAAAAGCTGCTTTTGGTCCCAGGATGGAGGAGCAGTCACGAAGATGCTCTCCTGAGTCTGCTTTGCAGCAATGGAAGATTTTTTTTTCCCCCACTGGTCTCAGAGGAGAAATCTGTCACTCATCCCACTTGGCTTAGGCAAGTCCTGGGGAGAGGAGCAGCCTCAAAATGCTCCAGCCCGGTGCCATTAGACTGTGTTCACAGACCCAGCTCTCTGGAGAAAAACCCAACCCCTGTCCTTCCCATTCTCTGACAGGGTCTGGCCATGGTCTCTCAGGCTACAAAACCAGGCAAGGGCCATTTCTTTATGCCCTGGGGAGATGCTGTACCCCTTGCTTGCCTGTGTCTTCCTGCAGGGACTCCCCACAAGCCAGCACTGGATTCACAAGGCAGGGAGGGAAAATAAATTGCCAAGAACTCCCTTTATTGCAAAACACAGGAGCAAATGTATTCAGAGCTTCAATGGCCAGAAACAGAGGGGGAAATGTGTATATGCAAAAATGGCAGCTCCTAATTGTGAGCTATGTAAAAGGAATACACATCTGTATGCCAAGGACACATCTGTATGCCATACTGTTTAGGAATGAGGAGGAGCAAGGGTGTGAGGGTATCAGCACGGTGATCAGGCTGTTTCCCAGCTGATGGACCAGTTTATAACCCAGCATGTTTGAATGCTCACCTCTACAGAGGTAAGACATCTCCTGTGCACATACAATTTGATAAAACATGTAGCAAAACCCAAGAGAACAGAAGTAATACCTTCTTTTTCTGTTAGGTAGTGCTCACACCCTTTACCTGCTGAGTATTTCCTTCCTTCCTTCCTTCCTTCCTTCCTTCCTTCCTT